>JBAMHX010000019.1:14374149-14392403 GCA_037177515.1 Pseudomugil tenellus
CGCGCTTCTCTATGTGACCATATATATATATATATATATATATATATATATATATATATATATATATATATACATATATACATATATACTGAAACTCTAAATGTGAAAAGGATCAAATGCTTTGCAGGGCTTTAGCTTTTGCAACAGGCAACTGCCATTAACATCAAGTTCAGAAGTGTGACAGAGCAAGCTTCAGAGATTCATACTGTGGAAGTCACATGAATGCCGTGTGCAGCTGAATGCTGACACAGACATAACTTTACGCTTGTGTTGTTGAGCCTATGAATACCAAATCTGTGGCTAGATTAAAAACCAGTTGTTATTAAATATGTAAAATAAAAACAGAAGCTTCACAAAAAGCTGTATGGAGAATGTGCATCTGGCGCCATTACAGATTTATCTGCCATTTTGGAAGCTTTCGGCTATCGTTTTCTTTGACATTTTCAGGTTTTTCACTAATAAACTTTAATAAATGCATGAAAAACACACCAAAAAGAAACATCCTTATTGCTATAAGCTTACAAGAGGTGTAGAGTCGTTACAGTGCAGAAACATTGTCACAATCTGCTGAACAATGAATGTTTAGATGTGTTGGCCTCTGCTTCCATGTGTTTCTGTGTTTAGTGTAGATTCCTACATGCGCTCTGAATTTAAAAACTACCAACCATTAAATGTTCATACAGATGATTTACAAATAGATGGATTAAAACATGTTGTCTACAAACTGTTGGCTGATCATTTATATGTTAAACATTTATTCTGATTAAAAAAGAGGAAAGCCAGTGCAGAATAAATACACACAACAGACATTTCTACATTTCTGTGTCGATGGGGTGACTTCTTAAAAACGCAGCTCATTATGAGATCAGTACGGATAAAAAAAAAAAGGTTTACTAATTAGAAAAAAATGTTTATTTTTTCCTAGATGGACAAGAGGAAAGACCCCTCTTCAGTGGACATTAAAAGCATCTTATTGAACATGAGGAAGTACCGCATGGGTCTGATCCAAACTCCTGACCAGCTACGATTCTCCTACATGGCTGTCCTTGAGGGGGGTAAATTCATAATGGGAGACTCGTCTGTGCAGGTAAGAGTCATGCAGTCAGCATAAGCAAGTCCCTCACATTTAGACAACTCACTCTGTTTCACAAGAATCGTTTTATTCATTTGAGATACTGCACACAGGTTCTTTTCCTTCATTCAGTTTTCCCTGAATACAATTTTATAAACAGAATAATAACTTTTACTGTAACAGATCTAAGCAGCCAATACACAGTACTAATAATAGTAATAGTAGTAATAGTGGTAGTTGCAGAGTGCGATCATTTTAGGTGCAAATGTTTAGAAATTGTTTAATGTGACATTTCTTAGGTTCGGCTGAACGACTTTCTGAATTTCTATCTTGATAATCTGCGTGAAAAACGACACAAATGAGAATATCGGAAAAAACGCACAACATATTGGAATTTACTTGTATGTGATTTATTTATTACCATCACTAATTTAAGTTCTTCACCTGCCAGAGTAAAATGCAGAAGCAAAGCTGGATTAAAGTTGAATGTGTTTCGATTGCTGCAGCCTCCGTCCGGACCAGGAGTCTGGGTTATAAACAGATGTGAAGAGATTCAACAATACACATGTCTAGAAAAACTGTAATAGATTTCTGGTGAATCATTAGAGGGGGAATATAAAGAAGTCATCCTGAAGAAGACCCGTAGAAAATAAATGGGCCTATTATTCATGATTGACACAACTTCTAACATGAGAGGGAGCTGTGTGTTAGAAAAAAAAAGGAGCGAGAGAGAAAACAGAATAAGAAAATCCCTGAAAACACGGTGTATAATAACGCTTTCTCTCACAAATTCAAGTCCTAGCAGAGAATTAATAGGAAAAATAAAGTGGTTTAAAAAAAATGTTGCCAAATGCTGCTGAAACTCAGGAGTTCTCCAGGTCTGAAAAGTTTTTTTAAGTTTTTGTTTTTTAATTAAACTTCAGATAAAGGCAAATATTTTGACTAAACCTAATTTTTTTCACATTAAGACGTAGACATCTTCACTTGTATCACACACTTTATACTGTACACATAAACACACATGAGCGTTTTAATCCAGGTTTGTACTTATTTTTTATGATTTATAAAGATAACTTCATTCTTGGTTGCGTGTGTACAAAAATGTGCTGTGTATGCTGGTTAAACTGGTAAAAATCTATTCTTTATCAGGAAGAAAGGCACATCTACGCTAGAGATCGTTTTGCTTCACAAAATGTCTGCTTATTAAGTCCTTTACTTAAAATATGTAAACCACAGTAAAATGAATGTGACAGAGTAGAAAGTACTAGAACCAAAGTAATACTTGTAGCTCTTCTAGTGGTTTGTGGTGTTTTTTTCTGTTTTGAAATAAGTATGCATTCACATAAACTTTTTTGTGTGACATATCAAAAAGGTCATGTCACACACACTCTTTTTATTAAACGGTCTTCGATATTAAACATTATTCTTGCCAGAAACTGTTCTTTAGATCAGACTCAAACTTTGATCAATTAAACCAAGTTTTCTTCATTTATGACTTTTATTCACAGCAGAACTTTTTGATTTTATACAATAATTTGATTGTTACCAATTATATGCATAACAAAACTTTTTTTTTTACCAAATATTGACTGTTTAAGCTACTTCTATTTCTAAATCTACTGTTTCCCAGCTTATCTTTCCTTTTGTTCTCCCTGCATAGAACCGATGGCGCGAACTTTCCAAAGAGGATCAGGTGCCGAGTTCGGAGTCTCCGCCCTCGGCTCAGCCTCAGACCAGGTGTACGGTGGAACGATACAACGGCAGCCAGCGAGATCAGCCGGAGGAGGGAGGAGAATACAGACAGGACGGCAAAGGACCTGCACAGTCTCCCCGCAAGGAACAAGAGCTGGATGGCAGCACAGCACAGTCAGTACAGTGAGTGGAAGAAAAGAGGCTGTTATTGGCTGATCAGTGATCTGGAAAAGCCAACAGTGTTTAACTAACAACTAAAGAAAAACTTTTACACATTCAAGATCCTTAATAAGACAAAATAAGCCAATTTAAGTAATCATAAATACTATTTCAGTTGCTAATCAGAGTTATCTAACCGTGACCAGCATGATTTTTATTTGATATCTTTTATTCTGCATAAAAACTAATGGAAACTACTTTAACTTGTTATTATTAGCGAGACCACTGTTTACCAGTTTTTCTTTTTTTTGCACAGCAAGCGACCCAGAGAAAGCAGCATTTCTAAATCCGGCACAGCCAAAACATCCCAAAGCAAGTCCAAGTCAAATGACTCGGAGAGAAAGAGGAAAAGGTGATTAATGTTTTTTTTATTGTTGTTGTTCCGTCTGATACATAAACTAAATGTAGATACTTGTCAACACAGACTGTAAGAAACAGATCGGCTTCTGTTTGCTGAGAAATAAAACTACAAATCCAAATCAAAAAAGAGAAAAAGAAAGAAAAGACAGTATGAAAGCTATCATTTTAAAAGAGGAACAAGTTATTAGATTCACTTTCATTTAACCAAGGTAGCATTGTTTGATATGCATCTTTTTGTTTTTGGTGCACATCAGCCCTGCAACACTTTTCACACCAAATTCGGGTCAGTTAAATATTTTTGCAACAGCTTTACACAACCAAAATGTTATGGAAATAATGATTGTGATCAATGAGCTGTTTCAGGTGTTGTTTTGTGCAGTTGTTCCTGCATTGTAGCATAATGCTGATGTGCTATAGGAGACGTTTTCCTTTAAAAAGCCTTCACAAATTCTGTTCAGGACTGCAAGCAGACGAGTGGAGGGATGTTCCTCGTAAAGAGGCAACGCATGTTGTCATAAAACCCCATTTTTCTGTGATGGCTGTATCTGTTCATGTTAAAATGTGAATTAGCTATTTTCAGAGAAAATTAAAGTAAAGCTTATTTGTAAAAGCAGCTCTTTGCAAAGGAATCTATTGTTCTGGCATCTATTATTGATAAAAAAGTGACGTCTGAAGTTGTCCAGTTCAGGCTTGTATCCTTGCCTTTTACACACTTCATACTATTTTTACTGACGTCTCGACTGTTTTAATGACGTTGCAGAGTAAGAAATATGCAATGAATTCTCTACATTCTCTATATATAGAATTCTCTATATTTTTTTTAAGTTTAATGATTTTCTGATATTTTGACAATCTGGGTCCCCCCCCACCCCCCTCCTCAGAAACTCAGTTTGTCAAAGTTGCTGCTTTTGTAAAAAGTCATGATTACAGTCTTCTTTTTAATTATTTGCTTGATCTATTTACTTAATTTTTACCCCTAAATTATCTTTGTTTAACTTTTACGGGACATGTTGCAGGAACAGAATTGCAACAATGGTTGTGTCCTTTCTAACAAGTGAGGCTGAGTTGATGACGGATTTGTTATCTCTAAATTAAAATCACGATACACTGCTTTGCTTATTTACTTATTTATTTTACACATTCCTTCAAGTTTTTTTCTAATTCAAGAATAATCTAACAGAAGTCCAGACAAGCCTTTTTCAACGTTGTCTGGTATGTAGCGTAACAAAAGCATGTCTACTGTTCACGTGACAGACCTGGTTATGAACTTTTCCCTGATGACGGCTGGTCTCCCAAACCATTTCTGAGAAACCCTCCTTTGATGTGTAATTATGTCAGCGCTACTGCAGTAATCCAGCTTAGCGTGCAACCTTACTGATAAGGTCTCATTGTGCTGTTGTGGTTTTTCTGGACAGTTTGGGGTGCATTTGCTGCACATGACAAGAGCTGACCTGTCCAGTAGGGGTGGGCTATGTTTACCCCCCTCTGAGACAGCAACAACAACGGAGAGCAGATTTAGAGGAAGACGTTTGCCTGCAGCTTTAGAAAAGAAAAAAAAAAAGCAAGAACGCCTGGAGGTGTGTGTGTGTGTGTGTGTGTGTGTGTGGTTATGAGCACTTGCTGTCTGCAGTGTTTTGTTTCTGTTCGGTTTCTGATTTTTTTGTGATTTTTTTTGTTTTGCTTGGGTCTTGTGGTTTGGAGTTGTGTTAATTGTGAGTGCACTCTAGCATGGTGTGCGTTGAGTGCAAGTGTGAACACTTCCCTGAAACTGAAATGTCAGGTGAAAAATGCGCAATGCAAATTTCTACTGTGCATCATATATTCAAATTTGGTGGCAGATCTTTCATATGTGTTCAACAACAAAACCGTGCAGAAAATAAAAGCTGATGGTGAAAACCCAGAACGTTTTAAGTACAAATGGTTTTATATGCTTAAAAAAAAGAACATCTAGTGATGATTGTGGCTTATGAAGTTGCTCAGTATTAAATGTACAATGAAAGGCTCCGAGTTGGTCTCTAAGGTTTGTTGCATGTTACTGTTGGTGCTCCTAACATTTAGGGTTCTGGTATGACTGGAAATTTGTCCTGACTCTTTGGTTTATCTGTTAATCACTTTCATTTTTAGGTGTCTGTAAATCTGAACAATCAGAAAAAGCCTATGTTTGAGAGCCAAAGATGTGTCATTATGCTTCGTGAAAGCAACAAACTCCAGACTAATTGTTTTACCATCATGGTAACAAAACATTTGTATACTGGTCCTGCACTGGAAGTTGCTCAATAAGAGATGTTTTCATGACCCTGGGTGTTGATCTTTGTGCTTCTTTTGCACTAGTAAAATAACAAGAAGTTAATATTTTATCATCTATTTCTGTTTCTTCTCAAATGGATAATGTTCAGACAGACACAACCAAACCAGACAGCTAACACGTAAAACCACAAATGCACATTGAACATTTTATGGCCGTGGACTGAGGCATTGTTATAAAGTAAGCATTGCAGCAGTGTTTCACTAAATGTTCTGGCTTTGATGCAACACTTTTGGACAAAAGCAGAGAAACGCACGAATCTGCAGAAACAGTCGTTTATTTCATCATACAAGCTGTTTACTCTGGACATCTGTCTAAGTACCGGGTGTGAGATGGTCACTGCAGACACTACTGATGACCTTTTGTCCTCCGAGACGTACTTTATGACCTTCTTGACAAAACAGTTTATCACCTGAACTCCTTGTTTTCACATTTGCAGTCGATGTTTTCTCACAGGCAAGAACAAACTCAAAGCTCTAAAGCTTGCTAAACTCCTTCAGTAACCACACCAACCTTCACTCATGCAGTCTAGGTTAAACATGCAGTATCAGTCTTAAAGATGAAGAGTAGGTGCAAATACATATTGGTTCAAATCCTCCAAGTTAGCTTGTATTCTACCAGATATCTAAACAAATGAGATTAAACTGTTAATAAGTTTTTGCTAAATAAAAAATTCCTCAATCAGTGATGAATGATTCAATAGTAACATGTTCATATACTGTATGCTTCTCTAATTAACATGAATTCAAGCCAGCCACACTGCTGGCTTCTCAAATTATAGCTATATAGTGTAACACATCAGCAGTAGCTCCACATTTTCTCTCTCTACCTGGATTGCAGCGAGCTGCAGCACCAAAAACATCTGAGATTAGCATCTGTCTCGCTCCAGCAACATCTGCCTCTCTGTATTATGACAGATTTTCCGACATTTAATGGGGTTTGTGGTGTTGATGCAACACCTCAGTGTCTTCCCACACACACCGCATGTTGCATCTTTGCTCTTTGTCGAGCTGAAGCCATGATTGTCAACGCTGAGTGAAAACTTACTGAACTGAATGAGCAGCGTGTTTATAAAACACTGCTGTACCCAATTTCTCATAAAAAAACCTATTTCCTGCCAAATACACATCCTGATAGTAGTTATTTTCCTATAAGTTACATATTTACTCCAAGATGAGAATTGTTTGTATAACATGCTCATGTCTATGAGAAGTTATCCAAACTCCTCAGCTGGAGACAAAGCCTGCTTTGTGTGACTGATGAGGTCCACGGTTGTGCCTGAATTATCCTTAAGCTCTGAACACGCTGTGACTTGCTGCTTTTTAAAATTTCTGCTGCTTTTGCCGCATCTAATACAAGTTCATGACATCAAAGTGATTCAAGATCATTTAAGTTTGTGAAGCTCATTTTTGGGAAGCTCCTCCTGTTATTCATCTTGAATCCTTGACCGAGTTACTGGATATGAGCATGTTTGTTTTTAATCGCACCAAAGGAAAGTTGTTTGAACTGTGCTTCATTTTGTGTCTCACGACAGGATGAAAACCAGCGACTGCTAGTCATCCTCACCAGCAGCTGCATGACAACGGCAGGGAACTTCAGCTCTGTCTGACCTTCGTGTGCTTCCTCAACAACTCCAACCTGATCTTCCTCACTTCCTCTTCATTGCTTTTTGTGTATTTTATTGACCTTTTTGCAGCCTGGCCAAAGTGCATTTTTCAGTGCTGCGCACCTCCTCATCCTCCCTTTTTCTGTTAGCAGCAGCTCCAACCCAGCCCCGCCTCTGCTTCTCACCTTCTGAACTGTTTACAGACGACACTTTGACATTCTCTGAAGACAAACACACCAGCGCTTTACTCCCAACCCCCCTCCAACCGCTGTTAGTCATTACATTTTTTTAAGCTTTCTTTCTGTTTCTTTTGTGACATGACTGAAAATAGGGGCTAAGCATTGCCAATTTCAAATGCTGTTCATATGTGTATTTTTGGAAAACATTTTTTCAAGGGCAAAAATAAAAAATGTTCTATTTTTTATATAAAAAATCTTTACTTGAAAGTTTTCAGGTGATGTTGGTATCATGATAAGCACTGCTTCCTCCCACAGTTATTACAGTGGCATGAAATGTTTCCATGATGTACATAGTACTATTTTTTAAAAAGATGTGTATAAAAGACATATTTTTGCTTGTAAAATCAAAGAGCTTGTGTTACAGATCTGAATACAGCAGAAAAGCTCTGATAACTCGTTCTCCTTTTGAAATGAATTTGTCTTAAGTTTCTTTGAGTACTCTCCAATAAAACCAGTATCAACTAGTATCAACGATCCTGTCTTTGCTTTTCTAGTTTTGTGATTCAGGAACAGCATTTTTTTTTCTCCAACTCAATAAAAAAATACAAAAATAAAATTACAGAAAAGGGGCAATGAGATCCTGAAAAGTGGTCGGCACAAATAAAAAACCACTAGAGGTGTGTTTGGCAACTATTTAGGTTCATTTGCAACAGATCAATAACATAAGTGATATAAAATTTCAGAGGCAGAGCCTGTTGCAAAGGTTCAACCTGATAAATTGCCTTTAAAAGGTGAAAAGTTTCAGAAAAAAGTTCCTTAACATGATATTTGTGAAGACTGAACATCCCACACACTTCCCAATAACCAGTGTCCACATGAACAGTTTGTTGCACAATTTAAAACGTTGATCATCAAGAGGAACCTGTATATGAACAGGATCCGGGAATTCTGCTTTTCTTTGTAAAGCGAAGCTCAAAAATGCTCCGAGACTAAATGGAAAAGTGGCTACTGGTCAGATTTGTGATGGAAACCATGGACGCCGTGTCCGGCAGACCATGTGACAGTTCACAAGCCTGCATGTCTGATGTGGAGATGCATCATCGTCAGTGTTGAAAAGTAAAACAAAAAGTTTGTCATTCAAATTTCAGATAGTGAAAGATTTTTTTTTAAATATTATATATGATAATTTTAATTATATATCTATATACATATAAAGTTGAATCATAAAGTAGTAATTTCTTCATCTTAGAGCAATGTAAAGCATCAATAGTACTGAGAACTGAAATATTAGGTGAGAGGACATGTACGTACTAAAGCTGCGTTTGTTTAGATACTGAATATATACTCTACGTTATAACCAGTGTAAAATAAGTACAATCATGGCTTATAAAATGCCTTTCCCTTCTGATGTCTTCATATTTTACCCTCAGTTGCCTCTATGTATGTGTTCCCTCAGGGAGAGAAAACCTAAATAATACTTATATCCACTGGTTTTTACACCCAATTTACACCATTTTGACAGTAAATCAAGTCAGTGGGACCCAGAAGTACCTTTCACCTCTAACGCCTCTTTCGCATCAACAGCAGCAGCCGCGTTCCCTTTTTTGTGTGTAATACCTTCGCATTTCTCATACACTTGCTCCAATGAGGTAAAATAACAATCGTGCATTTCAGGAACTTCAAATAGATCAATAAAGCAATATTGGAATAAACTGGATCATTTAAGTTTTGTTTATTGTAGCAGATAACGAGCTAAATGATCTCACGGCTCCACGTTTCCCTTTAAAAATGCTGTCAGCACATTCTTCTCCCACAACCAGCCTACACAGAAACTAACCAAAACAATGACGCAGACTGAAGGGGAAAACCACAAACTTGGCACTCAGTTCAGTAACTGAATAGAGAGAGTTGTCCTGGTGTTGCGGCAGGGCAAGTCGTAGAGACGAGTCGTATTACTGGGAGGCAGGGCTACCAGGAATACGGGATGGCGCTGGGCCAAGCACTTTCAGTTAAATGGGTGGAGGCAGGACCCAGAGAGTAAAACAAACTCTTTGAGATGAGAACACGCTGAACTCCCATGACGATCTTTAATTGGAAACTATTCAAATACTGTAATATAGTACATCAGAGAAGCCTGTTGAGGCCAGTTCCTGTAACCACATGTGGAAATAAATATGATAAACAGGAAGAAAGTGGAGATTATGTTTCATACAATCACGTGTCATATCCAGATCTGGTTAAGTAAACATGAGGATACGTGTTTATTTAGACTGAACATTTGTTTTTAAGGGATTCTTTTAATTAGATTTATTATAAACTATTAAAAAAAGGAAATAGAAGTGTGAGTCAGAAGAGTGCAGGAGGGATGGCGCTTCCAAACAGGAGATTCCAGGAAGCTGGGATCTTCCACTTGCCGTGAGGCTCTTGGCTCTGAAATGGGAGTCGCATCAGACGCCGAGTTAATATTTGTAACTTTAAACTCTCAGTTGCTTCTAATTAGCCTTAAAATAACAGCATTTCTCTGAAGCTTGTGAGATTACAGGAAAGTAGTTGCTCACCTGACCGTCCAGAAGATGGAGCCAGTCGTTGAGATGGTTGACGAGGGTGAAGGCGTCTGGGATGTTGTCACCTTCTGAGCAGAAGAGCAGCAGCACGGCTAGCGGCAGATTCTCTGTGCAACTAAACACACACCAGCCGCATGAGATCAGACACAAAGAAACATCTGATAGTAAACTTTCATCGAGTAGAGGAGTATTCTGTTCCTTTCTCGTGATCTCATCATAAATATAGAAGTATATCAGTACTACATGAAGGTAGTAGATAAATGGGTGTCCATCACAGACAAACAATAGCTCATATTCACTGCATGTGTTTGGATGGTGGGAGGAAGATGGAGTACAAAGAACATTTAAACTCCACACAGAAAGGTTACTGTCTAGACCTCAACCCAGCTGAGGTTTGAACCAGCAACCTTCTTGCTGGGAGGCCACAGTGCAGTTTATCGCTGCAATCAAAAATACAAAACTGTTAAAACTGTTAAATAAAACTGCGACGGTTTTTACTAAAGCTCGGAGAAGCAAGATAAAAATGATTCATGCAGATTTTCACATCTTTTCTGTTTCTGCAACATATCCAGTTAATGCCGCAATAGTCCGAGTCCAGACTCACTGGAGGAAGATTACTTCTTGTGTCATTTCATGACAGAAAGTACTGAAAAATAAATGAACCGTAGCTTTTTTTCCTTCACGACAGAATGGAAAATGTACATCGCAAAATGATTTAGAGCTCATTCCTACTGGAAACTTCTCATCCATAAAGGTACCTTTCAGATCTACTTTATAGTTTACTTCAACCAACACAACTGAGTGTTGTAGATCACTGAATAACAAAGTCAACAGGACTGAGTCGTGTACATTTACAGCCAATCCAAACCCACCAGATACCTTAAAGCCCCCCAAATCTGACGGCCACCTTACTGCAGACCTCTGCCATCGGGCCGCAAGAAACGAACTTTCCCGCACACACCCTCCCTCGCCCAACACCGCCTCAGAGGCGATTAGACGAAGAACGTTTACCAGCCGTTATAAATCATAAGAAGACAGAAAAGATGAAGATAAAGATCCATCATTGTAAAGAAGCAAAGAACTGTCACCCAAAATAAAAAATATGGGACTTTATTACATCCAATCGTTCGAGTTTATTGTAAAATCATGAAATGTATCAATAAGGTTAAAGTTCTTACAATAAACTATCACGTTATCAGACGATAAGGTCACCTTTTTTTTATTTAATTTGGGCACCAGCGATGCGCTGCTGGAACACTGAACACAATGACGACTAAACTGCATTCAGGAGAACGTCACCATGGCAACTGAAGCCAAACACAATCGCAACACCTAAAAGTAAAAAAAAAACCAAAACCATTGCGTTGTCATGTTGCATTGTTCCAAATTAAAACCATAACATTGAGGTGGCTGAATAATTGGCCATTTCCCATCATGCTTTGCATTGCCTTGTTCTGTGAGTTAAATGATGGTGCAATCTCTTGATACCCTCTTGGCATGCGATAATTAAATGCTGTGTGATTACTGATAACTCTGATGTCATCACTACAATATAAACATTCAGCTGAAGACCTTCCCTCATGCTGTTCAACTACACATACAGTGTAACACAATATTTTCCCTTTTAAAATCAGCACATTTTAAAATTATTTTAAAGCAGATATCAATTAAAAAGCATGTTTCATGATGACATTTAATGTTATTTATAGTGTGATCCAGATGGCGACACAGCGGTCATAAAGCACAATCTGCAGCTTTGTTGGTGCATTATAAAAAAAATGTTTAAATCGATGCTCTTAGTGTTATTTAAAGCATTAAACATGCAGCAAGACAGAGGTTGTAACACACAGATTTTGTCAGTGCACTTTATTTAGAATAACCTTTATGCAGTTCTGTTATGCGACTAATTTTAAAAGGTCTTTATTTCTTCCGGCGCCAAGGTGGAGTCTGCAGGCAGGGCCTCTTGCAAAATCCTGCCCGTGAGAATAATGTAGTAAATCTGTGTCACAAAGTAAATCTGACTCGGTGCAGGCTTACAGCAGCAAACTAACTATTCCTAAACTTCAACGTTACCCACAGAGATCTTCAAAAGAGACCGAGAAGGAAGGAGTTGTGTCCTTAGTGGGTGGGACAAAATCCATGCTTCAAAAGGAGAAAGCGAAGGTCCAACATACTCTCCCTCACCATGGTAAATACCAGCTAGAGTGTGTATGGGATATTCTTCAAGTTACAACATTTCCTCTGCTCTGGCTTCTTTAAAACATCATCACTTCAGTCTGTCAACCCAGAATCACCAAATGCCAACAGAATACCAAACAATAAGTAAAAAAAGATCATTTTACATTTAAAACAACTCTAATCCTAAATGTCTCCCATGTTTTGGATGACTTCATGTCTCTCTATATACCTGTCTGTGTAAAGTCCTTTGGTGATGCCTCCTCCTGGGATGTAGAGTCGTGGCTCTGCGTTGTCGTCTGTTAGTCCAGGAAAAGCCGGCACTCGCTCCATCTCCCTCCATCCCAGCTCCTTCAGAGCATCTGCGCTCATCTTCAGCAGAGACGGGGTGACCAGGTACCTCAGAGGAGCACTAACACATGCATGCCGTCGTTAGATGGTTATTAATATATCTCTATCGGGGAAACACATAGATACCGAGAAGGTGTTACCCTCGTAGCTGCTGGTCGTCCCTCTGGTATGCGTAGCTGCTGGAGAGAACCACTATCCTGGAGAAACCAGTGGCTTTGATCCAAGATATGAGCTGCTGACGGAACTTTTTAGACTTTGTCTGCCATGAAAAACAAAGTTGGAGACGTGAACAGAAAAGTAAAATGTTCCTTTCTGTCTGAAGAGTAATAAAACATATCTCAGCTAAATAAAAAGCAGAATGAAGCAACAAATTAGGGAATTTACCTGAATGATTGGGGCTCTGATCTGAAGAACTGCCAGCTTCAGTTCTGCTGCAGTGTAAACTGTAGATGACAGATGCGGTAATATTTAATAAAGATTTATTCTCATTTTAAAACAGATAAAAAACATTATATTTTACTTAATCTGATTGTGTTCCCAGTCTCAACAAAATCTAATCATAAACCATTGTGTCTTTATTTAGAGCTGCTTACTTAACAGACAGATGTAACTTATGATCAGGACATACAAGGCTGCATACCAGATAGAACAAATGGGAATACCTTCTGCAGAAGTGTGCAGCTCTTCAGCGTCCTTTTTGCAGGTGCTGTATGGGTTGTTCCCTGCCATTGGGATGAGACAGTCTGTGTGTATGTAGCCCACTCTGCTCATGTTCAGACTGGAAACAATGAGGTCGACCGCCAGCTGACCCACATTACCGACAGCCACTGCTGGCTGGGAGAGGAGGAAATGTCAGAACAAGACATATTTATGCAAATACATGTTCAAAGGCTCCAGGTTTCTCATACCTGTAAATGAGCTGATTTTTATTTATTTATTTTTGTTTAAACACAGTTCTACCTCACACTGACATCTATACTTCACACTTACTTTTCTGATAGCCTCAGCATTTTTGTTAAAGAAGATTGTTGCATGGATAGAAAACTTTTCATGCACATTTAACTCCCCACGTTGACAACTACACCTGAAAGAGGCAGCAAACTAATACACCGCGATAAGTGACAGAAAAAGAATGTTTCCATTTTTATAATGTGATTTAGTTCAGTGTAATAACATCCTTTGTATATTCTGAATATCAACAAACCACATTGTGAATCGCTCAAAAAACACAAACGTACAAAAAACCAGATTATAATGATATATGTTATAGTTAATCAGCTCAACTGACTTGAAACACAAAATTATTCTTTTACGTTAATACATGAACAATGAAATGATCATATTTAATATTTAGAGAGCATTTTATCAACCAAAACACTTTAAATGAAATGAATTTGTAATTATTTATAACATTTAGGTAACATGTCTGAGTTTTTTACTGAGGTAACTAACTTGCATCCTGGAAGTTGATAATAACTAAATAATTACATATAAAAGCAGCAACAAGGCAAGTTCATTTGTATAACAAGTTTCATGTTCAAGACAATTAAAAGTGCTTTACATAAAAACATGACAAGCATTACAGATGCTGAAAAGAATAAAAACAGAGAAAAATCAGAACAAAATCATAATTTAAAAACATTTTTGCAGATTTTATTCGAAGGCGGATGATTAAAAGAAAAGTTTCAAACCTGGATGTAAACGTTTCTACATGTGATGAAAGTTTTATCTCTACTGGCAGTTTGTTCCAGATGTTTGCAGCATAACAGCTAAATGCTGCTTCATGTTTAGTTTGGACTAGTTGACCTGAGTCTTTGGATCTAAGAGCTCTGATTGGTTTATATTCTCTGAACATATCACCGATGCATTCTGGTCCTAAACCGTTCTGGGATTTATAAACAATCAGCAGGGTTTTAAAATCTAAAATCTGACTGGAAACCAGTGTAAAGTTTTTAAAACTGGAGTGATATGTTCAGATCTTTACGTTCTAGTTAAAGCTCTAGCAGCAGCATCTGGATAAGCTGCAGATGTTTTTCGCTCTTTTTGGGAAATCCTGTTAAAAGACAACTATAGTAATCCAGTCTACTGGAGATGAAAGCATGGATGAGATTCTACTGGTCTTACTGGGAAATTAAACCTTTAACTCTGATGATGTTTCTGATGGTAAAAAGCTTTTTTAGTCACAGCTTTGATGCAGAAAGTCAGATCTGAGTCCATCAGCACTCCAAGGTTACAGACTTGATTGGTGGTTTTATGAGCCCAAGTTTCCAGGTGTTTACAGATGCTGACTCTCTTCTCTTTGCTACCAAACAGAATTATCTACGTTTCTTTCTCCTTTATTTATTTGTAGACAGTTTTCTCTCATCCAGGTGTTAATTTACTTCAAACAATGACACAGTAGTGTAATGCAGTGTCTACGTTATACAGCTATACTACATATCCAAAGATATATTTTCTGGTATGATAACATCCTTTTCATTTAGTCTCTGACGTTTATTAGTCTTTTGTTTCTTTTCAGCACACTCAGTAGCTGCCTTCCTCCTGTTATTTTCCACCAAATTTTGCACACTCTTCTGCAAAGTTGCAAATGAAATTACTGTGTTGTACTACTGTCTGACAGTGACTACTTTAAACACATATATACAACAAATATATACTGTCTATGATTTGAGCAAAATATTCCATGTTTCAGCGGATCATGACAGAATGAAACCACAAACTCACCATGACGAGGGTGAAATCTTTTAAAGATGGCGGCGCTTCTTGTGCAGAGATAAACATGTTTTTGTCCAGCGAACAGACAAAAATAGACAGTTAAAGTGATAAAATATAAATGTAGCTGCTTTACAAAAGAAAATCTGAACCTCCAAAAGTTTCCGTGCCTGTTTGTGGACCTTCTTCGCTTTCCAGTGTCGATTATTGATGATTCAAACCATTTTAGGGCTTCGTCTATGTGCCTGAATAAAATACATCAATGAAGCTTAATTTAATTTAAAACCCGTCATTAAATAACAACATATTTCCTTTTTTGCTCATAGAATTCATATAAATTGTCTTTAATGCGTTAAACTGTACATATTTTTTGTTTAGCTTTTTTTTATAAGCCGGCAATTAAACGGTCAAACTATATACTGTCACTGGGTCAAACACACACATGCACACATATTTAGTATTAGACTTGTGAAGAGGAATAATGACACTGTAATACCCAGATTCCTTCACTCAATATAGACGAAATTGAATTTAAAAACAAAATTTGTTCAAACTAATTTATTAGGGATACAATAACTATCAAACTTCCCCCACTTCCACTTAAAAGAAATTACTCTTTTAAAGATTTTCCAAAAGAAACCAAAATTAAAAATTAGAACCATATCCCTCTCCCAGTTTCTCTCAAAGCAAAAGAAACTCATTTCAAAATACTAATTGATATTTACCCCAGTAATGATTTTCTTAGACAACGTTTTAATATCGACCTCAACATGTGCACTTTTTTTTGCACAGTTGAGCATCTGTTTTTTTGATTGTAGCTATTCAAGAATCTTATGGGATCTATTTCAACACTGGATAATAGAATTTTTACAAGATAACAAAAAGGAGCTCTTTTATAATACTTGTATTTTATTAATTAAACAATGCCTTCATAAATGTACATTTTTAAAGATCAAGACCCTCTTTCAAGTGTATTTAAATGAATTTTTACAATTAAAAAAAGCCTTATACAAAGTTCAAAGTAAAGCAGCTATTGCCATTTCAAAATTTATGTAGCCTACTATGTAAAGGTTCTTTGTTCTTTTGTGTTATTCTATTATTATTATTATTATCATTATTATTACATTTGTTAGGCTGTTTCTTGCTCTGTTTTTTTCTCTTATATGTTTTGTTACTTAAATTCTGAACACTGTTTATGTTCAGTCTATGAAGTTTCATATTATTGTTGAACAATGGATTCTATAACGGCAATTTTGATTGAAAATAAGGTTTTTTTAAAAACTTGTGAAGAGGAATAGAAAGAGAAATAAAAAGGTTTATATTTTGCTTTTACCACTTAGACATTTGAGAGGATAACATTAAACTGTCAAACACTTCAATCAAATTTGTTTCTACATGTTTCATTTCTACAGTTTTTTTTAATCTGTAATGATATTTATTGATCAAGAAAATACTGTGGCACCATATTGACTATTTTCATGAAATTGTAGACTTGTCATCTGAGGTTATAGAATAAATTAATACAGTTGCAAGAGATGTTGAGCTACAGATATAGCAGCATATTCAGTTAATTACTGAGAGATCCACGCTTACATTATAAATCATCTGCAGGTTTAAAATCTCACAATAGATGCAGCTAATCTGCCTTTCTAAAAAATAAAGTTAGAGATTAAGATAGCCTAATCCGACAACAACAATAAAGAAAATAACAGACTTTTGTGTGCTTTATTATCCAGAAAATATCTTTTTGTTTAAATAGAAAATATAAATTTACTGCCTGAAAATATATCTTAAGTTGTCAATACTAAAACTGCCATAATGGTGATTTTGTTGCTGGAGTCCACGTTGGCTATCCAAGGTCTAAAAGCAGGGAAGATAATCAATAGAAAAAGGTATGTTGAGTCATTTTGATTTGACTTCGTTGGGAAGAGAAAGGCCTTTCACAGCAGCCACTGCATTTTCTACCATCCGCTGCACCATCCTTCTTGTTGTGGTATACGTGTTGGTCCCAACATGAGGCGTGATCAGCACATTGGGGAGACTGAGGAGAGGATGATTCCTACACAAACCAAGAAGTTAATGTTAATTATTTGCTTTTCATAAAAAAATGCCTCAGTTCACATAATGTCCAGACCGGTAAACAGATTATAGGTGTTTGCATAGAGATGCTACCTGGGTAAAGGTTCAGGATAGGTCACATCTAACGCTGCTGCTCTGATCGCTCCAAACTGCAGAGCTTTGACTAAAGCCTCCTGATCCACAACCAAACCTGACACATATGACAAGACAAGGTCAGAGACACAAATGACTTTCTCTCTCTGAATAGTGTAATATTACCAGGGGAGCCTTTATTCCCAACCTCTGCTAACATTGACCAGTGTTGCTGTGGGTTTCATGAGGGACAGCTCTCTGTGGCTGATCAAGCCTGTGGTCTCTGCGGTCAGGTTGACCGCCAACATGACAAAGTCCGACTCTTTCAGTAGGTCGTCCATGTTCTTGCAGTAAATTGCCCCCACCGCTTGCTCATCTTCAACACTCCTGAGCAACAGCAAGAAAGAAGAAGCTCCCCATAAACACTGGCTTGATGATTCATTGTGTTGAATATGTTTTAGATTTCTGGCTTCGTGACATCGCTTCAGATGGCAGTAGTGGATTGAGGAAAGAAATTTTTCTACTAAAGGGAATTGTGCCCTCGCTTTTACCTCCTGCTTCTGTTGTGATACAAGATCTTCATGTTGAAGCCTCTGCTTCTCTGAGCTATTTTGTATCCAATGTGTCCCATTCCAATGATCCCCAAAGTTGACCCTGTGACCTCAGTTCCCATCAGGCTTTGAGGTATGTGAGTGGTCTTGGGATCAACAGCTACTCGGTGACCTACGAGACAAAATAAAAAAAGATATATCTTTAGTTAAAAAGTACATAACTTAAAAACAGTCTATAATAATATATTTAAGCATCCCATTTGTATGGGTGGCATATCTGAGTTCTCATTCGTTTCTAATTTTGTAATGCAGTAGAG
>JBAMHX010000019.1:14415346-14425354 GCA_037177515.1 Pseudomugil tenellus
GTGCACGTAAAGCAGCAACTCCTGACAAACCAATACTCTTAAGTCAGAAGAAAATAATATTTAATAAACTTGATTAATGTAAAACTTATTTTACTGACTTTAAAGATGTGAAACTAACAATATTTGATTTTATTAAAATTCTTTAAACTATAAATTATATATAATTAACTTGCTGTATCGTCCTAAAATCGTCACATTCTACTGATGGAACACCTGGATTGATCAGATGGTTGTTCACGCGTCGGCATTGTTTTTCCTCTTTCTCAGCTTTACTTCCTGCTTTGGCTGCACAATCTGTTGCTTCTCATGCAGCTAGAAATATGAATGTACAACATTGTTAATCTTAGTTAAACCAGGCGTAATGGACCGCTTCATGTGTTTTGAATGAATGAATGAAGATGCGTTACTGTCATGAAGCCAGCCTCCCAACACAACAAAATGTTGTTTCAGTACATCCTAATCCAAACAGGATAGCTGAGATGCACCTTTTTGTGTAATTTAAAGGCAGACTTATTTCCAGTCTGTTTATTTTACCCCTGATGTCGCTTATTTTGCTTCAGGTGTGTTTCACATGTGCAAGCAGGTGTTAATCTGCTTTTCCCCCCAATAATGACGTGAACTCTTGGAAGCCGCAGGAAACTCTTTGAAGGTGGCTGCCATAGTGCTAGAGCTCATTGGTTACTCTAAGTTAATTAAAGGATTATAGTTGGATGTTTATGGAACATGTGAAATAAAATGAATGCAAACGCTTTTTGCAGCCACCATCTTACTTAATAAAACTGTTTATTGAGTTAATTTGGCAGGATTTCAGTCTCCAGATTTTTGCGTATGTGTTTGTACTTTTCCCTTTTTGCTGATGTACTTCTCCTTTTTAGTTTTAATTAATCTCAGATTTATTCCTACAAGTCTGATAAGCGTATTTCCACTGAGGCACACACTTGGTGTGGACGCTGATCCTCAGTTGCTCTACACAAGAGTATAAACTAAATGTAGTTAAATGTTCTTTTTTATGCTAAGTGAATTTATTCTTCTTACATTTTAACTTAGTCTTAAAACATAGCAAAGTTGAAGTTTCTTTTTGGAACAAGCTAGCTGTATGTTATCTTTGCTTTGAACTGATATTACTGAATGTATCTGCCATTATCCCTCTTTATCTGCCTGTAGAGAGCTCAGCAGCACTCAGGGAGGATGTTCAGCACATTAGCAGCAGAGTTAATGACACACTGTCTTCTGTTGCATTTAAAATCTTCCCATTTCGTGTCTGTAACACATTCTGTCAGAGAATTTATTTACTTATTTTTTACTTTCTGCCGCTATGTGGATGTTCTGGGTGAAATTCTTGTTCAGAAGTAAGATATATTGGAGAATATGCTAACGAAACCCCAAACCCTTAGATAAAAAAAAAACAGTTACTACACAGGATGTAAATGGTGTATGAACACATGAGCCTCAAAGCTCCTGCAGGAAATGGAAGTTACATCTGCAGAGATGCATGCATTGGCATATCGAGAGAATAAGCAGGTGTGGTTGTGTTCCTGGAATAGTTCTACATCCTGCACACATTTTTATTTTGGTGGTCTCTGTGTTTGACTCAGTGCACATGCAGTCACGAAATAGAAACAAACTAAATGAAAAAGATAAGACCTTGTAAGCACTTAGAAGAGCTGACAATTCATCCTATTGAAAGAGAAAAGTTAGCACAATGAGAAAAAACCCTACTTTCATCTGTGATAACTGGCACTTTGAAGCATATAAGTAAATTATTTGCATTTTGTACTGTATTTAAATATCAGCAACATCACTTTATGAGGAAAAGCTCTGACCGCTAATAACCAAACGGCCATACTTTGTATTTCTGTCTTTTTTAGCTACAACAGTTGTTTACTGTAAATCAAGTCGTCCTTTTTGTTCCACTAGTTCTTCATTAGATGATCTCTAACTTTTTTCTTCTGTCCATACCAGCAGTCTGAAGCACCGCTGCCCTCACGTCCGCCACATCCTCACCAAAAGCAGCCGCCATGGGCAAGCAGAACAGTAAGCTCCGTCCCGACGTCATGCAGGACCTGGTGGAGAACACGGACTTCACCGAGCACGAGATCACCGAGTGGTACAAGGGCTTCTTACGAGACTGCCCCAGCGGCGCTCTGTCCATGGAGGAGTTCAAGAAGATCTACGCCAACTTCTTTCCTTACGGTGATGCCTCCAAGTTCGCCGAACACGTGTTCCGCACATTTGACGCCAACGGAGACGGCACCATAGACTTCAGGGAGTTCATCATTGCCCTCAGCGTTACCTCACGTGGCCGACTGGACCAGAAACTGAAGTGGGCGTTCAGTATGTACGACCTGGATGGGAACGGATACATTAGCAAAGCAGAGATGTTGGAGATTGTAACGGTGAGTTCACTATAGCGATCTGTTTTAGTTTAGTTTCCTTTTACGTTCCTTTCTATCCTTTATACTTTAGATGTATTTAACTCAACATAATCCTCAGTCTTACAGTGGAATTTACATGGAGTCGTGATATTCTCTCACTCCTTCATCCTAAAACAATCCCAGCAGCAAAGCAACATATCAGCTGCTGCATCATATATCCACCTGGTTCTCTGTTCTGCACCATTTGCTCGCCCACAGCAGGAACATTAGCCGCTGTGTAACTTGAGAAAATCAACAGTTCCTCTCAAGTCTTCAGGCGTCTCTGAAAAAGACATGCATGATATCTCGAAGCGAGCGATCATCCCTTTAACCTCCGACAGCTGCGCACTTCTTCACTTACAGCAAACTCTCTCATCAGTGGTCACATGGAGACGCATGTCATGCTGCTAAACTGAGCAGAGCACCAAAGAATGTGTAATCCCATTCTCCATGTTGCTCGTCTTTATTTATACTGTGTGTGTGATTAGAGTTAACATCTGGACAAGCAGCGATACTTAAGTAGAGGCAACAATTCAGTCAGTCACATTTTATTTCAGGTGCAAACAGCAACACAAAGTGGTTTCTATGATAAAAACAAAGACAATTTATTTATAATTCATACAACAGAGTCTATAATAGTAACTTAAACATGAAATCCTAACCCTCATGTCTGTCTTTTCATTGAATGCTGATTTATTTGTTTACTTATTTAAAGTTTAAAGTATGTAAGTGTGTTTTTAAGTTTCTCTTTCTATTTAAAGTTGAGTTACTGGGATGGAGTATCTCTGTTCAATGAGATGCTCTCAGTTGCTCTGTTGATAACCTTATTTCATGTTGTCCGGGAAACGGTCTCATGCAGATGATGAAATAAAGAAAAGACTCAGAGTAGAGCCACTGCTCCTCCACATCGAGAGGAGTGGCTCTGGCATCTGGTTAGGATGCCTCCTGGACGCCTCCCTGTGAGAAGGAGACCCAGGACACACTGGAGAGATTATATCTCTGAGCTGACCTGGGAACGCCTCAGGATCCCCTCCAATGAGATGACAGATGTGGCTGGGGAGAGATGTTTGGGATTCCCTCCTTGCACTGCTGCCCCTGCGACCCGACCCCGGATACGCAGAAGAAGATGGACGGAAAAAAGAGTGAAATTAAGTGACGGAACAATAATTGTAACATCATCAGATATCAGGATTACATTTTATTATCTTTCAGCTGTCGTTTTACATTTGAAATTCCAACTCTGCGTAGTTAAAAAGATTCATTATATAAACAGAAATGCTGATTAGGACAAAAGTTTTCTATTGTTTCTTTTGGAAACGACTTTTCCTTTCAGTATATAATATCATAGGGTTAAAATTTAACAGTTTGAATTTTAAAATTTATTTTAACTTATTTCTGTGTTTCTGCAGCCAAATAAATAAATAAATCTTTCAGGAAAATTGGTTCCAGAGAGGTATCTACTCTGGAAGCACATAGAGGGACTATCCTATGTTATAAAAACACATAAAAAAACCATCTGACCATCATGTAACAACAGGCAGATTCGCTGTATAGCAGAACACTATAAATGTGGTCAATAAAGGGTATTAGCTGCTTTCATTCTTAATGGTCTTCAGGAGACCTAAAAAAAAATTTGAGGGAGGCTCAAACTAAACAAAGCCTCCATGTGGAAAGAGCTACACAGATGTGATCCAGACGCAGTATTGTGTGGTTATAAGGAGGACAAACTGGTACCAGCACTACCTCACAACCTGCACCTGGTTGTTAAATTGATCCAAAGGTTGCGTGTGAACATCTAATTGAAGATAAAATAGGGAACCTTTTCTGACTTATCATCTTATAAAAAGATTTTATCCACCCTGCTTCCACATGAACTGTTCCAGTTTGTTTTTGTGAAGTTAAATCAGACAGCTGAGAAAAGATTGAATGAAAGGAGTCCTTCATTTTTCTCTCAGCAGAGAAAAGTTTGATGAGACCACAAGGACGTTGCTTTTCCTTGCAGCTGTACTCTCACTGCTCGTTCTTAAGTTTGCTGTCATGTGCTTCTGTAAAATACTAAAAGTCCTTCCTACTCTCTTTTTTAGGCTATTTACAAAATGGTTTCTTCTGTGATGAAGATGCCGGAAGACGAGTCCACACCTGAAAAACGCACAGATAAGATCTTCAGGCAGATGGACACAAATAGAGATGGTAAGCTGTATTGGTGATAAAGCTGATATAAGATAAACTCTGTTGATGGAAAATGCAACGTATTAGCAAGACGGTTGTCCATAAAGCTATTATGTCTCTGTCTCTCAGGTAAACTGTCCCTGGAGGAGTTTGTTGAAGGAGCAAAGAACGACCCTTCCATCGTACGGCTGCTGCAGTGTGATCCCAGTAGTGCTGGACAGTAGACTGGACTCTTTCCACTGATAAATTAACACATTTTCAAAAATTCTCCCATCTGACCCACCTGAGATGATTTTTTTCTTCAAAGACCCTCTAACTTGACCCTTAGAGGCACATGTACATATGATATAGTGAAGCTTGGTGCGAATTTAATCCCACTAACATCCACATGTAAAACCAGTTCATGCACCTCTATGCCTGGTCAAAGATTTCACACAAGCACAGGTCTCGCGTCAGGTAAAAATAAGACTCAAAGGGACTGAAATCCACACTGTTCCTGCTCTGTTTGAGAGGACGGCAAGCGAGGAGAATCCAAGCAAGTTTGCTGTTTTATTTTTACTTTTTAAAGAAAAAAAAAGCATAATTCCTGGTTTGAAGGGAATTGTGCTTGTTGTATATCTGTGACTAACTTCCATTGTTAGTTGTGATGGACAGATATTTACAAAGTATTGCAATGTATCTTCGTGTCGACACTGGAAGAAATGAAGTACAGGAATCTGGGGCTGCAAGCGTTAAGTCTGCAGTGAAGAACGGAGAATTGTAGTTTTTAACCATTACATCATTTTTTTATGTATATTTTGGAAGAATGTTACAGACGAACCAAAACTGACTGAGTGAAGGGGAATCATGCTGACGATATATTAAAACCACTTTTAAAAGTGACTTTTTATGCCAAGTTCTGTGAACACACATACACATCCCACAAGCACACACACATTTACACATGAACTTGACATGGGCTTGTAAACTGAGCTGATTGTCTTTCACCAACTATGGTTTAAAAAAGTGTACAAGAAAAAAATAGATGTTATATGAATATATAGTATGTGCTTATATATTCTTTTACTATGTGATAACGTTGTGGTGATTTACTGCAATGTAAAAAATTTATTTGAATGTGATGGCAAACATTTTGATTTCTTCAACTTGACAAGCATAAAGGAAGGTTGTACAGTATATTCACTTGTATTTATGCTAGACATGTTTAAAAACGGAGAGGGCCACACATTGCTATGCATTTGGATTAGCAAGTGATTTGCTACATTTAGCTGACAAGGCTTTCTCGCCCTTTTTTTTTTTAAATAAGAAATGTCCATCCATCCAAGTTTCCGCCTGTCCTGATCTCTTTCACTGGATGTTTTTAAGGAAATTGCATTCAGCAGTGAATGTGTTTCTTTTCCTTTGATTTTTAAGCAGTTTGGGATTTAAAGTGCAAGAACAATCTTAAAATGTTTGTGCAAATGTGTAATAATGTCTCTTCAATGTGCACCTTTTTATTTCTTTCATCTGAGTTAATGTGCTGAGATGATTAACAGGTTTTTAAAGATATAAAACGCATAAAGAGATGCATAACTGACTAATGAACTGCTATTTCGTTGTGAATGACAGCAACACACCTCACTGTGATTTCCAGAAAGCTATTTGCTGCTTCCATCCTGGATCATTTACAAATGCCACAGTTTTCACATCTGATTAAATGTGACTTGGGTGAAAAAATGGGAACTAATAATATAGTTGTGATGAATTCTCTGAGCTTCTGCACATTTCAGTGAGGTGATCAGGTACTTCGACCCTTATTCCATTTCAATAGCATCTTGTGGTCAAGTGCCAAATATAGATGAATAAAAGAAAAAAACACAGTATTGTACTTTATACTGTACTGATGGTACCTGCCGAACAAAATAAAATTTTGTCACTGTATAATTTTGTAGATTTTGTATTAACTTGCATTATGTGTTCTGTGTAGTATGTCCATTTTGTTATTAAAATAAAGACAGAATGGGGATTTGGTTTGATTCTTTAGCTCTTTTACCTTTTTAAGTGATCTAGCTGTTTAACTCAGAAGATGATGTGTTGGGAGAAACACTCAAACAGTTGTTCAATGCTTTGACAAAAAGTTGTGAACAGATACCTTGAAGATTATATTTTGGTGGTTTCACAACCATGAATTTACATATATTTCCTTTCTAATTTCTTTGACTGTCATGCTATTAAATTCTAAGTTTACTCTTTTGTTTTACAAAAATCATTGGTTTATTTTAAGATTGTGACATTTTTGTTCACATTTTTTTCCATCTGTGTCTTCCGACCATACCCAACAATAAGTCTAGTCTAGTTTTTACTATCTGCAGCATATCTAGTGAGTTACATAAAGCTTATATACAAATCAGTATTTTTAGAATGTAAAATGATCATTGTGAAGTATTCAATTTAATTAGTTTTACTTTTATTGTGATAAATGGCTCATACCACTCAACTTTTAGAAAACTGTTCCATTAGATTTAATGCAAAAGTGTGTCCACATTGTTGCCTGGCTCATTATCTATAGCCATTCTGAACATTTCCAAATTTTAGATTATTGACATTATTATTAGAGATTATTAGACATTGTAATTCATAAAGATAATAAAATATGACAGAACCCCTCTAATCCATATTAGTTTATAGCTTATATTTAGCTAGCTAGCATGCTAACGCATTAAACCAAAACTAACAATTTTTTCTTATTTGATGTATAAGAAAGTCATTTTGTAGCATACATTTTATTTAAAGTGGAAACACTGATTCTAAATTATTTCTGTTTGTCTAATTCAGGTCATAAGCTAATTCTAATGTGAATTCATGAATACAAACATTAAAGTAACATTAGCTAAAATTAGCTTTCAAAGTTTCAAGAATTGATGTGGTTGGTTAACGTTCCTGTAAATGTTAACATGGTGGCATGAAAGTAGCATAAAAAACCCATAAAATTTCACTTATAAATAAAATGAATAAAAATACTTTATTAATCCCAAAGGGAAATCATAATTGTAGTTTTTCAACTTTTACATTTAACTTTTTAAAACATCCAAGCATATGTCAAATACAGTAGATTACACCTATGTATGAGAATCTGTTTATAATATTCATTAATCATTGTTATCTCATGTAAGGCTCTACTAATTTCAACTGAAGTCATTTGTTGTCATGGTAATAGTTAAAAGATTATGTTAAGCACTTTTAAAACTTCTGGAGTATGACTATGGGGAAAGTCACTGAAATGCACTAAAGTACTTAATTGTTAGATCAAATGAAATGCACAAAAAATTAATAAATAATAACACATCTAATGAAAATAATGTGGCATGCAAATAAGCTGCTAAGTTACTTGGGTTCAACTAATGGAAGCTGTAGCTACTTAAAATACATCAGGCACTTCATGATGATGCTGCTTATGTGTTATTTGAAAAACAAACAAACAATATGTCCAGAATATGTACAGAATGTGAATAAACATATAACGTTTTTTATACAATAAAAACCTGGAGGACAAGCATTTGTTGTCCATATTATCAGTTCACAAGAATGCCCTTTTCTTTTATTTAAATCAGTGTCCCGCACAGGAGATATGACCTGCTTCATAGTGTAAATGTTGGAGGTGAATCAGGGGAGCTGACTTTGACCTCACACTGCTAGCAAACTCCACCAGTGTTGCATCTCCAGTAATGTTGGTCGGTTTATCAGTAGTCACAGCTTCTCCTTTGAATTATCCTGCAGTCTCTAGTGCTCTAACAAGCTGTCAAATCTCCGTCAGTATGATCTTGCAGGCATCTGCGTAGCTCTCAATGCTGAGAATGAAGGTGTCTTCGTTGGAGTAATGCTCAATGATGTTATCATCCATATTCACAAGGATTCTGTCATAAAACATAAAAAAATAAATAAATGTTGAGAGGCTCAAGCAGGCCTTGTGTTTTACATGAATTCTCACTCACCCTTTTTTACTTTTCTTGTACACTTTAGCTATGCTCTCCGTGGGAACACCATACTTCTCAGATATCTGTTGATGACAAAAATAAACAACCAGTGAACAGGCAGCTCTGTAAGTGGTACCTTTTGAAACGTGGACAGAAAGACAGAACTCACAGCCTCCATCAGGCCTCTGAGTGTCGGAGACTTCAGCATCAGAGCGTCAAATACGTCATCTGTCTCCTTTCTGACGTACAGCAGCACTGCAGACAAGAGGGAGAAGAGCACACGTTTAATTTGTATAACATTTTATCATTCATGTGGTTGAAGAAGATGGACTAAAACACAGAGATAAACACGAGGTGTTTATCATGTTAGGAAAGGATTTTCACGAATTTTCAAGCATATCAAATGTACTTTTAGAGTTCTCGTTTGGGCAAAATGGACATAGATGATCTTGTGTTATGTATTAATATACACTTATAAAGGCTCTATGATTAAATAACAATAAAATGCTTGTGTAACAAAAAGGTGATGGTTGTGGAAGATTGTGTGACTCAGTGCATCTTGTCTCAAAAGCCGTTTTTTTCCACATTGCCAAGAATGAACTCAGATTGTCTCATTTTATCCCAATGAAACTCAGAAAATGGACATTTAAGCGTCTGCAAGGCTCATTAAAAGCTACTCTGTGCATCTTTAGGAGAGAGGCTGTGTGATATGTGGTGATTCAGCAAGTCCTCACATCTAAGTCTGCACAATAGATTTATGGATTTTATTAAACAAACTACAGTTGTAAATATTGATTTTATTAATACAAGAAGGAATTCTTGGTAATGACGTCCACACATGATTAAAAATGACTGTAAGTAAGAGTATGAACTGATCTGGGAAGAAAATGTCTCTTATTCAGGTCTGATTTCATGTAAACACTGAACTAAATCATCTGAAAAGTCAAACTTTCTTCTCTGGAAGCTTCACAGCTCACATCGCTGGACTGGATCAAGCTTAAGCAAAACTAAAAATATATATATATGTATAAAAAAAGAAAAGATGGAGTGAGTAGACATAATGTACCTCTCTTGTGCGTCTCCTCTTTGATCTGTTTGTGAGGCGACGGACACAGGTCTTCATCTGACGGCCTGAACATCCTCTTCACCAGCACACTACTGAAAACATAAGCACGTTGTCTACTACACACACAATCTATACACTCTTCTTACTTTATGGCATAATATTCTTCCTTCTGTGTGTGACTGGTATGTGTATCTGCTTTCATTTGCATGCCTTCTATTTGTAAAAGCTGATGTAAATGAAAAAGCTTGTTTCCTGTTGGTGCACACTCACCCTTCCCTCTCAATCTCCTCTGTGTTAAAGGCAAACACCTAAAAAGAAAGTAGTATGCATGAAGCAAAATCAAAGAAATAACACAAATTAAAACATCTAATATGGAACAAAAACAAATGCACATGCAGTATATATA
>JBAMHX010000019.1:14449090-14460563 GCA_037177515.1 Pseudomugil tenellus
AGTGTGCTTGCAAACCAATCAGGTAAGAGAACCCGCCCACTGAGTTTGATGGGTCAGGTTGACAGATAAAATAAATTAATGGTGAAGTAAAAGTGCCACAATGAATTAATTAAATACATAATTAAATACATAATTAAATAATTAATTAAATAATTAATAATTAATTAAATCATGAGATATATATATATATATATATATATATATATATATATTTTTCAATAAATAATTAAATGTGTCAATAATTAATTTAAATGAAATATTTTATTAATTAATTTAAATGTGGATTAAGTTATTAATTAAATCATATTTTAAATTGGTCATTAATTAATTAAAATTGGAATTAAATGCATTTAATTCCCATTTTAATTAATTAATGACACATTTGATTATTTATTGAAATATATATTTCATTATTTAATTAATTAATAACATATTTAATTAATTATTTAATTATGTATTTAATTAATTAATTGTGGCACTTAAACTCCTCCATAGTATGCAGCAACACGCTGATTAAAACATGCACACATCTATGTGTACCACTAGGGGGCAGTGTTTCCCATGACATGAAGCCTATTCAGCATGGCGCTTTGAATCATCAAATGGACATCGCTCCTGCTGCATTCGCTGTTCCACATGTTGTCGGAAAAACGTTCCTATCATAATTATTATTTAGCGCGATGGTTATTCACATATAAATGTTTTAATACTCTATGGAGTTCACAAGAACGAATAAATTTGACAAAGAAAACTTGAATCACTCTCGTTTAATCTTTCTCGTATGACCACTACCATGCCTTTTTAAAATTTAACATGATTTTGATTAGCTGTTATGTTATTCACTGAAATAAGTTCGGTATGCTGGTTCTAATATACGTAATTTACAAATGTAATTTTGGCGTAACAAATAACCATACATAAAAGCATATTTACAGAATTTTTATGTATCGAAGTCATAGGATTTGCACAATTACTGAATCTAGTCGGGATATGTGAATGCAGCACTTACGTTTACTTGTAAGTGAGAAAACAGCAGCTGTCACATTAGTGAGTGTGTGTGGGTGCGAGTGTCCGGACGTCTTATAAACCACTCGTAACAGTGTTTTGACGAGGTAAGGACTCATATCTTTAGATATATGTATATAAACTATAATAAAATGGGGGTTATGGTAACGGTAACGTAAGCCTAAGTTTAAGTCAAATCAAACCTTCATGTGATCACTGATCAGCCGGCTAGCTACCATTAGCTCAGGCTAGCATTAACCAACTGTTACTTAATTGCTAACAGTCGAATTAGCAAAAATAAACTTGTACAACTACGTTTACTGACTTACTTACACGTGCTTTCAATTAGCGTAATACTTATTTAATAATTAAAGAAACACGAGGATGTGTGTTGTTCGTACTGCATACTAGAATATCACAGTTAATTATGAAACCTAACATAAGAGCTAAAGTCAGCTAATGTTAGCTCACCTTTTTTAACTAACTCATTGCCCCTCACCTGCAGAAATATATATCTGAAATCACAAAGAAAGCAAATTTAGTATATATCCAAACATCCGAGAACAAAACAACATGTTTTTGTACTTAATTGGTGCATTAAATTCCGGCATGTAGGTTTGTTTACAAAGAAAAAATGGGTAAAAGGTTCTCAATTCTTTAGTTTGTTAGCTTGATCTTAGTCGGCTAAAGCACCACTTAAAACATGGGTTCAAACTCTGGGTGTTGCATTATTAAATGATCTTTAAGTATTTAACAGTAACTAGTAACATGTAAAGCCACACCTATATGGGAGTAAAGATAGGGGTTTGCAATAAAGTGTAATTAGAGTATTAGAGTTGGTAGCTTAGTTCCTCTTTCTGTTTTTGTTATTGCATTACACATTGCTACATAACATTGTTACATTTGCTTACAGTGTTACATTAACACATAAATATTGTGTTGTCTTGTGAATTGTGTGAAAGGAGAGATTAAAAGTTATATCTAAGGAAATTTTTTAAAACAATTTGTTTCTGGAATGTGTTATAGAAAATTGTACATTCACATAGAACTAGTAATAAAATTATACTAAAATATTGTACAAATATGTATTGCATACATGTGTTTTTGCTACTGTTGACTGCAGCTGATTTTTTTTTTCCTTTTGTGGCTTTTGAATTACTGCGAGCATGCTGTTAGAACACTTCCATTTTAGTTATGGCACGTAGGTAATGCTGAAACCTTTACTAGCCTTACAAACCGATTAAGCAAAAGTACTAAAATAGGTGAAGACATGCTAGATGGGAGAACCTACTTCAAGTCTGCCAAAGTAACATTTAAACATGCAAGGGAAAAAGAAGCACATTGCTTTTATTATTTGATTTTTTTAAAGTTATTGTTTTGATTTCATAAATAGCTTAATAACTTTTATTCCATAAAGAAGATCCTAGTGTTTTTTTATTTTTAGTTACATTCAGATTTAAAGTGCTTACCTTCCCCCCTACTTTGCAAAAAAACTGATATGATGTGCCATCTGTGTACAGTGAAAGTTTCCCACTGGGGGGGAGGACTCGTGCAGGACCAGTGTTTATGGCTTAGTCTGCTAACTGTGTCCAACCAGGAACAGCTTTGTTCCTGCTGAGTACAGATCAGTTTTTTATCTTGCTTACTCTGTGTGTTGCTAGCCAGCAGGGAGTAGTTTGTTCTTTTTTTTTCTTAGTTTGTACTTTAAACCTTTAACTACACATTCAATTCATCTTTATTTGTTTAGCACCATTTCACGGCAATATTGTGTCAAGGTGCTTCACAGAGATCGGCCTATTCATAAAAATAGCCTTATATAGTTGAATCTAACTTTGATCCAAGCTCCCATCCTGAGCAAGCATGGGGCGACAGTGGGAAGGAAAACTCCCTTTTAACAGGGAGGCAAACCTCCAGAAGAACCCGGTTCAGGTAAGGCAGCATTCTGCCTCAACTCGCTGGGGTCAGAGAGGACAGGAAGGACACATTAATATACATTGCAGCTGCTATCCAGGAAGACCTGCAGATAAAGGAAAATAAGAAGTAAGACCTGCAAAAAAGGAGAAATAGGTTTATGATGCCAATACTATCCGATTCATGGAAAATAAGCAGCAGAGATAATACCAGCATAAATAATTAAAATAATAAAATACTAATTATTATATTGATTTTGTGTTTCCCACAAGTCCCTCATGCTTCTATTCGCTTCTGTTGTTATTGTTTTTTCCCAGCATGGCACGTGGGCACCAGAAGATCCAGTCACAACAGAAAAATGCCAAGAAGCAGGCAGAAATGAAGAAGTCTAAGGGTCACGATCAAAAGACGGCTGCCAAAGTGGCACTAGTTTTCACCTGCTCTGTTTGCAAGGTAGGTTCTGCAACCCAGAGGCCACAGTTTCATTCACACAGGTTTTGTGTTTGTATATAACTGTTTGATCTCTTCCCATAGTCCCAGATGCCTGACCCAAAAACCTTTAAACAGCACTTTGAGAGCAAGCACCCCAAAGTCGCTCTGCCTCCTGAGTTAGAGGGAGTGGAGGCGTAATGGCCACACTGGAGACCAAACTCCTAAAGGCCCTGAATCAACTCTACACCTGACAGCACTGGATGATTTAATGTAATCAGCATTGTCTGTCTTTTAACATGCCAGGTTGCCTTTGATGCAGTGCTTCCTCCCAATCTTACATGCTTGTACTTGTGTTTAAATACACGCAGGGCTAGATCCAAGTGCAGTTGTGACTTTAGGGCTACTGTAGACCTGTACGATCAATAAACACATATCCAGGCAGACTCACTGCATATGGGAGTATTTCTTGCTGCCTGCTACTGTAACTCTTTATCTGAAGTTTTGGTGGATTAACCTTTAAAGACAATATGCCATATGAGGTAAAAACACAATATCCTCGGGTTGAGTGAGACAATTCTGACTTTGCTGCGCTTTTGGCAGTGAGAAAGGTGACCTCATTTTTTTAATAGTACTGTGAGTACTGAATCAAAAGGAGGCTGACATCTTTTTTCCAGTTGTACACACTGTAATACCTCCGTAGCTTTGTCTGCCCTGTTATACTGCAATGTCTTTCATCTAGCTAATCTAATGTTCATGTAAGCTCATAAAAATGTGAAACTTTGCCAGCCGCTTTCAAGCTGCTGCACAAATTGTTTTGTAATAAAATCATATGGTGGTCTGCCAACAACATTTGAATGCTTGTGAAATTAATGTATGCTCCAATGAAATATACAATTTTATTAAATCTTACTTTGTTGTAAATCTGCCTTTTTAAAGGGTATTTTATAATGTTTTTTAGGACAAACAATGAAACATAAAAAACACACATTTTAATATTTAAAAGAATCCTGTATGAGGGGTATATTTCATGGTTTTCCACTTTCACTGATACTTTGTATGTGGATGTTCCTGTTTTTCTGGCTTGACGGATTGAAATATGTTGTATCTGCATTACAATCTAATGGTAGAGGTAGTTGCAGCCAAGTGGATGCTGCTGTGCCCGCTCAATGAAATCACTTTCTGGGTATCAGCTGTCTAACTTTGTTAATGTACAATAATAAATGGTATTGAAGAACAGTATTATATTCAGGCTCACAATCATGAATATGTGACCAAAGAAAGGCATTAAGACTCAGTTATTAACAGCTGATTTTGATATTATGCCAACAGAATGTGTTAATGGACTGACATTTTAAAGAGAATAAATTAAACTGCATAGTGCTTATATTAAAATGCCAGTCCTGCAGCTTTCAAAAGCGTTTACATTTGCTCAACCTGAAGATTGATATATTTTTCTTTAGGCGCTCTATTAAAAAAAAAAGGATGATATTAGATATATTGTATAATAATAGATCGGTGTTTACTTCTATTAATAATAAAAGGGTTAGGGTTTACTACAGAAAAAGCTCCAACTGCAGATTTATTTGAACAAGAATAATCTAAACGTAAGTCACTACTAGTCATTAATTTTATTTTCTCCTGCTATGATAAGTAGAGCAACACATACTATGATGTTGCTGTTTGTATGCTTGCAACAGAGACAACAGAACCATTGCGTTTTGTGTGCCACTCAATCTGTAATGGCTGGTTTCTTTATTTTGTCTGGTCACAAATGAATCATTTTATGTCTCAATGCCTTGGTTTCCTTTATTAGTATTACTCAAAAGGAAACACAGGAGAGTCTGTGCTATGCTGCCTGTTGCTTTAAGGGTTTGAATGACTCGCCTCAATGAGTCATAGCCCACATTGTTCCCCTTTCTCCTTACACATAATCCACATCCTTCTTTCCCATCTGTAAACCTGTGAATGGACAAACCACACATGTTCATTCATGCAAACAGAAAACTTGTGAATCTTAGTCTTTTGGGCTCTGAAATAAACCGGTGGACCTACAGGGAAAAAGAGGAGCTCTTGCATAAAATGAAATTACTTGTCTTAATTAGGTGAAGGCATTCTCCCCAGCTATAGATCACCTATTTTTAAGGCCCAAATCTCAGTGAGGGGCTCTCCCTGTGCTGTCATATTCAAACCTCATGTTTAAGCCTCATATGCAAGATTGATTCAGAGCAGATAGTGAGAAATTCTTATGGGAGTCTTTCTCTTGAAAACAGGAGCTAAAGTTTCTGAATCCCGATGTTCAGTAGCACCATGGTAACATTCCTTTGTTATTGTTGCTTCTGCTTTGGCACAAAACTTGCATTTGTTTTAAGTCTTGTTACAATGTCTTCTATTACAAAATCCCATTGAGAAGCAATGAAAACATTCCACACCCTTTGGCAAAGCTGATTATGTAACCATTTTCTACACATTATTATCAAGTGTAGAATTAATGATTACTTGGTCTTCTTTATTTTTGTATACAGTTTTGTTGTCTTTAATATTTATATAAGGTACTTGGGTGCCAAGTAAATGACCAAGAAGCTTCTCTTAACTATTACAACCATGTAGAAATATCTACCTGTTTTACATGTTAAACTACAAGTAACTGGTGGAATTGGTGTGAAGACTCACTGGTACATTGAACGAGGGGTGAACAGGATTTGAAATACAATCATAAAGTTTTGTTTAGCAACCATATATTTACTTACCTGAGAAAAGGTAAATTATTGATATAAGAACAGGGCTTATAATTCCCATCTTCATATATTATTAGTCAAAGTCCAATAAAATTGCTCACAAAATCTATAGCCTATATTATCATAGCTCTTTTATAATTTGTTTGAAAATATTCATATTATGCTTGTGAGCTTGATTTTTCAAACAATGAAAATAAAAATAAATTAAGTAATTTTTATATTTGAAGCCTTATTAATATTAATGTTTCCACTGTAACTAGCACAGTATCATATACATGTATATAACTAACTCTATCTATGTATATCTATGCACAATTTGGTATATACATAGACCCACTTCCGGTTCACTTAGTTCTTCATTAGCTTTTATATCGCCTCATAAAAAACTTCATTTTTGTCGTGAATAACTTTTTCACGCTCCTTTGTAAATGCCCCATTTTGGTTCTGAATGGTGAAATATCAAGCTAATCTCGTTATAGTGCAGGAATTACGTATCTAACTACATATCCCACAAACCTTTGCGGCTTTACTAAAACTATCATCTTTTTACGTTTGAAAGTACATTACAGCCGTTTACCAAAGCATGACAGCATTCATACTATAATAGGTGGATCACTTTTAACGTCCGCAATAAAGCAGCCATTTTTCATTTTTTTTCAAGTTGTGATGGATGTTGGTTATTTTTCTTAAATAAACAAGACTTCAATTCGACTATATTTAAATGACAAAATATAAATAAACATTATGTTGTTTCCAAAATAAATAATCGATTGTTAATGTAATCAATGTAAAGATTTAGCCACTCGACTTTATTTTATTTTATTTTTTTGCCTGCAAATTTGGTTGCCTTAGCAACTAAATTCGGACGTCATCCGTCCCGGTGCGACCCTGCTGCTCTGTCTTTGATTGGAGGGAAACCCCGTGGATGAGCGGGAGAGATCATCAGCTGTGCGGCCGGGAATCAGAAGCAACATCGTTTAACGCCACTCTCAGGTTAGTACACATTTATTTACTTTGTAAAGCTAGTGAGGCTTTAAAAAAAAAAACCGTTGAATTTATTCCGCGTGCTCTGGCATGCTCTTTATCCCCCCTTATTTGGCGGGTTTGAGTCTGTATATTGAAATAAATGATGCTCCCCTGCTCAGTCATTGTTCGGCGCTTGCTGAATGGGAAGCGCAAGTTGCAGCACGTTAATGCATCTATTCGTGTGTTCCGTGTGTTCTGAAAAAGGCATTGGAGTGTATAAAACTGACTTGCGTTCATAAATAAGCCTAAAACGTTTATATAAATAGCATTTTAAAACCTAACAGCTCTGGTTTGTTTTCCGGGAAACGAAAAAGGGCGTTCACTGTGACATGAAGTAAGCTAGGCTCCTTTCATTCCACTGCTCTCGATTCATATACAGTTATTATTCTATTAGCGCTTTTGTATCCTTGCTAGCCCTTCATTAGAATAAACGCTTGAATTGTTGCATCATATTAATTTAAAAGGGCGTGTTTAAAAGGGAATTTTCCTGTCTAGATATAGTGCATGCTTGGTGGTCAGGTGTGTGTGTGTGTGTGTGTGTGTGTGTGTGTGTGTGTGTGTGTGTAGGTGACGTGAAACTGGGTGGCCGACATTCCTTACAAGGGCGCAGGTGCCTGTGTACTGGGGAATTTGGTCCTTTTTTGTTCTTTATTTTCTTCTTTTTCGTCTGTGGGGTATCTGGGAATTTTTATGGCATACATGTTTCTTAATTTAACACATTGGCATTTTAAATAGCAATAACTTATTTTGTACACTCGGAAATTATTCACACAATGTAAGCACTGACACACACACACACACACACACACACACACATATATATATATATATATATATTATTCCCACAAACTTAATGGAAGTATAGTGGGGAAAGTGTGGGTGTGTTTTCATAACAAGAGGCGACAGATGTTTTTTTTTTCTCATAATTTTACATTTTCCTGTATCTTCCAGCTTTAATCTTTTATCACATTTCAAAAATGAAAACATTTGCATTTGATAACATTTTAACATATGTAGTATATTATTTTTCTACTACAGATTTTTTTTATCTATAAAATAAAGGCTGTTAACTTACCTAACCCTGAAAGTTATCAATATATTGATCAATTAGAGGCACAATAAATGCATGTGAACCTACACTGGGCTGGAAAGGCTCCATTAGGTTTTTTATTTTTATATCTTAAACGATAGGTCTACAATTTGACATTTCAAACCTAAATTGTTTCTTGTTTTAGAACAGCTTACATGTCAAGTGGATTTTATTAGTAGCAAAAGTCAGGTCTGATGTAATTTATGTCATACAACCATAAAACTTTACAAATCAAAAAGATCATTAGGAAAAGTTTGGACATCATTGAGAGTGACCAGTCTTTACGTGAGGCGTTTACTCAACTTTCAGAAGGACCCCAACTATTGTAGTCAGGAGTTACCTTCCTGCTTCCAAACTGGACCAAATAACAATGTCTGCTGTAGTAACTGCAATTACTGTGAAAACAAACACTTTAGATATGTTTAGTGACTGAGTCTTTCTTCTCACCAATTTCATAAATTGTAATACTACTTATGTTGTATACAGACTGGAATGTACTTGTGGTTGTTTCTATGTAGGCCTGAACAGGAGAAGACTGTGGGATAGAGGAGCTAAACATACGTATGACATTCGGTATAATAATCTGAACTACATTATGGCCAAACCTTCTTTGGAAGGTCAACATGGTAGTGATGAAACCTTAAGAATAATACGTATCAAAGCCATTATCTTTGATGCCAGGGGTTGAGACAATGTTAAACGCCTCAAACAGAGAGGCGTCTTGACTTTATAGTCTGAATGGCAGCAGATACTAAGGAACTAAATCCTATTTTGCTGGATTTTTACATTTTTTTAAAACAACTTTCATGCTAAGTGGATTTTATCAGTAGCATAAGTCAGGTCTGAGGTAATCTATGTCAGAAAACCACTTTCACAAAAAACACTTTGTACACACCCAAATCTCATTAGCCTCATTGGAAAGGGAAATACTGGTGGGATTCAGTATAAACCAACTAACTGGAAGCATTAGGAATTTTTATGTCATGTAATTTTATCAACATGTTTGTGAAAAGTTGATAAATCCCTACTTTTCATTTTTGTGTAATCAAATGGGTTTTTAAAAATGTGGAAGCAACTTGAGTCAAATTAAAATTACAAAGAAAAAACAGGTTTTACAAGAAGATCAAGTTGTTTATTTGTAATATCATGCATGCTGAATGGTAAAATGCCTGTTTCTCCTCTGTCCTGTTTGTTCCTGACTTCCTCTCCCCTTCCCTCCTCAGCCCACACAGAAGCCATGGCCGACAAGGAGGATCTGGTACAGAAAGCCAAACTGGCCGAGCAGGCTGAGCGCTACGATGACATGGCCGCAGCCATGAAGGCTGTCACAGAGGAGGGGTCGGAGCTCAACAACGAGGAGCGCAACCTGCTCTCGGTCGCCTACAAGAATGTGGTGGGGGCGCGGAGGTCCTCTTGGAGGGTGGTGTCCAGCATGGAACAGAAGTCTGACGATGGTGCCAAGACCGCGCTGGCAAAGGAGTACAGAGGGAAAATTGAGAAGGAGCTGAATGACATCTGCAAGGAAGTTCTGGTAAGGAGAGGAGCAAAGATGGTGGATAGAAGTGAAGAGTTCATAGTGGCTGGTATTGAAGCCATATTGAGATGACCTAAGTGATTTATATTAATTTTACTGCAGGGGTTGTTGTTTGACAAAATCTTCTCGGAGATGGAGTTAGTGTAACATTTTCTCCCATAGACTCCCTGTATAAATGTTATACAACACTCCCCACCCAGTTCTCCCATTACGAATACATCAAAGGGATTTTATGTGTATCATATACCAAGAAAAAAAATCTAAAGTCCTTCCTTACTCATTTTCAGGCTAATTCATATAATTTCTGAGTGCAGTGTGGATTACCACATAGTTCAGGAGATAAATGCTCATGAATGAGCAGCGAGGTTGGATCATGATTTCTACACAATACTGACACCTACTGGTTCGCTGTGGTACTTGTATGAATTAGTTGAAGTACATTTAGGTAGGTGGGGACAATGTTAACCTTCTGTTAAAAAAATTCAAATTAATTAGAAACATGGCAGCTATCTCCATAAACCAGTCACTAGACTCCCATTAAGAAGTTTTAAGAGTCAAGGGTAATAAAATGAAAGTTCTTCCAAGGTTGATGTATTTGTACCAAACTCTGCCAGTAGAAATAATGGTTTTATTGTAAGGGGAATAAATAATGGCAAGTAGGCCTGCACAATGTATAGTTTGAGGATTTTCATAGTAATGTACTTGTTGCAATACCAGCAAAGCAGGAACTGCAATGTAGGAGGCAAGTTACGTCATGCTCCGATCATTTTTAAGGTTACCTGATTAACAAACCTATATGATAAAACACGTTTCATAATTACACACGAGTGTAATTGCAAGTTAGAAATATGAATAATTCTAAAATAAAAATCTTAATTGTAACATTCACAAAAAGAGGTAAGATCCGTGCAGAAATCAATAACGTGTCAGGATTGCAGCATATATGGTCTTCATGTGATCTGTTTAAAATTCTGTATTTATTCATACGCAATATGTTGCAAGTTAGAAAAGATTTGAAATGTGAGTTTTTCCCAATGTCATACAAGCCTAACGCCTGGGAAAATACCACAGATAAGATTTAGAAGTCTGTAGCCTTCAGGAGCCAAACGGGGATTTGCCTTGTCCTGTGTTAAGAGCTATTAGCATGCTGCATAACTAGAAATGGTGCATTCCTGGGTAGAGGATGAGATGGAGAAACGTTCAAATGGAGCCCGTTATTAATAAGAAAACTGAGAAAACTGAATCCGTGGCTGAGTTTATCCTTCAACATTTTTCTTTCGGGGTTAGATCAAGCAATGTGTGACAGAGCAAAGTAGGATACTTCAGCACATCATTCAGACTTTATACCTAATACATGTAAGCAGATGGGGGAATTTTTGGAAATGTTTAAAAGCAGGTTTAGAAAAGTTTTTAAGAACTAATGAATCAATACTATTTAAACAATCAGGATTTGTGCATATTAGGTTTATTTTGAGATATGAGTTTGATCTGAGCAAGAAATTGGTTTCAATTTTGTAGTACAGTGTGTATATAGGGAAGAAAATGGCAGTCAGGAATGGAAACCTGTGAAAATGATCTCTCATGAAGACAGTATGGTTGGAAAAGCATTGTGAGATTCTGTAACATCAGGACCACAAAAATATTGTGATATGAAATTTTGGGGATTATATGAATAATTTAAAGCAAGCCGTTATCAGATGTAGGAGTTCACCTCTATCGTATCTCTTTTTCTAACTAAAT
>JBAMHX010000019.1:14460663-14476891 GCA_037177515.1 Pseudomugil tenellus
ATTATATGAATAATTTAAAGCAAGCCGTTATCAGATGTAGGAGTTCACCTCTATCGTATCTCTTTTTCTAACTAAATTTAAAACCAGCAGGGATTAAATTCTTAAAAATGAACTTACATTTGAAGTAATGGATTTGGGAAACAAGGAAATGAAAAAGTTGGGGAATAAAATATTCCACATGTTTTTGGCACGTTTGTCATTTTCAGCTAGAAATGGCAGGAAAAGACATTTGTTCCAGACTTTTCATATAAAAGTATTTTACATTGGTTTATCATGATAAATGATGCAGCATACCAAACAAAAGCTTCTGATCCAAAGTTGTGTGAATAGCACAGTAAACTTTAGTGTATAAAGGTAAATTTTATGTGAATATTTACTGACATTGTTACACCTGTTATCTCAATGACTTTGCTGTTGTACTTCGGCTGATAGTGTTGTACATGCAGTGTATGATGGTGACTGATGTTAAGGAATGCAGGAGATGGCAGCCTGCAGCAGAAAAGGTTTCCTTTAGAGCAGTTAATGTAAACTGGTGGCCCGCGGGACACATCCCGCCTGTCAGAACTTTTTGTCCAGTCCCAAGAAGATTACTGAATCCAGGTAGTTTAAAAAGGTAATAAACCAACCATCCTCTAAAAAGAAGTTTGTAACATATCCGGTGTTAACAAGTTAACATATCAATTAATTTTTGTTCATAATGTTTAACACAAATGTCAGTGTGTCATACTCGAGGGGACAATCCACTGAAAAAATGCTTAAGTGTTCAGTTCAGAGAGCAGCCTTCATTTTACCAATCAGTTCACTTTGAACAGCTGTCTCCTCCCGCAGCCTCACCTTTCTCACATTAAAATATGCACAAATGCTACTACATCCCTGGAAATGATAGTCATTAAATCTAGTTGAGGAACTTTCTCACAGTTGTGTGATAAATTACTTCTTGGTGTCTGTGATCGTGCTGCTATCTGCTGTCTTAACTGATTTAAGGTGTAAGAGAACAAATCTGTATGGAACAGATTAAGTTTGTTCCCAAAAGCTTGTGTGTTTCCACCACTAGTTTTCTTTTCCCTTGTAGTTGCAGGTTGTGTTCAAATGAGAAAAAAATGTTAGTTAAATTGCAACAATGCACATTTATTCTGTCTAGCATGATGCACTAGTGATTAGCAGCTGCTTGTATTTGATCCTCTGTTTGCCCTCACTGAGCCAGCACACATCATTGTGGAGTAAGGTCTTAATGAGAGGCTTCAGATTTATACACACATTTTCAAACAGTGCTGTGTACTTGTACTCTGAAGTTAATTATTTTATTTTTTCAGTTACATACTTCAAGATCCCCCATTTGATTTTGCACACAGCACATTTTGGTGAAATAGACGGTGAAGTACTTTCATGTTTCGAGTCTTGTATGTTTTGGACAGTCATGGCAGGAGCACAATCTGACTACCAAGTTGACTGTTTCAAATGATGATCCTTCTAGTTTACCAAAGATAATGGTGCCAATGATATTACACTGTGATGGAGTCAAGGACAACAGCTCCTCTGTGAAATCTTTGCAGTTAAAATATCTGACAAACACAGAGTTGGAAAATTTCTGAGTGATTGGTATCTAGCTTCTTATATCTCATCAAGTACAAGTTAGTGAACATCCTCTGTAAGAACGGTGACATGAACAACCATTTTAGCAGCAGAGGTACCTGTTTAAGAGACAATTATCCTGTCCATGAATTTATCAGTGGCAAGTTCTTCCAGAACAGCAAATATGCACTCCTTACAAACATCAGCGTCTGTAAAAGGCTTGTTGTCTTTGGATAGTAGTTTGTCTAGTAATTCCACATTAATGGGAGTACTGGGATCGCTAAACGGCAATGTTTCTCTGCTGGGCTTCTGACAATTCCAGTTATCATTAAGTTTCTATGCTTTGTGTTGTATTCTTGTATAAATCCCCTTTCCTGTTTAATCAACACAGGTTTTTGGGACTGAGTAGATACTTTTTCTGTACCTACATCAAGGTTCCAAGCAGGGAGAGTCTGACTCAAATCGTGACAGATTAATGATTCGCCCGTAGCTTTGGGTGTAAAAAGCAATCCGGGCGGCAGCTTCAGAACCAACACCGATGTACTCCCTGAAGCTTTCATCACGGCAGTATGCTTTCAAAGTGACGCCAGACCCATTCCCTAGTTTGGATTGTAATTATTTTGCCACTATGTACATAGCTTTGAAATTTACTCCGAACTTTAATAAATGATCAGTGAATCAATCATTTCTGATGTTGACAAAATGCTGATTTAGACCCCCCTAGATGCTGGACCCTTCCCACATCGGAGGGTCCCGAATTATAATGGAAAACCAGTAGAGTAGAGCGGAGTAGCTACAAATGGAAAGACACCACAAAAAGCTTTCTTTGATGTGTTTTGTACACATTTTGTAGCACATGGCTAATAGAGCATATCTAAACATTGACACAATAACTAAATATGGGTTTATTCTTTATTAAAACCACAATTTCTGCATCAGTTTTTCCACCTTACGGTTTTTAAGGGTGCCATGTTTTTAAGCCTGAAACACTATTTATCTGGAAGGACTCTCCTGACAGTGGGCTAGCACTGCATGAGGCTGTGATGAGCAGCTTGATTGTTTCACAATATTAACTACAACATATTACAGTCACCGTTTAGTGGCTTACTCCAGTCCAAGTAATGTCAATTTAACACCAAGCAGCAATCTCCAGTGGCAAAAAGTTAAACCTGTGAAGAACAGCCAATACTTGCAGTTCTCTTTTCATCCACTAGAGGCTTATAAGCAAAGCAAATCCTTGTAGATATTTTATGTTTAATAGGTCAAGTTTACCTTCATGACAACTGTGAATGGGTGGCATTTTTTATATAACTCATCCGTTTGGATGTTATTTAGTCTTGAAATTATAGATAGTTAGGGTCGCGTGCTTTTGACTGACGGGTATCTAACGTCCACGGCAATGAGACAGAATGTAGCACTGATGAGGTTTTTGGCCGGCTAGCAGCGTGGCTTAACTTTAGCCCACCTACCTTTTCTTACCTGGTGTGCTTCTGTTGGAACAGTTAGCTCTTAGCTACTGGCAGCTCAGAATTTGATATGTCAATCATACACCCCCATATTTACAAACCCCCCTTTCAGCTCTATGTCAGAACATTTTTGTATTTTCTGGGAGCAACATCTCACATAATGCTGCAAAGATGGCGACAGTAGGAAGCACCCAATGAGCTTACTTTTGCTTCATGTTTGTGTTGAGATCCACTTATTTCTGATATTTTAAAGTTTTATCCTCATTTGCAGGATCTTCTTGACAAATTTCTGATCCCCAAAGCTACACCTGCTGACAGCAAAGTCTTCTACCTAAAGATGAAGGGAGACTACTACCGCTACCTGGCTGAGGTGGCCACTGGAGAAGACAAAGAAGGTAAATAAAACGCTCCCTATAATCCCAGGAAATCAAGCTTTGCACATCCATTTATCCCATTTAAAAACTCAAGCTGCTGTCTGATCACGTCTGCTTGTGACATATTTGTTGGATTTATGGTAGATTCTCATTAAGGGTCCCGTAAATCCTCTACACCATGAAGGCACTTGGCTTTTTTCAGGTGTTTGTGGCCAGAAAACATCTTTGTCCTTGACCTACTACTGTCAGCTGTAATGCAGACATGGTTGCTGCTGAGTTGTCATGGCAACAGGAGCAGTACTAGGGTGTTGGCTGCGATTGGTTGCCAGGAGGTTTTTTTTTTTTTTTTTTTTTAGCTTATTTAGTAGCATCAGGCATTTCGGTTTTCTTTTCTATTTTTATTTTTGAGGTTGACTCATTTCTACTGACATGTTGATTATGTATTCTGCAGCATATACTTAGAAAATTCCAACCAGGTGAGCACAATGAATTGTCTTAATAAGGGTTTGGTTTGTTGGAAGTCTTCTTCAGTGATCAATATGTCATACGTCACAACCAGTCTTTAGGAAAGACTAAAAATAAATTAATTCATTTTTTTTATTAGGGATATTCGATGTTTAAAGAACTTTGTTCCATATTAACAGAGATGGTTTTGTTTGCCACTATTGTTTTAATGACATTGATCTTTTCATTGGTCTGTTCTATTCTTTGTGAAGCTATCATCAATAACTCACAAGAAGCCTATCAGAAGGCATTGGATATCAGCACCAAAGAAATGGCGCCCACACATCCCATCCGCCTGGGCCTTGCTCTGAACTTCTCTGTCTTCTACTACGAGATTGTCAATTCACCTGACAAGGCCTGCCAACTGGCCAAATCAGTAAGAATCCTCAAACCCTGATATAGAGATCAGTTTGTTTAACTTATTATTTGAAAGAAACCTTTCTGTCCATAATATATCCAATATATTTAGTTGTCATGATTCAACATGCTCTATTGTTAATCCTTACTATATAACAAACTTCTCCTTTTACACTTTGGTTATTGTATAGATAAAAAAAAACAACTAAATTGGTATGTGAGGTGTCTACAGTATGCTGATAGATTTTATTGTTCAGTATTTCAGAGCATAACCAGCATATAGCAGTAGTTTTAATAATTAACTAAAATTGCCAGTTATTCTACACTTTCTCTCTCATAAAAATGTAAAAAATTAAACGACTTTGGCACCTTTTTTGTTTGCAAAACCAAATTACAGTAGTTTCTATTTGTGAAACTTAAAGAAGTTGTGATCATACTGCAGTTATATAAAGAACATGGACAGCTTTAATATTCCTGTTAACATTTCTGAGGAATGAGATTTTCTGTCATTGAAACAAGTCTCTGAGCTGCAGTCTTTAGGACAAAAATGGTGCTAAAGAGGTTGATAATGTGTGCATGCAACAGGGTTGTCATGTGACCTAAAAGGTAAATGTAAACAAGGTGACCTTGGGTTTTTACCATCATAACTTTGCCTTAACCATCTACTAAGGATCCGTTGTCAGCATGTTTACACAGAGCCGGAAAGATTACCAGTTTGTTCACTTCACTGCAATACCAGCTGAACCTGGAACATTTGATTTAGTTTTTTTGTTTTTTCTAATTTTCAGCATGAAATGGACTACCTCCTAAATTTGTGATGCAACTAGTTTTCAAATAATTACAAAAGGTTTTGTTAAATATCTTTCAATGAAAACATTCGATAATTCAAAGTTTTTGGTTCAACAGTCTAAAATATTTAGATTGTGTGAAAAATTCATCACATTTAAAACATTCTTTTGATTTATCAGGTTTGTCTATTTTGCATGTAAAGAAGAAATCACTCAGACCAGCACGCATACTTTTCACTTAAGCTGGTTATGTTTGCTGTTATGAGCCTGCAGGCTGAACTGAAAGCACTGATAAGTCTCCTTCACTTGCAGGCTTTTGACGAAGCCATTGCCATGCTAGATTCCCTCAACAGCGACTCTTACAAAGACAGCACGTTGATCATGCAACTCCTCCGTGACAATCTGACAGTGAGTGTCTTGTTCTCATATTTACCCGTTTATGTCCATTGCAGTGGTTTCCCTCTTGACTGTGTGCTAAACCCTGTGTTGTGTTGCAGCTGTGGATGTCGGACGCACAGGGTGAGGGCGAGGGTGAAGGAGAGGAGACGGAGCCGGCAGCTGAGAAAAACTGAACTTCAGAAAAGGGGGAAAGAAAAACAAACACATTTTTTACCTCTCACCAGCCTAAGTTGTGTGTGTGTGGTTGTGTGTGCACATACATGCAGTTATGTATGTTTACACTCCACTCACGATGTGTAAAAGTACAGTATGTTTGTGCAGATACATTGAAGTGCGTGTGTGTTAATTGTAAGAGCACCTCCACAGAGGCGTGAATGGAATAGACTTTTCTTTTGAACATGACTCATCGCGTGAACCAGTGTGTGTTCATTTTTGTCAGTTTAGTCTGGATGACATTTCCTTTAGATACAAATCTGCCCGATGCTCTTCTACATTACTCACTGTAGCAAAGTGCTGCTGTTGCAGGAAACGAAACTGAAAAACCTCAGACTGTAACTCTGAGAATTTGTATGTTTTTACTTGAACTGAATATTTACATTATTTGTTACTCTTTAGGCAACAAAACTCTGTTAAAGCCACTAAAAATATCTCTCAGCAGTCTTAATTCCCTAAATTTTACAACTGACAATAGCAGTGATCATGTACTGTTGGCAGATATTTATTGCTTTTGGTAAAGATCTATTAATGTAGTGCTTGTATCCATCCTGCCCTGTTGGTGTCCAGTGTAGCAGGTAGTCTCCAGTGGATGGTACATATGTCATGATTCAGTGGGTTGTGTGCATTCAGGCATAGGAAGTGTTTTCTGTATGAATGGCCACTTTTTTTTGGTTTTTGTGAGAGGATTATATTCCACAGTGAAATGTGTAGACAATTACCTGCAGTTTTACATACAACATGACAAGGTTTAGACAGCTCGAGACAAAGTGAAGGACTTGATAAAATGGCTTGATACTGTAACTTTTTGATATTTTATCTTTTCAGCAGTGCAGAGAATACTTTTGCCATGTGCTTTATGTGGCTTTCTACTCTTTTTCTATTCAGATGTTTTTTGTATTTTGTTTTTGTGTATTTTTATTCCTTTTGACTCTTTATTTGACTCCTGGAATGTACGAGTTAGTCGGTAGTTTGGTGTGAGGGGTAGGCATGCTTTGAAACTGGCTTTTTTTTTTTCCTTTTTTTTTTTTTATTTTGCTTAGAATTTAACTTTAACCTGGTGGTTTACAGTAACATTTGCCTGTTTTTGAAAGTGCATCATGAAAAGACAAAATAAAATTATCAAATATCTCTGTAGAAAGCTGCGTCAAAGCTATTTAGTAGTTACAACGTAGAGCCAGTTTCTTCTAATCACAGTATCTTGGTTTTAAAATGGGATGCAGGATTGAAAATTTGCCAGTTACTCTTGGAGTACGTTACTTTATGTGCTTTCATGTAAGTGGAATTAAAACATTCAAGTTGAGTGTACTGTGTTGCCTTTTCTATTTACACACATCTTTAGTCTGACTGGATTGGAGAGCTTGTTATAAACTCAGTAGCTAATAAAACCAGCAAAAAGCCACAATGATAATAGGTGTAGGAATTATTTTAGTTTTAAGTTACTCCATCATTAAGCTGGGACTTCCCTGAATATCATTTTTTTTTCTCCTGTAATTCAAATCTTTATCAGACAAAATCCTCTGAGAAAATGGCACAATTTACTTTAGGGATTTTTGAGCAATGAAGGATTTTCACTGGCAGTACTGCCCTCCACAACTTCCAAAGCACAGTACTGTCATTGGCTCATTTAAGCATGATTAACCTTTGCTGTAAACTTAATGTGTGAGCAAAGCTATACTGTATCAATAATAAACCTGCCCTTCACCTTTGGTCAAAAATAATGTTTGAGTAATGAGGTTATGTATATGCACTAGAATATCAGGTAATAGTTAATGAATTAACCCACATGTTAAGAATGAGTATGTGAAGTACTCCAGTATATCACAAGTTCTGAATGATTTCATGCTCGGATCAGAGGTCATGTGGGAACAATTATAAAACAAAGCCCTGGAAAGAAACGTACAAATAAGGACTGAAATGTGATGAGTGTTGCAACAATTCTAGGTTCCTCCAGCTCATTTTTGTACATTTTAACTTGGTGTATTTGCTTGGTTTTAAATTAGATATTACACATTATTTTTAAAAGTGAATATCCAAGTACAGAAGCAGTGAGTGGAGGAACCAAGTACTCAAGGTGCTTGCCTTGAAACCCAGAAGGTAAGTGATCAAATGCATGGTGATCCACTCCACTTGATTAATTGATCAGTGATTGCCATCTGCATAAATTTATTTTTTGTCAGATGTGTGTTACACAGTCCCAAAATGGGAAAGACAGCAAAAATGATTATAGAAGAGCCATAATTGCTTTTTCGAGAGGTTTGTAAGGCCAGTTTTTAAGAAATTTGGAGTTCTCTCTTCACAAAGAGAAAGCATTCAATACACTTGTCAATCCTTTGAGGACTGGATGTTCTAAAATAGTCGAGTTCAAACACTTCATACCACTTTCAAACAATTTTTCTTAGATAACACATTTTACGCGGGTTTTCAACCAACTAAAATCGTGGGAAGAATCCATTTCCAGTAGCTGATGGCATTTCCAGTAAGTATTTAAGGTATTCAGCAGTAGGATCGCATTTCTGATTATCGGATATATTTTGTATATCCTAAACACTGATCCAGGAAGAATTCGATTAATTCTTGATTCTGCATTGTTATACGCCAAACAATTGGACATTGTGGTCAGTACATTAACTTATTTCAACCGTAGAAAACACGTTGAACATGATTTCGTCATCAACCACACAGTTGTTAACGCCTCTTTTTTTTAAACATGATAGAAGCTGATTGGTCCATTTTGGTGACGCGCCTACCAGTATATATATCACAACCTCGCGTGCACTTTCTTCCCCTCAACCCGGCTGTCAGTTGTGTGAATACGTGTGTGCTCCTGAGCTTGCTCGGCACACATTCTATAAAAAATAAAAAAACAACAAAAAAATATTAAAAACATAAAAAGATACAAAAAATCTTTTTTCCCCCATTTTTTGGTAACAAGTCGGTGAAGCTGGAGTAAAAATTCGAGGACTGGACGGTAACGTACAAGAGAGGGCTGCTTAACGTATCGAACGCACATTTTTTCAGTCGACGTGTTACTAACCGAGAAGTAAGGCCAAGTTACAATAGATAAGCTTTTTACCTCTGTCAGTTTTGAATGATATTTTTAACCCGACAAAAGTTACATTTGTGTGATTTTTGCGAGATAAATTTTAATTCTACTTAAACATCTAACTGACAAGTTAACGTTTGTTTAACGTGTACCACCAACATTCTCCCCCAACCGACGTGACGACGGCGACGTTAGGGAACCAAAGTTTTTCAGTTGAGAAAGTCGAGCTTGTCCGCTTGTACCGCTAGCCTTAACCACCAACAAATATGAACCCCAGCGCTCCCAGTTACCCCATGGCCTCCCTCTACGTCGGGGATCTGCATCAAGATGTGACCGAAGCTATGCTGTACGAGAAATTCAGTCCTGCCGGAGCTATCCTGTCGATCCGTGTTTGTAGGGACATGATCACCCGACGTTCCTTGGGGTACGCCTATGTCAACTTCCAACAGCCAGCGGACGGTAAGTTATTCGTAAAAGAAAAAAATTCTCTGAAAAAATGTTACAACTGGCGTGTTTTTGTAAAAGTGACATTCAAGTGAGAGCTAGTTTCTGCTACACGTGACTGCAGCCGACATATTGTCGGCTGGGTTTCCTCATGTGAGCCTCCCTGCAGTGGCGTAGCAGGAAAACGCCGGGCCCGCCCTGCCCTGCCCACCTCTGTAATGTAGTCGTGCGCCTTTAGCTAGCAAGGGACAGGCTTTTATCGCTTTTCTGTCAGGGCAACGCCCCAGCTGTGTATTCTGAAGTGCTGAAAAAATAGTCTGTGTAGTCAGTTGTGGTACCACAAATTTTAATACCTATGAACATTTATCTGAGGTTAAAATAATAAAGTGGCAGTTGGCAAAATGTGTTAGCAATCTGAGACCAAATGTCCATATAACCCTTTAAAGCAGTCCTTATGTTTGTTTTTATAAGATTTACACTTTCAGGGTCACTTTAAATGGGCCTAATATGAGGAAAGCCAATGAATAAGTGGTAGTTTTTTGTTAAATATATGATTAGTAACAAATATAGTGGTAGAATGCAGCCAGAAGACTACTCTTCAGTTCATACTCGGACCAAAGATGTTAAATAAGACAATAGTTATTATGAAGGTATTACTTTGATTTAAATGAGCAATATGTGAACTTGACTTATTTGCTTGGTAATATAATGAAGTTGTATTGTTTCTGCAGTTATCAGGGATCTCCAACTCTGTCTTCGTGAGCTACTGTTCTGCAGGTTTTAGGTGTTTTCTTATTGCAACAGACCTCACTTTACAAGACTGTGCAAAGCTTTTATTTAATGACCCTTTGATCAGGTGTGTTGCAGCAAGGAATCATCTAAAACCTGCAGGAGAGTGGCTCAAAAGGACTGTGGCTGGAAATCCTTGGCCTTCATAAACCACTTTTTAGAGCATTTTAATAAAACTGACAGGTGTAATTAAACCAAAATGAAGAAAAAGCATCTTTACCATTTGGTATTTGCAGTGTGTTCCTTAACAGATCTACAACCTGGGGTGACTGTGACTGTCATTCTGTTGACCCATGTTTTTGAAGTTATATTCAGTATTAAAAGATTTGATGACAAAGAAATGTGTCCCGTACAAATATTACTGTGCCACAATGATGCATATTCACAGGGATCCCGAAAATAAAATTAGATTTGGTTTAGTGGATCAGTTAGTCGTCCTCTGTGCTGGAAGCAGTCAGACCTTCGTACACCAAGTTATTTATGATTACTAAAATGGTTGTTGTTCATTATTTTAATAGATTTCATTGGTGTGTACTGAGAAGAAATACAACTTTTTGTGTCTCTACAAGTGAAAGCTAACATTGTGGAAAATTTGAATAGATTTCTAGCATGTGTCTATTTTCCATAAGTGGCAGCCGATTTTCTTTCATTAGGAAAAGTGTAAGTCAGTGGCAGCTCTAAATACTTGTAGACATAATGTAAAATATGTTTTATATTTAGTGTTAATATATTCTTCTCTGAGTAAGTTGGATTTCTCGTGTTGCCTTGCAGAAGGGTTAGAGTCTCAAAATGATCCTAGAAAAAAATCCTCACTGACAGTATTTACTTTGTGAAAAGCCTTTCAAGACGTAATTCTTTCACTCCCCACATTAAAAAATGCTGTGTCCATTTACCATCTGAAAAGTCGTATTTATTTAAAAACAAACTTTGATTCTTTTCCTAGCTGAACGTGCGCTTGACACCATGAACTTCGATGTGATCAAAGGGCGGCCTTTACGCATCATGTGGTCGCAGCGTGATCCTTCCTTGAGAAAAAGCGGTGTGGGCAACATCTTCATCAAGAATCTGGACAAGTCTATTGACAACAAGGCCCTTTATGACACCTTCTCTGCTTTTGGTAACATCCTGTCATGCAAGGTAAATCACAAGTGATTGCCACTGTTTTGCGGTTCTGCTATTCATTGTCGTTTTCAGCACAGTTTGCATGCGATTGTTTTGCATTACAGACTTGTCAAAGCCATCCTCTAATCTAAGCCAGCAGTCGAGGCTTCTCACAAGTCACTTCTGGCAAAAAAACCCTCACTTCTGGGAATTAATTAATAATGCGTCATTGAATGTGTCACTGCAGATGACATAATTGTGTGGGAATGTAAAGCTGAGCATAGATGGTTATGAAGATAAGAGTCATGCTTTTATATGGCTTTTTAAGCTTTAACCAAACTATGAACCTATATGGAAGTTTAAATAATCATAATGACTATAAACTGCTCGTTGTGTCCACAAGGAAGATCCTTTTAATTAGAAAAGCACTGAAGAGGAAATATTGAGTTTTTCACATTGACAAAGTACATTTAAGAGTTGAATTTTATGAACTTGGAGTGCAACACTCCCACAAATTAAGGTTGGTTGCAGCATGTGTGTTTGTGTGTGTGTCCTTTAAAAGCAGCATGCCTCCTTTCTCTTTTAAGGTGGTTTGTGATGAGAATGGCTCTAAAGGTTACGGCTTTGTGCATTTTGAGACTCAAGAGGCAGCCGAGCGAGCCATTGAGAAAATGAATGGCATGCTGCTCAATGACCGAAAAGTGTGAGTAAACTTTTAAGGGATGAGCTTTTAACCGTTTTGTGCATACTATTTGAATATTAAAAAATTAATTTGGTAAATTTATCAGTTTTGTTAAGTTTGAATGTTAAACTCTAAGTTTTGATCACTTTAAACATTGATGACAGTTTTGTAGCAACCCGTGAGTTCTACAGTAAGTTGTCATATCACACTGTTTATTTAATTCAGATTTATAACCTGGATAAGTACAGAAATTCACAAGATGGGCTCTGTTTTTTATACCAACAATAAATATAGTTGATGTTTTGGGGTTTTTTTCACTTAATATCATAGTTTTGTGGGCCGCTTCAAATCTCGCAAAGAGCGCGAGGCTGAGCTGGGAGCCCGAGCCAAAGAGTTCACCAACGTCTACATTAAAAACTTTGGTGAGGACATCGATGATGAGAAGTTGAAGGAGCTCTTTAGTGCATACGGTAAGTCATGATGTCCACACTTCCAGCCTCTTCCTAACATGCTCCTGTAACAGCTGATTTCTCTGTTGCTCAGGAAATGCCATGAGTATCCGGGTCATGATGGATGACAGCGGTAAGTCTCGAGGGTTTGGATTTGTGAGCTTCGAAAGGCACGAGGATGCCCAGAAGGTAAAATTTGAGCAAAGACCTTTTACATTTTTAATGTAAAAACCAAAACCGACCATTAATCCAGGCTACAATGTAAACTTTCATTCTAAATATTTCAGGCTGTGGATGAAATGAATGGAAAGGAGTTCAATGGCAAGCTCATCTATGTCGGCCGTGCCCAGAAGAAGGTGGAGCGACAGACGGAGCTGAAGCGCAGATTTGAACAGATGAAACAAGACCGTATGACTCGTTACCAGGTCTGTTTCTCTGCTTATAGAAACAAATGCACTCTTGAAATCCATAAGGGAGGAGAAACTGCAGCTTTGTCAAATTCAGTGCGCCCTCTGTGGTAGGATGCACTGGCCAAAATGGCTGCAACAGTGACTGTAGTTCATGGGCCCCATTTTTCTTTACTGTGGACTTTGGGGATAAAAATGTACTGCAGACAAAATTAAATATATTGACTGAGAAAATATTTAATTCATATGTGTTTTTTTTTTTTTTGCCTTTTAAATATTTTTCAAAGATGATGATTTAGTATCATGTTTATTTGCAGGGCGTCAACCTGTATGTGAAAAACCTTGATGATGGACTCGATGATGAACGACTGCGAAAGGAGTTCTCGCCATTTGGCACCATAACCAGTGCCAAGGTAAGATGTCTGCTGTTTCTGTGCCGCTGTAGTAAATGAGATGACCATGCCATCGAAAAGCTTTTATTTATTGCTACTTATGGTCTGAACCAGATTAATTATCGTGTATTTTTGGTGTTTCTTAGTTCTACATCATGTATAACTGATGATTCTTTCTCGTAGGTGATGATGGAAGGTGGGCGCAGCAAAGGCTTTGGCTTTGTGTGCTTCTCTTCCCCAGAAGAGGCCACCAAAGCTGTTACAGAAATGAACGGCCGTATCGTCGCCACCAAGCCGTTATATGTAGCACTAGCACAGAGGAAAGAGGAGCGCCAAGCCCACCTGACCAACCAGTACATGCAGCGCATGGCTAGTGTGCGTGCCGTGCCAAATCCTGTCATCAACCCCTACCAGCCTGCTCCACCCTCTGGCTACTTCATGGCAGCCATACCTCAGCCCCAGAACCGTGCTTCTTACTACCCAGCTGCTGGACAGATGGCTCAGCTCCGCCCCAGTCCCCGCTGGACAGCCCAAGGTGTCCGACCACAACGTGAGTGTTTCTCCTTGTATCACTTTTGAGTTTGTTCTTGTTTTTGAAAGCTTGAAATTGTGAAGCATCAGAATCGTTAATGACTCATTAATACATACGTGCATTAATTGGTTTTTTTTCATTTTGGTTCAGACTTCCAGAACATGCCAGGTGGTATGCGGCCCTCAGGACCACGTCCTCAGACCTTCAGTGCGATACGTCCTGCCTCCCAAGTCCCCCGCATGATGTCTGCTCAGCGTGTCGGTCAGTCACATACCAACAGTCGACTTCCAACTACACAGCAAGTAGACATAAGTGCTGTTTGTGTCTTTGTGTGTCTTGATGTTTTCTCCGTCTTTTTGCTTTTCTGGCAGCTCAGACTGTGGGCCCCCGACCAGCCGCTGCTGCTGCTGCAGGAACACCAGTGCGCGGAGTACCTCAGTACAAGTATGCTCCAGGAGTTCGCAATCCTCAGCAGCACATCGCTGCTCAGTCGCAAGTCTCCCTGCAGCAGGTAGGGATGCTCATGTGGTCTAATTTAATGCCAATTAAGGTCACAACTACTGGTCTCTTCTGCAGCACATGTGGCAGAATATAATGGGGCCTTCTGGCCTTATGTTTACTATGTCATCACCCACAGCCTGCAGTCCACGTTCAGGGACAGGATCCTCTGACTGCCTCCATGCTGGCTGCTGCTCCACCACAGGAACAGAAGCAGATGCTGGGTAATTTTAGCTCATAATCACACATGACTTTTTAACTATGTAACATACACTAAATCCAACGTGAAAGTCGTCCTTTTGTTCCATTTTTCTAATTTGACATTATTTGGCAAGTAATTTACTGAATGTTACACATTTGCACTGTATTTTGTCCCAGTTTCTCAGTGGCTTTGCCTTTTTGTCTGTCACTCCTGTAGGTGAGCGTCTGTTTCCACTGATCCAGAACATGCATCCCAGCCTGGCAGGCAAGATCACTGGCATGCTGCTGGAGATCGACAACTCAGAGCTGCTTCACATGCTGGAGTCCCCAGAGTCTCTGCGCTCCAAGGTCAGCACTCAGGTTTCTAAATAACAACCACTTCCTGTCTTTAATTTTTGGTAGTGCACTGGGATTTTGGTTTAAGAAGTCAGTTCTAGTGTTAACTTTTATAGAAAAGGAAAACTTTTTCTGTAGAGGATCTGGTTTTGAGACAAGAGGATTCTGTCAAATCTCTGTAGCTGTTATCAGCTACAGAGAAACGTAAACTGTTAGGGTTGTAGAGATATCTTAATAATTTCTGCTGAACTGAACGTTTTCCATTTAGTCATCACTCTTGCACATGCATTAAAATAAATGTGGTATTAACAACAACGACAAAAGCGTTACCAAAGAGCCTAATCCACCATTAAGATGTAAAGAAAATGTGATTTCTGCCTTCTATGTAATTAAAAGACATTTTCCTGTGCAGCCTGCACCATCTTTCATTTCTAGCTGTGGGAGCACTTTTCTAGTACGACAGCATTACCTGCAGAAAAAGTCCAAACCAGATTCTTTTACAACACAATGACATCTCATCTTGACGTTAAGTGTGACGCCAATAATCTACTTTTTCTATTAGGTGGATGAGGCAGTAGCTGTGCTCCAAGCCCACCAGGCTAAGGAGGCTGTTCAGAAAACTGTGACAAATTCAGCCCCAGTCCCAAGTGTCTGAGCCCAAGGTACAAGTGTTGCAGAGTAAAGCAATTGTTTTGTTTGTGAGATGTACATTTCATTGTGACTTATAAAATATGTATTAAAAAAATCTATTTTTGTCTTTTACAGGAGTGGAGAACCCTGACACTAGCTTCACCAATAGAGAAGGGAGTTTTGAAAAAGTAAAAAAATGCAGAAAACAAAGTAAAAACGTAAAATATTACATTAAAAAGCAATGGTAACATGTTTTCAGCCAGGCCCAAAACAACCAACCAGGTCTGGTTTGCTACGTTAAAAAAATCACAAAAAAAGAGGAAAAACAAATCCAAATGAAAAAAATAATAATCTGGGGTTTTAGAAGAGTATATTGTGCCAAAATGTGATTGAAAGCATATCTTTATGTCATTTTATTCCTTTTAAATGTTTGACTGTTTGAGCTCTAAAAGCCTGTTATTGTGACATTTCCCTTTGAGCTTTGCTTGCTTGAATAAAAGTTCTAAAATAATCTATCTGGTCATTCCCCCCCCCCCACAAGCATTTAAAGTGTAGTGAAATTATCACAGAGCTAAGTGATCAAAATAAATTCTGAATACACAATGTTTAATGTTTGATATTTTTATTTGCTGATAAATGTAACCAGCACTGAAACCTGATGTCTGCCTCTAAGCGTGTTGGATGGTTTTCGCTTTTTCTAATAACTTCTCCAACATTTCCTTCATTTTATTTGGAGCTTCTATCAACATAGACTCGATGTGTTGAGTCACTGCCTTTATCTGCTCGTTAGTCTTCAGCTGCTCATGGAGCTGAGTAGCCAGGGGCTCTATCCTCTTCATGCTGTCATCCAGTGCAATCCTGAGGAGATTTGGATGTGAGTCATGTGCATAGTTGCATTGTGCGCAGAATTAATTTTTTAATCATGCAACTACAGGTAGTGTGTGTAATATATTAATCTGTTTATTTATATACATATATAATATCCATCCATCCATCCATTTTCTACCGCTTATTCCCGAACGGGGTCGCGGGGGGGCTGGAGCCAATC
>JBAMHX010000019.1:14512719-14523639 GCA_037177515.1 Pseudomugil tenellus
AAACATTTCCCTGATTGAGAGACGCCGGCCTTGCTTTGACTACAACAACCAAGGTCTTAGCAGATGGTTTACTAAAGGCCAGAATGACATCAGTTTAGGAGTCTTATGGTCGGACCTTTCAGCTAGACATTAATTAAGAGCAAGGTAATTAAGCTAATACATGAAATTCTTCTACATCTATTTGGAGAAATGCATGTTTGCTTTTTGTAGATTTGCTTGACAATGAGGATGTTTTAATTACCTTTAAACAATCTTTTTGAATCATTGGTGGATCTCTACACACTAGTATTTTTAAAGAATGGGCTCTTTTGTTCCTAAGCTGGTTGCAACTGCGCTGTTAAGCATTATCCCATCTTGCACACAGAATCTGTAACAATCAATACAGTTAAAAATTTACCTTTTTAAAATCAACCATTGAAACTTCTCACTCATACTTCATGTGTCCCTCTGTTCTTGTCTTCAGGACCACGGCATTCGGCTTCCTGAACGCACTCTGCAAGCTGGCAGCCGTGCTGGGCATCAGCATCTTCCAGTCATTTGTTGGCATTACCAAGGCTGTACCCATCTTATTTGCCGCTGGTGCTCTCGCTGCAGGTAGTTTCCTTGCAACAAAGTTGCCTGAAACAAGAGGCCAGGTGTTGCAGTAAAGCAGATGACCAGTAGTGGGCAGCAGAGTACAGCTGGAGTGTGTCTTTGACAAGTAGAGCCCGAAAATCCCCGAGAGCTTCAGCGCTGCCCGTCCGTGACACAGCTACAGAATAGACTGCCTACCCCAATTTAAGCCCAGAATCCTTTGAAATGTGGATTTTCACCACGATCATAACAGATGAGCACACATATGTAGAAAAAGATACCTGTACCATCATAACACCTGAGCGTCATTTCAACTGCTCTGTCAGGTATTGTTAGGAATAACATGGAGGAATAACTCTTACAAGGTGATGTGGTTTAAATAAAAATTTATGGTTAGGATCAAATACATGTAGTATGAAAATACAAAATGATCAGATGAAGAGATATGATTTTAAAAAGCCATTTCTGGGGGATTTAGTTGAAATATATAAGGTGTGTGAGCAGATACGGTGTGTTTGTGTGTCTTTGACCTCGGTGACTGTCTTACATGACATACATATTTTAATTTATTTTTGAAAAAAATTCTGTCAGGACATGAATGTTCACCTAAGAAAGCCCATGACTCTTACTACACTGCCTGTTACTGAAGCCAGACCAGCGGAGCGCTGTTATTTTCTCAGTAAATACTATGAAAACATTCCAGAGAGGACGGATTTATCCAGATGCTCTCCTTTTTTCTGTCCCCGAATAAGTCTTTTTATTGCCTCAGACAGGTGAAGATGCATTTCACAGGATTCTCTGTTTGTACAAGGGAATAGTTGGATCCAGCTCCCCCAGTGTTAAACCAGTGTTTCCCCTCCCTGATGTGTGGCGATTTGTTGTTGTTTGTAAATGAAATACAGGAGAAACAGTGGGACAGATTTTGGTGAAGTGCTCTATTGTGAAAGCAGAGTAGAAATTAGTTGTGTGAGTGTGTTTGTGTGCATGTTTCACAGTAGCTCACTTTATTTGAGCTTTATGGGGGCCACGATGCTGGACCTCAAAAGTTTAAATTTCTGTTTGAGAGATTTAGGGGTAACGTGGAGTCCTCACATAGGTGTGTGTGACTGCATGTGCATATGTGTGTTTATGGAAAGAGGAGACAGCAGCTGATTTGTTTATTTGAACTTAATCATGTCATGAAAATGAGCACAGCCACGTAGACCACATTTTCAGTCTGGGGTGGGGGGTATTTAATCCAGTAGCAGAGTGAATTAACATCCCTCACACATTTTCAGATGATGTCATATGCCATCACATATGACATGTGTTTTACCCCTTAATCATGTCAAACAGAGGCCAATTTTTAAGCTTACATTAAAGATTTCCAGCACACACACCAGTTTTCATGGGCAGAAGCTGTTAATGCATTACATTCATGAGCACAAATCAAGTGGGACCAAAAGAAGGATCCAGTAACAAAATCCAATTGATCAGTCAGTGCCGCACAAAATAAAACAGTGTTTTATTTTAAGGGCTCCTGTTTAGTCATTCCTGGCTTTAAAGTATTTTTTTTATTGTACTCCTAAAAGGTAATACCTTATGTCTACTTCTAAAAATACCTGTAGTGACTTATTGGACAGAGCTGGTATAAAAGGAAAGATGGTCATTATTTATACATATCACTGTACCTAGGTATAATTTCTCCAAAGGTCTTCATCATTATGTGGGCTGACAATCAGTGAGTGAGTTCACAGGCAGAAAGAGTGTGAGGTTTGGACCTAAAAACGTCCTTTGGAGTGTATGTATGTGTGTGTGCATGTGTGTTAGTAATACTATGTTTTGAAGTCATGGGAGTGCCATGAAAATGAATAAATCTATAAAGAATCAGTTTTTTATATCCAAATACATGGCTACAGGAAAATGAATAAATATGCTGAAAAGTATTTGAATTTATTTTGAGAATATCAGTACAAATCATCAAATTTAATTTGTAAAACTTCCTATAGAGGATAGGAAAGTATTTCTTTATTCATTAATTTTCCCTTTTTTCATATTCACTTTTGTTATTTTGTTATTTTCATAAATATAATGTTTTTATGGCATTCCTGTGACTGTTATGGTTATTCCCTCCCAGAAAAAATAAAAAGAAAACAAAGAAAAAAGGAAACAAAACACATTAACTTAGCCTAGCATAAATGCTGAACACAGCTTTTGTGCTAGGCTAAGCTAACCAGCTGCCAACCATGTTGTTTACAAACAGCAGACTAGTGTCAGTCTCACTGAAATTCAGTTTTCCCAGATGCATCAAATTAATGTTTAGAGTTTTGTTAAATCTGGATTATTATTTTTGCTTGATCACTTTTGTTTCTGTACAAAGGTCATTGGTGGTTAATGAACAAATGTGTCTGCCTTGTTTAACATGCCTGTGTTATAACAGAATCTGTGACCCCAGGCCACGCTAGTCTACTTCCTGCTGCATTTTATGTTTTACAAGAAAAGATGAATGAGAAAAACTTTATCCCTGGTTGGGGAAATTAAAATCTGAGTTCATTATATTGAAGGTTCCGCACACTTCAGTCCCACTTGTGCTCCCTGCTGTGTGAGGCTCACATGAATCCAAAAGTGACATAAGTGACTCAGATTTCAGTTCAGTTTTTCTTTTTTAAATTCTCATTATTTTAAACAAAATGTTAAATGTTTTCAAAACCTTGTTCGTCTTTTAAGACGTACATGTAGGTAAATGTAATCTGGCGTCTCCTACGATCACAGACTCTACTGGGTCACAGATTTTGTTTTACATCGTAAACACTGGAAGTGTTTGTGTGTGCATGTTGAAGCTGACAAAACTGTTATCACATATTTTTCTACTCTTTTTTTGCTGCAATGTGTTTATCCCTGTGATGAAAACAGCTTAGTTGGGGACCACGTAATGTATTTAAAAGAAACAAACTCTTATGCGGATCCAGTTCAGACTGAAAACATATTATAGATAACTAGTGTCAGAGACAAAACGCAGTCTGCTTGTATATTTAGAAATGCGAAAAGCCAACCTTAAATCCATACAGTTGACGTCAGCCATCAAGCCACTGTACCCAACCGATTGTGACGCATGTTTGTATTGTATTGTCAGACTTTTTGGACGTCCTGTATGCCAGCTGTTTTTGTCTGAAGCAAGAACTAGTGTTTTCATTGTTGTATGATGACATAAATTTGTTGCTTGCAGTCATTGTTCTTATACAAAGTGGGTTTAAAATTGATCAAACTTGTACTGAAAGTAAGTTATTGGTGACCGTGCTCCTTGTTGACCTTGGATCCAGGTAACTTTTATACATACATTATATAATATATAACATATATGCCTGAATTTATGATGATGATGTTTGTAATCCTGCAGTCCATCTTATCACACAGGTGCAAGATGGTTAAGGCCGGGGAAAGGCAATAGTGGTATGAGCCAAAAATGTGCATAAATGATGTATTAAAAGTTAAATTTGACATACTTGCTTGTTTGTGCGCATCCATAGAAAAAGGGGTAAGTGCAAGCAATAAAGTTAAGACTTTTCCCAAGTCTGAGGAAACAGCAAGTCACTGCTGTCACAGTTTATCAACTCATTAAAAAAAGTAGCCTCTGTCAAGCTGAAGCTCCTGTCTGAAATGTAAAAGTTTACTACTTAATGTGATGTGTAGAATTTCCATTCTATAAATATATACAACTGTACAAATGATGAAATGATTGCTGGCTTGAGTTTTATCTGTAACATTTGCAGTGATATGGGATATTGTCAAAATAAAGCACCAGGCTGAAGACTTCTCTTAATGAAGGTGGTCTGTTGAAGGTGTTTTTTTAATGGCATGATTTCTGTTTAGTCAAATCTTAGCAGCAAACAGATGAGTCATGGGCTGATCCATGCCAGAAGAACTGCAAGAATCCTTCGGAGTTTCGGTTTTCTTTAGTTTGACCTGTTTATTGGTACAAGTTCTAAATGTGAGCTCACTTCAAAATTCTGTGTACGGTGTGTAGAAACTGTAGATGTTTGTATGTGGACATAATGGAAATTGTGGAACAAATGATCAAAGAAAAATCATTTAAAAAAAGGAAAGTTATATATGACACAAATCTATTGTGTGTTGTCTTTGTGTTTTGTAAATGAAGACTGAACATCTTGGTAAATTCAGTATTTATTACTTCTGGATATTGAGAATATTTTAGTGATGCTGAAAAGGTGCTGTATTTATTTTCTGTGAGAGTTGTTCATCATGCTGGAATTTATCCAGTTCTAAGAAAAATGATCAATCATAATGAAAATAAAAGTTGGAAGAAATGCAGTGTCATGGATAAAGCTTTTGTTTTCACATTGTCATATTTTCCTGTCTGCCTTTTGGCCGTGAGAGTCTTTGTTGCGCTCAGTAGTGCACGTTGGGAATGAAAATATTAAATTCACCTTTTAAAATTAGTTGTATTTTTTATCGTTACCCCAATTTCATCTAATCAAACATTCATACATTAAAAAAAAACGTATCTCCAAACTCCAACTGCTGAAGATATTTCATATTAATGCAATAACTTGATTTAATTTAGATTTCTAAATGTTTTGCAGAGATAGAGAATGAACTAATTCGATTTTGAGCCATTTATCATATTCAGTTTGGCCATTAGGGGGCGCTCAAACCTGAAACCTGTTTTGGCTATGTCCAACTATTCACCATTGACCTCAAATCAAATGCAAATGAAGGGTCATGGCCTTACGACGTGTCACATGTTGTACCTGAATGCTTGTTTGTATACAAGGATTGAGGAATTTGAAGATTGGGGTGTTTGGGGATATAATCCTAGCCATTGTCATTTCTAGTTTATCCCCAAAAATCCTTAAATAGTATAAAATGAGTCATCTGAATGATTCAACTAGGTGCACCACTGATTTATGCATCTTAGTTCAGCTCTTCACTTCAGTTTCAAAATATTGTAATACTCCAATTTCTTGTGTGTGTATATATATATATATATATATATATATATATATGCAGTGTTAGTAAAAGGAACGTTCTGGTATCCAGTTGTACTCTTAGACATTCAAGGCTACTTCCCACGGTTCTGCATACATGGCAGCTTCCATATTTGTTGCAGTTATATTATGGGGTTTGTCCATACAGCGACACCATAGAGAGGACAATCTGAACTTTAAAACTGTATATAGAAACACATTTTGGGATAAATACCTAAAGCCACACAAGCCAGTACACATGTACACAATTTTGACATAATTCAGCCAGACAAGCAGAAATGAGTGATTAGTCCAGTTTTTGGGAATTTGGAGCAACTTCTCTTTTAAAAAAGGAAACTCCTCGCAGCAATGGGGTAGTTTTAAACAGCAGCACCTATTTCATTTAAGTTTACAACTTATGTGAAAAGCATCTTAATATAACAAGTCATAAGTGGACAAGAATCAGAATTTTTTTTTTAGATTTTTTAAAAAAAAATCTAAAGAGTTTCTACATTATATGGAAAAACCTTTTAGCGATTCAGAGATTTCAATCTAGTTTTAAACTACCTACTAGCAACTAAATCATCTATCATAGGGTCTCAGTGCAGCATAATTTGTTCAGTCGTCAAGCTGCTCTTCATTTAATCCATGTGGAATTAAAAGGATTTACAAGAAAAATCCTTAGCAAGACGTCAGATTCATGGAAATTTTACTGAGGGAGAGAATATGAAGGCCAAAAAAAGCCAGAGTTTATTCATAAAAATGTACAGCCAAAGCATTTCTCATTTTGGTCACATGATGGGAAAACAAGCGTAGAGGGCGATGCCACACTGGTTGTTTTTGTTTCGAGCCATTTTGATGTAGCCTCCGTCACCAAAGCGCGTCCCCCAACTACAAGAGATTTGTAATTACTTTCACGGGAGTCCAACAAACCACAACATTAAGTGTCACTTCATACCAACCTGTTCTTAATAAGCCAGTAGTCTTCTCCTCCCTCTGTGCCATACCCCACCAGCAACACCCCATGGTTCACACGGTGGGTACAAGTATGGTCCAGATACACACCTGTGGGGCCACATTTAGATGGAACAGTTTAAGAAAACATTGGCTCTCATTTGAAGAGGTGGGAAGTCTTTCCCTTACCATGACGGTAAAATAGGAACTTGGGCCTGGAAGCATCAATGGCAACGGAAATTGGGCCGATTGCAGCCAAACCCATTTTCAATGCAAATTCATCCCCCTTTGGTAAAAAGCCATATCCTGAGCAGGATGCAGCCCGATTCTTTGGCTGGTACTTACATTTGTCAAGCTGAGGAAATGTTTAAGAGTTAAAATGAGTTTGTTTAAAATAGGTTTCAAACTGAGTCACATACAAACCTTTCCAATATATGGATAAGCTGAATCAGAGTTGATGCCATCATTTTTAATGACATACTGGAAAGCATTTGCCATGAAGCCACCCTTGCAACCATAATTTCCATATTTGGTGGAGCAGTCCAACAGATTCTGTGAACTGAGGGACATCAAGACTCCTGTAGACTTCTTTAGCTGCGCCTCCAGGGCTCCTGCTGCACTAAATGCCCAACAAGAACCGCAAGAACCCTGAGGGACACACACACACACACTTCGTAACACAAGAATGATTCTTTTTGAAGGCATTACTTCAAAGTTGACCTCACCTGCGTTTTGACTGAAGTGACAAGACCTTCATCCCTCCAGTCCAAAGAGGCTGGCACAGTCTTATTAAGCTTAACTAGTTCATAAGGAACCCTGTCTAGGTCTGATGGTACAAAGGTGCCTATGAGAGTGCTGGTGATTTCATCAATGGTCTGCAAGCACAGAGACATTATTATCATTATCAGACTTTTGTAGCCGGTTAATTTTCTAATAATAGAGAAACCCAACAAAGTAGCTTTTAATTTTAGTTACCCACCAGATCTCCCAAGTGATTCATTGCCAACTCATAAGTATGCATGCCCAGGGATGCTTCCAGGTTATGGAGACTTATCATTTCTAGGTTTTCCTCCCAAATCCGCCGTCGACCCATCTCTTCAACCTGAAACACAGAACATTAAAAGAAGAGTTTAGTTTTGCTTTAAAAAGGGAAAAACCAGTCACATGGAAAGGCTGAGATGGGTCAAACCACCAACTACTGAAACAAACATACTGACAGGCAGGATTAAAAGGACTGTACCTGATGAGAATAAACTTTGCTGTGGGCCTTTTTCCATAGTTCCCAGTGCTGATCTTTGTTTGAACTGGTGACTGGAAGTCCACACAAGACGAGTAAAAGTAGTAGCTGAAACATTCTGAGAACTGAAACAGAAGGAGGTGATTTAACCAGAGTCAGAATGAATACATGAGGCTTTTCTCCTCCTCTGGTGTGAGCAGCTGGTCTTACAAGGTGAGAGTAGTTCTCATTTAGAGCTACATGTCAAACTTCAGTGAGGCATTTATACAGGAACTGTTTAAGTTAAGATGTTTGACAAGATGTATTTTTACATGGGTGGAAATGCAGTTTGAATACAGTTCAGATTATTTGAAAACTAGATGAAAAGATAATACTGATGAGAGGAAACAAAAATATGTTCATGCTGAGAGATAGAAAAAAAGTGACCCACCTTAAAAATGACCTGAAGGAAAACCAGACTGAGTCTTATAAGAGAAAAGTTTGAACTGGAGTGTATTTATAAGGACTCATACGGCACAGCTGCAAACAATTTACTCTGCAATAATGAACTTTTCATCCACTTGATGGCAGCAGAAACAAAATGAACTCAACACAAATACAAGGAAACCCACTTGCCTTGTTTTCTCTTCTTTTTTCTTTTCTTTTGGTTTCTTTTCTTTTTGTTTAATTTCTTTTTCTTTCCATTTTTCTTCTCTGTCTTCTATTCTATTCTACTATTTTCTATTCAACACTTGTTTCTTTAGCTACTTTTCTATTCGTTTTTTTTTTATTTCTATTATTTTCCTTTTTTTATTGTTTTTCTTATTTTCTTTTCTAGTTTTTTTCTTTTTCTTCGTTTTTCTTTCCATTTGGTTTAATTTTTTTTCTTTCCTTTTACTTTATTTTTTCCTTTTCCTTCTTTTCTTTTTAAACTTGTTTTCTATTCTTTTCTTTCATAAATTATAAATTCAATATCAGCAAAACTTCTTTAATGATGATTCTGTCCCAGAAAACAAACAAGACAACAACATAAGGATGAATAATAGTCTGGCTCTAAAACAAAAAGGTGCCATTATGTTTATGTGTTATCTTGTCTCCACACATCAACTTTTTAACACATCTGTCTTGTAGAAGATTTAAGGAAGTGATAAGAGGAGATGCATCTGACCAAGATTACTTTTCCCTGACGTACATGTAAATAAAAACAAACACAATTCAAGTACTGAGGCAATTTACATGATTTTTTTCCATATCTTTGTGTTTTTGTAAAATATTGGGACTCTCTAATTGGATAAACAACAAATAAAGTTGCCAGATAACAAACTTCAAACTTTATTTATTTGTATAGGACCTTTCATGCCATTTGGTAACACAAAGTGCTGTACATGATAAAAATCAATTAAATTAAAACACACAAACAGATAACATGTCAATTAATTCCCACCCCCACAATAGCTTTCACTTACACAGCCAATGTTTTATACAAGTTATAGAAATTCTGGTTGTGTGACAATATGACACTAAGGAGTTACATTTTTGGCGTTAGTATTTACAGATGTGCAGTGTGTTTGCTTTACACAGAGGTGAGCTGTTGTACATTGAAATGATTGAGAGGAATATTTGTGTGTTATGCAAGGGGTGACGCCTTGCACCTCATTGCTATGGATAAGATGTGTAACTATAGAAAGAGATCTTCCAAACAGGAGCTCTCAAACTTTATAGTAATATAATAGCTTCTCTTTTTCAACTGTAGGAGACCGTTGTTCCTGTCAAGGACAAGGACACTGGTTTCTTTAGATTGAGAAGAATATAAATTTAATAATGAAGATAAAAGAATTTGAACATACATTAAACATTGAAACATTAAAGGACGAAACATTAAGACATACAGACATGGTACGAGGTCATAACGCGGGGAGAATATTCCCCAAACACCTGTGGATCCCACAGATGTCTACAAATATTCTGCCCTCGTCAGATAGGCAGGCTTTGTTTAAAGACTTTGGTCACATGCGTCACTCGTTCTAAACATTTCCCTGATTGAGAGATGCTGGCCTTGCTTCGGCTACAACAACCAAGGTCTTAGCAGATGGTTTACTAAAGGTCAGAATGACATCAGTTTAGGAGACTTTTTTTATTAAGCACACATTTCATCAAGGTATATATCATTAAACGCTGTCCAGATATTTCCAGCTGCAACTACACAAAATGTGGAGTAATAGAGGAAATGAAATTTCAAAGCTTTTCTCAGAACGAAGGGGTTAATAGAGTTAGATGTGTTGAAGAAAATGCAATTTTAAAGAATAAACAATAAGCTCTGTAGAAAAATAACATTAAAAATTTTGAACATTTATCGTAAAACAGGAAAAGCTTTTTTTCACCTATAAATATAAAATAACACTATTGTCACAATATTATGTTTAAATATCTCCTCTAAGTGCATATATGTTCCTACTCCTCATTCAGGTAATATTAATAATAATAGATTCACGTTTTATCTTTAACCACTGTGACACAAAAAAACAACAGATACAAGTCATTCAATCTTTGCCTTTAATTTAATTAAATCCATTTAGATTATTCTGACTCATGGAAAGCAAAGCCAATTTAAATTTAAGTATTTAAATAAATACAAAACCTCAATATCTTTAAGTAAAAATTTTCAAACATCGGTTAGAAATGTTACAAAGCAAAACCCTGAATGATTTTTTAGTTTTTTCTCCTCTAACTTTTCTATCATTTCTGTTTTAAAGGAGACACTTTCCATTTAAAAACAACTAACATTACATATCTGATATTAAGAAATCTAAAACATGAGTGTAGACAGATTCACACTGTGGGGTATACTCCAAATGTTGCAATCCCACAGAGATTTCTTTTGTTCCTGGCCATCCGAATGAAGCCCCCTTCTCCCCATGCAGTTCCCCAGCTGCAACCACAACAACAGTTTAAGTATTAATATCAAACACATTTTCCACATAAAGTCTTTGGAACTTTTCAGCGTACCTGTTTTTGACGAGCCAGTAGTCTTGTCCTGCATCTGTGCCGTAGCCAACAACCAGAACAGCGTGGTTTATTAACTTAGGGTTGCAACTGGGTACGTTGTATAAACCTATGAGATGCATCTGTTTAGTACCAAATCAATCTATCTATCTATCTATCTATCTATCTATCTATCTATCTATCTATCTATCTATCTATCTATCTATCTAT
>JBAMHX010000019.1:14548976-14560495 GCA_037177515.1 Pseudomugil tenellus
ATATAAGTTATCGCGTTAACATATAGGATCTGCTGCAGATGTAGCGAAACCAAATCCCCAACATTCTGTTCGGGGATAAATTATAAAGCTTCAATGTTTAAGTTAATCAAACAGGACTGGTTGTTTTGTTTCATTTGTCCAATTAAGACCCTCGTAACAAAATTAATTGAATCTATTAATTAATGTAATCTATTGTTGCCTTAAAAAGTAATGTCTTTCTGGAAATATTGCACAAAGACTAAATTTAACGAACGGCATACTTGTGTCTGGAATTAACATTTGACTGAGGGGAAGATGATGCAAAATGAGTTTTCCTTTATTTTCTTGGTTTAGATGCCTTGTTACTGTATTTCTTACTTTGTGAGTGTGAATACGAACCTTTTAAAACAGTTATGTGATTCTTTGTATATTTATTTAAATATTAAAACCAGGGAAAATGACATAAAATTACCAGTAAAGCCAAAATGTTGCATGTAAACAGAACATGTCGTTGTGATTAAAAGAACATTAGCATTACAGTGTCCATCATTATGCAAACAGTGTTTTTTTCTTTTCAAACTGTTCCCAAAAGGATGGCTGAAAATTTGATACTCTAAAAGAGTCCTTGTCAGCTTTTTTTGCTCCTGACAAGCTCTATCTCAAGCTCTCATCGTTGTGTAGATAGCAATCCATCATGGCCATGCTTTTTTCCATCCTCTGCTCATGGAGGATACTGATCAAAATAAACGTTCTGCAAATCAATGTAATTTTGTTGTCACTCTGTATCAACAGCAGGAATCATGTCGTGTTAAAAAAATAGCTATTTTATTATGCCTTTTCAACTCCATCAACCTCGATTCTGGTTCTTTAAAAGCAACTGCTTCCCACACACTGTGCCACTTGCTTTACCAAAGCAAGTGGTGGGTGGGGGGGTGCAACAGATAAATGAAAAAATAACAAGTTATCCCTTCAAGCAACAATGATGAATTCAGTGTCAGACGAAGCCAACATCTCTTGTGGATAGACGGCTGTAAAATACGCAACTGAATATTTATCCAGCCGTCTTTGCAGCATTAATGCTTCTAAACATTTCTCTAATCTTTTCAAACAACAGGATCGGGAAAAGCTTTGTCTCCCACATGCTGCACTCTGCATATGGTACCAACCGAACAGTTTGCAGACTAGGAAGAGAGGGAGCTGCATTATCACTCGCTCTAGTGTGGTAGTTGCCATGGAGACGAGTGTAGGTGGTGTACGGTGCTGTATGGTGCTGTACTCTGTGCTGTACTCGTTTCCCTTGTTCTATTCCCTCTTCTGTTGCCCACCCTCTCTATTCTGCTATCTGCAACATCCACGCAACTTTCGCTCCTTCGTATTTACTCGAATGTTCAGGTTGTCACTCACATTTGTTTGAAGCGGCATTTTGTCTCAAAATATACCCAAACTACACATATCGCAGGATAAGCTGATAAGTTTATCCATTCATTTTCTATACTGCAAAGTCCCTGCTGGAGTCTATCCCAGCGCTTAGAGAGGACAGGTTGTCAGTCCATTGCAGGGCCAACACACACAGAGATCAGTAATTGCGTTTAGGTTTGTACATTGCGTTGTCATGACAATCATATTTGATTTAACATTTTACATTTCGTGCGTTTTTCTTTACTGACTGCCCAAATCATTCAGCATGTTGTGCTTTGTAAGTCTTTTTTTCCTTTCTAGCGATTCTTTCATCAGTTTCCATGGAGATTTGAGTGTGTGTGTGTGTGTGAGTGAGAATCGAGAGCGAAAGAGTAAGGATGTGTCATTTCCAGTTTATGTTTTTGGTGTAATTTCAAAGAGCTGCATGAGCTGTCCGAGGTCCTGAGACTGACTTTGACATCCAGCCATATGACTAACATTTGCTTTTTATGAGACGAAAGCTTCTCCTGACTCCTGGACTTATTGTTGCATTTGGTGCAGATGGGTTCACATAATCCTAATAAAACCTGAATGAATGTAAATCACTTTTGAAAATTAAAAAAACAATAGACTCACACATATGTACACAAAACACATGGGCCACTTGCTATTTATTAAGGAGATTTATCTTTTTTGTTGGAACATCTTTCTCATGCATTAATTATTTTTTCAAAATGGTGCAACTGTAGAGGAAATTTTCAACCTCGCATAATTATCTCAGAGCATAAAGCAATTTAGAAAATTATAACCATTTAGAAAAAAAAAACTTGCCAATAATATTTCACAGCCATGATTTCAGCTTGGATTGTGTTTGTGATGTAGAGAGGGGAGGGAAAATCCCAACAGGGTCACAAATTGTTTTATCAGGATTTATGTAACATTGTCTTTACATAGGCCCACGTAATGATCCATGACACATTCTGCATTTAACAATTATCAATACATACTTATGTAACGTGTTTACGTCGCCGTTGTCCCAATCAAAGCAAAACAAAACAGCTGCTGTTGCCTCCACACATCTGGATTTATATGCAAAACTTTGCATTTTAATTATGATAATAAAACCCACTAAGCTTTAAGTATACATGAGTCGCCCACAGATTTATTTCCTCCATGATAGGTCTATTAAAGATTCTGAGCACAAAGAGACATCATGTCGCAGATTGTGGACATTTTTTTACACCATGTTTGCATATTTCCAACAAATATTTGCAAGTTATTGCCTATAAAAGTTTATATGTTTCCGCTGCAGTTCAGTACGGACTGGATAACACTCACTTCACCTGGCTTACTCAGGCTGCTGCATCCCGACCTTATTGTCAGCTGAGATTAAAGGAGCACTTCGCTGATTTACACAAAGAGGCTTTGAATAGTAATGACTAGTATTCAGTCTCTGGAGACGTGCTCTTCTAATATGGGTCTTTTCAAAGCTTTCCAAAGTTTGGGGAATAACAGAGATGATGCCATACTGATACAAGAGGCAACAAGCTCAACTTTTAGGCTTTTAGGGTGATATTTAGAGGCAAAAAGTTTCCACTGTAATCTCACTTACAGTCTGAAAGGCGTATTTGTGTATGAGTTGCTAAGGCTACGTTTGAAGTGAGTTTTCTAACACTGGACTACTGAACACATACAGGCATGCAAATATGCTGTACTGGTGAATGAGTTTGTTATTCAAATCTGCATTTTCAGCTTTGTTTACTTGTTTCTGTTCCACTGCATCAAAAGAAAAATCAATAGCAGCTGTAGAGAAGTCGCAAAATTCCACCTTTGTTGTTATGTCTATTACAGTTATGTGCTGAAGACTCTATATGGAAACATATTCGATTAAAACAGCTAATAGCATGGCTGGAAATAAATTACGTGTTCCATTTAAAGTCAGAACTTTTCAATTTTGTTGAGAAAAAAATAACCTAAAGGGTATCAGATATGGAAATTAGACCCCAAACGGCATCAAAGCCTAATTGCAAAACCTCAACATGTTTACTCGATGGGTTATAAAGTTGCAAAAGCTAAATAATTAAACAGCTTTAGCTCTTCATTTAGTATATGGAATTTTATATCAGCCACACGTGATATTGCAGCAACCTACATCATAGAGAATATAATAAATGACCTGTCATTTCCATGGTGCTTATATGTAAAACAGCCGGTATCCAATCCTCACCATAATTATGACATTATATTAATTCTAAATGTTGAAAAATCAGACTACAGTCATGGCTAAAAGTCCCATACATCTTTTAACATTGATTTTATTTTAATCTAGCATTGTTTTGACTGCTCTAATGACCTGGCCAGAGTGTGAGGCTGCGTACACCCTGCTTCCCACCTTTGCTGGCATAGGATCCAGGAGCAAATGGGTTCTACAGATGGATGTTTTTATGCAAACATTTAAGTCACTTTTCACCAAACAACATGAAGTTCACTGCACATACAACAGAAGTTTCCAAACTTAAAAGTAACACTTGTTTTAATGGCACACTGACATTTATTATTCACTTTCCTGGGGGGGTTTTATGTTTCCATGCAGTCACCCTAAGCTGAGAAAATGAATTTGTGTGGATTAAATAAATTATTCCGTACTAGAAATGACATTTAATATGCAAACACACAGATGAGCAATGCTATTGGGAGTTTCTGCAAGTATCCTATTACATGTACTGATCTTAAGTGGTTATCTTTTGAGCCTTATTAACCTCTAATAAAAAGGTCACAATTGTGTTTTACAGTATTCATTGTTCAGCAACAAATTCCACAGGGAAACTTTTGAATCTCATAAGCTTCTATTTACATGCCCCAAACCCAACATTAATCTTAACCACAGTCCAGTTTGAACATTGCAAGCTTAAGGTCTTACAACCAGGAATATTGTTAGAAATCACATCTAACATTTGCCACAAAAAGGGTTTTATAAGTTCATGTATATTGTTTGCAATCTGTCTCTGAGCAGAAAAAAGTCTGATGTAATAAAATTAACGTTCACTACTGAATATGAACAATCTTGAGATATTCTCAAAATAATTCTAACTGCTTGCCAAATGTATTTGTGGAAAATGCTCTGAGGCAAGCTGAAGTGCAGCCCTACCTTCCTTAGAAATAAACCTGCTGGAAACATTTACCACTCGAGCCGAGTAAATGAACTTTATGGCTCCTCTCGCCTCATTTCCATCCTAATTATTAGACACAGTGGGCGGCCTAAATGCTCTATTCGGGTGTCACAAACTCCAGAGATGGTTCTGCTGGGCGGAACCGACTGCTTTTGGAGGCGTCCGTTTCTCTCCACGTCTATCTTACGCGCTATCTCCGCCCTCCAGGGAGAGACTTCTCCACGCACCGAACACCTTTTCCGTGCGCACCACAGCCGTCAAATCTAAATGAGGCGTGACAGAACTGCAAGGGCCTCGGTGTCAATTTTGGACAAGATTCTCCTCATCGTTATGATTTTTTGGAGCTTGGCGACGTCGTTATGCCACGCTGGGTAAACCGCAGATTAAATCACCCGAGCTTAGAACGGGGAGCGGGACAAAAAGGAAAGAAAATGTGCATGAATCCGAATTTGTTCACATGCTGCTGCTGCACGTCTTTGAGATTTAGCTTGTAAAATATTCCAGGATCTTTGGTTTGGGGCGTTTTAGCGCGCGCAGTGTGCAGTCAGGTTGTGTGCCTGTCGGAGTTGGCACAGAGGAGATCATTCCAGTAATAATCATTTGGATATAATTAATCGACGTGAATAATACGCGGCGTCTAGGTGCAACCATCCAGAACCAGTATGCTGGTTTTCTCCAGACTACTGTTTTGAATCCAGTGTAGGTATCAGATGAAGTAATTTAGCTCTGTGGATGCTTTCACCAAACAGGAGTTCATATCATTCCCAAATTGAACTAAACGTATAGTGGTTGTTTGAAGCCGCATGCGCCCAGAGCAAACTATTAAGATGACAAATACCATCCCCACGGGAGACTCTCTTTATTACCGAGCAAGCTGTGTTGGGATCGCATTACAGTTCGAGGATTGCAATAGAGTTGGAGGAAAAGGAGCAGAGGAAAAAGAACGCGAGGAGAAGCAGAGGACAGCTGCCGAGCCGCACCACAGAAGCGCAGCTGACGGGCAAGCTGTAGCTCCAGTGATGGAGTGAACTGGAACTGGAGGGAACCCTGTGACAGCAAGCCTCACCTTTCTCTCCCTGAAGCCTTCACTCCAGCTACACGCGCATTTGGACACATTGCAGCGCAGGTGAGAAGCAGGAGAAAACTGTCCATTTAAGGACTCGACCTAATGACTATAATAGGCTACTACATCCTTGCAAAGAGCACATCACCGGCCTTTTATCTGGAAACTCAGGTCTGGACAAACTGATTCCGCCTGCATCCCAAGGAGCAGTCAAACCTGGAACCTCAGCTCCCTCCCAAGTGCCCTGGAAACACACAGGATCCAGTCAGCACCCACAGATGCAACTGATCTAACAAGATTTCTCTACAAGGAAGTCCCACTTTTCTGGGTAAGTGTTGTGTTCAGGTGTGTGTGAAGAGAAAGGGTCACAGAGCAAAGCTTATATCAAGCTCACATTGCAGTTTTGGTGACGGTAGACTTTTCCATCTCAGCCAGTTCGGTTCTTCCTGCCTGAGCATAGGCAGGGGGGACTAAACAGATGTTCATACACCAGAGCTGCACAGAGGGCAGCTGTCCAGCAACGTCTGCTTCCTGCTGAACTTGAGTTGATATGGCTTCTGGCACAGTAAGGCATCCAGCCAAAACAGGACACCAGTACTCACGGAAAAGGGGAAAAAGTGGTTGTTTTAATGTGTTTTCTGTATCTTCAGAAAGTAAAGTTTCCTGATTGATAGATATACTTGATAAGCACGTATGCAGTATATATTATGTTATTTGCAGATTTTTAAGCTTTTATGAGACAATGGTGCAATAGATCTCCAGCTCTGTGTAAAATAACTCATGTTGATTGGCGTAGCTGTTTCAGGGTTGTCGGTGTTATGCATGCTCCCCAGAGGCCACACAGCCAAGTTTGGCTAAAGAGAGCACTTTGTTCAGTCAGTAGTGGATGTATGTTTGGATTGTTTGTGTCCAAGGAAGTTGAATAGTTATGATTATTGGAGGTATTTTGACAATTTTCAAAGGTGTCTGTGACAGACAAGGCATCAAGGATGAAGATTGTGCTTGAATTGACAGAAATGTTGCTGTTAAATCTACGGTACAAAAAAAGGACAGCATGGTGAATGTCCTCATCTGATGGTGGACGTCCATCCTGGATGAATTCAGGGCCGATGTTCCCAACCCTCACTGGTTCCTAGTAGCGCCAAAAGTTGAAAAAAGTTGAATGTGCACTCTATGCCCTAAATCGTGAGTAGGGAACTTTGGGAAATTTCACACGCATGAATGTCGCCTGTCCCTGAAAGTGTGATTTTTTTTTTTTTTTTTTTCACCTCATCGTGCAAGTTTAATTGGAAATGAACAGAGAAGGAATGACGATTCATTTGGACAACATAACGCTTGTGTAAAAGCAGAAAAGTGTGTAGAGATACATTTGAAGCAGGTTTCCTTTTTATGACTACAAAACTTTTGTACAATACAAACAAGTCACTAACTTTGTTTGAAAGAGGCCATAGCTCTGTGGCATTAGTTTAAACTCGAGACCTGACGTTAAGGTGGTCTCAGAAATACTGAAACAGCCCTTTTCTGTGTTTCCTACTTTTAACTGGCAAATTAGTGTTTCTTCTACTATGTACTGGATGTTGGTGATAAGAACTCAAGAAAAGCTGCAGGTGGTCTTCGCTTAAGAGGACAGATTACATTGTTGCTCCTGATGGGATATAACAACCCCAATCTAACAGACTGTGCAGTCGCAAACAAAAATTGTTGTCCCCACCTTTTCCAGTAAAATTAAATGCTGCATAGATCTCTTATCTTGTGTTTTGGAGGTCAGATCAACTATAGATGTTCTATTTTATAGACCATGCCACATGTGATTGCTGCCTGAAAAGAATGTTATTCTCGCTGTCCTCAGTAAACTCAGTGCAAAGACTGTTGATCGGCAATTAGCTAATTAGGCAGCGAGACTTTCTTGCCATTCATGGAACCCATATAGCTAATTATCTGTCTCAGGTTGCTGCACACATACACCTGCACTGAATACAGGGGTTCTCTGCCAGCTGTATTATCCTTCAAAGAGCTAATTCTGTAATACACTTATGCCAGGAGACAAGATGAAATGAGATTTTGCAGTTGTCAGGTAATCATTTAATGCTAGTATCAAGTGTTTTATCAAAACTTGGCTTTGTTTTTATAAAAAAAGGTGCTTTTTGTTGGCCTGAATCAGCTTATGGATGTTTTTCAGAAATAATTGTGTGATTTTATTTATTCTTTACTGTGACCGTGTACTTCCATCCCAGTTGGCAGCACATGTAGTTAATATTTGGATGCTGCCGGTGGCCGCCATCTTCACGGACCATTATGTAGCACAGTTATTGCACACAGTGGGCTCTTCCATCTTTCCCCCCCCAAAAAAAAACAATTCAGTGGAGAGAAAAGTGCTTCAGTTAATGAAATATCTGAGGCTGCACTCCTGATGGAACAAGACAAGTCCTGCTCACTCTGACTCATCCCTCCACACTGGATTTCCTCATCCTCCTCCATATGAAAGAAACACCAGAGTGAGATATGATCGTCTCCTACAACTCTGCACAGAATTGTTTTAGACAAGTTTAGCTGAAATAAAACATGCAGGAAACGCAGACATCAATTAATATTTCTCAATTCCACATAAGCTGTTGAAAATCTGGCCTCCCCGTCATAATTGTCAGCTGACAGCCTGAGCTGATTTTATTCCAACACAACATTTCTGTCATAATTCTGCTGTTCCTCAACCATCGTCCATGCGATGCACGAATTGGACTTTACACCGTGTGTTTCTGCCAAGGACAGGCGCGTGTTATTGTTCTGATTGAATCTTCTCAACGAGCTTCAATCCTGGTGTTTCCTCAAATTGTTGCCTTTTGCCTCAGGCCACACATTTCTCTCCCATCCTCATTTCATGAGTGCACTAGCAGAAAAGTACAAGATATTTTTATCTTTCAGGTAATTCTTTTCCACCCTGAGCCTCTCTCTTCACTAAACACAATCTATGTCCGTGCTGCCTCACAGTAATGATTCTCTTAGAGCATCTATCTCCTTGCAACACGGATCCAATGGGGTTTGTGTGATGTTAACTTTGCTTCAGGATGCGTGCAAGGTCCTTTTCAGACACTGGCAGCAAAGAGCAGCAACTTTAAAAGACAACAAATGGACACCATATTTGATGAAATGAGCGTGGACAAGTCAAGGGTTCAGTTACAGTCCAGGTGGAAGGTAGATAAACGATACATTCACACAAAAACGTGTGTGTTTGCATCTATTTCTGCAAAAAGAATGCATTTCTTTTGGTAGTATTGAAATAGTTTATCTTGGTTGATGTAAATACTAATGTGATTTTAGCAGCCTGGTTAAAAATTTTCCCTTCCATGTTTAATTTATTTTTATCTCTTAGCTCCTAGTTTTTTAAAAATGATTCTGTTTTACTTTTTTTTATCATGTTTTTCTTGTCAGCTTCGACATGAATATATCAGTTCATATATCAGAAATAATAAATAAGAATGCCAACAAAATCATAAAAAGGGTGTGGATTTTCCAGTGCTAGTTATTAAATAGCTCATGCGCTGCTTTAGGGTTCACAGGAGTGTCATTAAGGCGTGTGAGGAGCTGGGTGTGACATAAAACTGATGCTGTTCTTGTCATATAACTTTTTTTTTGCATCACATTGATTTTCATTTGTCAGATGCTCCAAACTTTAAATGTTTCTTTCTAGCAATTTTTGTTTTGTTTCTTTCATGAGTCCAGAGCTGAGAACACAACAAAACTGTTTTAACTTTGTCTTAAGGTTTACATTCACCAAGTGCTGCTGATTATTCTCGCTTATTTTAGTTTCTGTTCTGGTGTTTGTTGTCAATTTACATACCAACACACTAAGAACTGCAGGAAACATCCGCAAGTTGCATTGTCCATTTTGCCTTTTTTTAAAAAATGAGTTTTCCTTTCCACTTTTGCCTCATGCTTGCTCAGGATGGGAGGATTGGATTGAAGTCAAGATTTGATGCAATGTATTTGGTTCCCTATTTTTATGAATTGGTTTAAATTGATGTATGTGAGACAATATTGTGAATAAAGCTGAATTGAATTGAATTTTGAGGCTTAAATTCCAGCATGTTTATGTTCAGAAACGGGCATGTGAGCAGAGTTATTTAACACCAATCAAATGCAGCAGAGCAATAATTACAGATATTTGCAGATATATATTTTCTAATTTGGACATATTGCAAAATTAAAATTAAATACTGATTATTTAACATCTGACACAGTTTTAAAATGCTTGTTTTAAAAGACTAGATATTGAGAAGCCACATCTGATTGATAGCAAGGACCTATACAAAAAGAAATAACCATCATTACACTTCATTGACATATTACCCCTCTTTGGATAACAGTAAAATAACTATTTTACTGTACTTCTTAACTTAAGTTTAATCAGACTATAAACTTAAAGAAAAAGCTCTTAACTTTACAGCCTCTTTAGAAAAATTTAAATATAAGATGATGAACTAAACTGAGTTTTTACAGGTAGTCCAGACCACTTTTTAACCAGTAAGCCGCTGCAATTGAGTGTGTGTAAATTATTAGCTTACATTTAGAAAACGTTTAGATGTGGAAGAACTGAACATGTTATTAACTTGTTAATTGATTCTGGAGGATAATATGTCATGTTAAGAGTTTTATAAGCATATGATTAATCAAATTTTAACGGAAAATCTTTTTAGACACACATTAATGAACACAAAAGGAGAATTTAAAAAATGTTTTTAAACCTGACTGGAGGGGATCTTCAAATGCTGATGTATCTGTAGGAATGCTTATCAATTAATCATAGTAGCAGCTTGTGGTTGAGTAGCTTTGTGACATTTAGCTTGGAACTCTACAAAGGGCAACTGTAATATGCTGCAAGTAGAGCTGCACAAAAACATTATGTTTCATGACAGAGACAAATGTATGAGTGGTTGTGTTTCTTATTCTGTCTCTCTTTAAATTTTTTATTAGATCCAAGTCTCACAGTCAAACATGTTTGAAAATGTATAAAAATAATCACCAAAAAATGTCTAAACATTGACAAAACATCTGTTTTTCCTAACACAGTTATTAATATATTTATGCATCTATAAGTCACTATCAAGTCACTTTAAGTGCTTCATTTATAAATGTCTTGCAGGGTTGTGGTCACAGTGAGAAGGTTCATGGTTCAAGACCCAGCTCAGGCCGGGAGTTTGCATGTTCCCTTCTGCATCTGCGTCTTCTCTCTTGCAGTCCAGAAACTTTCTGATTAGGTTGATTTAATGTTTTTGATTTCTCCCTTACAACTGCTGTGAATTGTTCTGTGTTTCTCTGTGCTGTACCTGCGATGAACTGATGACCTATTGGCCTGGTAGCAGCTGGGATAGTCTCCAGCCCCATCATGACTCTACATTAGACAACTAATGAATAGAATGGATTAATGATATTTTTTGTGTTTTCTTTTTCTCCCTGTATTTTTGTACTTTCGTTCTTTCTTTTTATTCACTACTGAGAAAAAACTAAGAAAACAAACAAAAAAAAAGAAACCTTTACTTGTGTCTGTGCCATTTAGCTGCATGGACACATCTTCAAAGTCGTGGCTGCCGCATCAGAATCAGTTTGGGTTGGTTGGTCAAGTGGAGGTTTGCTGTGGTGGACCTGGAGTTTTAACCCCAAGTGAGTCAGTTTAGCCAAGAATCAGTCTCCTTTTCTCCACTGTCATTTTTTTCAGCATTGTCTCCAGTGTGTTGTGGTCCAGTAATTTTCCCTGTTATTTATGTCTTTATATGTCCCCTTTAATGCTGCTGGTTTGTATGTTTTTTTTTTTTTTTTTTTTTTTTTTTTTTTTTTTTTTTTTTTTTTTTTTTTTTTTTTTTTGGTACTCCTTCCAAAACTTTACCGAAACTTTTCTCCCCCCCCACCCCTCCCCC
>JBAMHX010000019.1:14575111-14587798 GCA_037177515.1 Pseudomugil tenellus
GATCTCTGTGAAGCGCCTTGAGACGACATTGTTGTGAAATGGCGCTATACAAATAAAGTTGAATTGAATTGAACAATGAGCCAAGATGAAGACCAACTTAATGAAAAATGTTGGATAATAAGTATAACCTGACAAAGATCCATTTGGGTGTAAAGAAAAGAAAGAAACTGTCATGGACATTTCAGAGAAGGGAGATGCTACATTAACAATTTACTTATGTCTCCTCTGTATGATGTTTTTCTATGATTCACTCTCATCAGGATGCAGTAGCTTGCAGCTCAAGAGACCCTCCTGACAGCTTTTTTTTCTAGTTGTGTGTTTAGAGGAGGGGTCACATCCCAGTGGAATCTTGCTTGCATTGTGATCAAAATTTTATGCAGTCCTCATGCAATCCAGTCACGACGCACATATGGGAAATTCAAAGCTGCCGGAGAGGGAGAGAGTAAAAAAGTAGTGCTGACAGCACATTTTCCTGTCGCCACGGGAGATGCGTTACAGACATATTTGGGGCGGATGTAGATGTCCATAAGGAGAGTATCATTTACCAGAGGATGTTAGGAAGCTTTTGTTCTAAAATGCAATATCCCACTTTAAATGTTAAAAACAAATTATACATGAACCCGATGGGTTTTGTTGGGGTGTGTGTGCTGGTGGGAGAGCTTTAATAATGCTGGGGTTTCAGTGACTGCCTCAATCAGCATGCTTTGCTCTCTAACCGCCGCCGTTCACCGCTGCCTCAGACAGCTGCCTTCACAGCCTGCTTTGAGTTCTGCCCACACACGCTTAATTCACCCGGTAGTGTTAAGTTGACTTTGCCACAAACCCACAGCATCCAACTTCACACTTCAGCTTTCCAACGCAGCTGCTCTACCTCTTCTGCTGCCAGTCGCAGCATTTTTTATGAGCTGCATTCTGCACTGACATTTCTCCTCAGATATGATTATTCACTACACCTCCCATCAACATGAAAGCCTGTTTTCGGCTTTTAGATCGAGGGTCCTGTCAGCTTTTATGTACATTCACTCCTTGTTTTTCTTAAATAGAGGAGCCAAAAAAAACTACCTTTTTAAATTGAAATATTTTTCAATAACAGGTAACTTTATCTAGAAATTAGATATTAAGGTTTGGAAGCAGACAAAGTACCTGTTTAGTTATGATTCCTGCTTTTTTAACTAAATAAACTTACTGATAACCTGCTCTTTGTCAAATGTAAAATGCCATTGAAGGTTATTCTTATTTATTCTAACTACCTTTTATGTCTGCCAACAATTTAGATGGCTTGTCTTTACACTGAATGCAGAGGAGTTCCTGCTATAACTTCCACAACAGGATGTTTGGCATCTGCATCCATTATCTTTAGAGTACTGGGGTATGTCCCCACTGGCTAACATTTTTTCCCCTCTTCCATGTGTGCAAAGTATTATGAGGACTTTTCCTACCTGTTTTTTATACACATCTACATACTTACAATCCTCCCCTATACTGTTATTTTCATAATACATTCATAGAAATGCACCAGGCAAGCATATTTTCCAATTTAGATGCTTGTGAGTTGCTTGTGCTAGATTAGGGAATTTAAACATCCCTATTAATTTTTTACTGATAACATGCCTGCAACTAGGAAGCTCAGACAGAAATGTTTGTCCAACACAGATTTTATTCCTGTTCACTCGGTACTTTGTTCACTGCACCTTTAGCCACAAAAGCTACAACTGAGCCTGAAAAGTATGCTTATTTGTGGCTCATGGTGGTGATGGTAACACATATTCAGTCTCAGCAGCAAGTTTTTCTTTGTTGTATTTGACTGTTTACTGATCTTACTTCACGTTGTTTTACCTCACTGCTTCGAATTCCCCTTTTTTGTTTGTTACCTTGTTACACTTACATTTACTATTTTTGTTGACTAAAGGGGGGCTGAGCTGAGGCCCCTATAGTTCACAATCCCAACATTGTATTTGCTTTTCAAGTTTTACCGTGGGAGGCGCACACTGCCCTGCTGAGGACATGGACAGATTATGAAACTGCTGTCTTCCAGGCAAGGACTTGTAAAAGAGCCCATACCCATCTAAAAAACAGCACTACACTAAAAACAAGACGCTAATTGTACAATTTCCATGTTTTTGTTATCCTACAATGCATTTTACGTCTTTCTGCAGTAATATTAATGGATGGGCCCAGTGCACCCACCCATGTTGTTGTTTGGATGTGCTGCTGCTGTGGTGAGGTTACTTAGTCTGTAAGAATATTTATGTGGGTGGTGTATGCCAACGTTGCATCCAAATTGGTGACAGCAGAACTTCACCTTATAACAAGGTGGTTATTATTACTCGCATCCCGTGTCAGGGGTTTGACGTTGTGGCCGGTAAGATCGCACAGAGGGCCATGGAGAACAATAAGTGTCACACCAAGCTGAGCAACTGGAAAAGTTGGTTGTCTGAAATTGTTCATATAAACTATTGTCAAAAGTCCTACTGCATCACAAAAGCAATTTATTCACACAGCGCAGTTCAACAACAGGATGATTCAAGTGCTTTACAGAGACATTAAGACATCAGAAAAGAAGAAGCATAAAGACATTTATATGAACTCTGAAAATAAGTCAAATGTTTTTCTCTCACTAGGACACGCTTGATGCAGAGCTTCAAAGAATCCCACTCCCACGAGTCCCTTCTTTCCCCCAGCAGTGCTGCAGAGGCTCTGGACCTAGTTTTGGATGAAGATGCCATAATCAAGCCTGTCCACTCAAGCATTTTAGGACAAGAGTACTGCTTTGAGGTCTGTCATGTTGTCTAACATGTCCTCTTTCATGGTTTTTATCTAGAACCTGATTCAGTGTCTTTTAAGTTGCTTTAATTATGCAGCATTACAGATACAACTGCAGCGTTGCCTCTTCACGTGACTTTAAAACGTTTGATGTGGTTATAGCAGCAAAAGTTTTATTGACAGTATTAGTGCTTTTATACTTGTATAAAAAATGAGCAATTCTTTCCAGAGATAGCAACGCTGACTGTCCTCTGAGTATCACAATGCACCTACTCATATCTATAGTAACCCATAAGGGACAAACCAAGAACAATTAGCTTTATTATAAAGTAATTATTAGTCATAATCACACATTAAAATAATAAGTAATTGTGCTAAAACTGTTGTTTTGTTTTTGTCTACAGGTAACCACCAATTCAGGGACAAAGTGTTTTGCCTGCCGTTCAGCTTCCGAAAGAGACAAATGGATTGAAAATCTTCAACGTGCCGTAAAACCTAACAAGGTAGATCCGGTGCAGTAGATCTTTTTTTTTTTTGCTTTACATTAGAAATATAAGTCACTGATGCTAATAAAACATATATATATTTATTTTCTTCTCAAATGGATGTAAGTAAGGACTGCTATAATGCAATAATAGAACTCCTTGTTCCACTTTCAGGATAACAGCAGACGGGTGGACAATGTGCTCAAGCTGTGGATCATTGAAGCTCGAGATCTTCCAGCGAAGAAACGCTACTACTGTGAGCTGTGTCTGGATGACATGCTGTACGCGCGCACCACCAGCAAACCCCGCACCGACACTGTCTTCTGGGGAGAGCATTTTGAATTTAACAATTTGCCTACCATTCGTAGCCTTCGTTTGCACCTTTACAAGGAAACGGACAAAAAGAGACGCAAGGTAAACACAGTGTTTTGATATGTTTGCATGGGTATGTGTGTATATATATTTGTGCAAATTACCATATATAAAAGATGTTTTTTTTTTTGTTCTTTTTGCTCATCAGGAAAAAAGCACATACCTTGGCCTTGTCAGCATCCCCATATCCAGCATCACAGGCAGGCAGTTTGTTGAGCAGTGGTACCCAGTGATCCAATCCAGTGTTCTGGCAAAAAGTGGCGGCGTTGGAAGTACCAAAGTGATCAATGCTTCATTGCGTGTCAAGTCTCGCTACCAGACGATGAATATCCTCCCGATGGAGCTGTACAAGGAGTTTGCAGAGTATATCACCAACAACTACCGAACACTGTGTGCAGTTCTGGAGCCACTGTTGAGTGTAAAAAGTAAAGAAGAGGTGGCGTTTGCTCTAGTGCACATCCTACAAAGTACGGGGAAGACAAAGGTAAGGCCAGAGGTTGCATTCTCTTGTTTGTACTTTGTCCTGAAAACATATCTATTTATACACTCGTGTCTCTAAAGGTTGTTGATTTCAGCAAATTTAGGAAAAGATTTTCCTCTCTGCTCATATCGCTGAGCTGCAATTATCATCTCTTTTCAGGAGTTCCTGTCAGACATGGCGATGTGTGAGGTGGATCGGTTCATGGACCGTGAGCACTTGATCTTTAGAGAGAACACACTTGCTACAAAAGCTGTGGAAGAGTACCTCAAACTAATAGGTCACAGATACCTGAAGGAAGCTATTGGTGAGATAGCACATCATTCTCTTTGTTTGTGATTGATAGTAAATCAAATTTTTTTATGAACATGCTTAACTAATTCAATGTGTGAAATTTAGTATTCACATTAGCTGCAACATCATGAAAACTATAAGAATGTCAGTGACATGAATGGACAATGGAAACTTGGAAAAACATGATCTGGTACAGTCAGAATTTGGTAAAAACAATGTAAAAACACAGATCCACCCTACTGTGTATTGGCAGTTCAAAGCAGTAGTGGTGTTACAGTAACATAACATACTTTTTGCCCCTTGGCACCATTTGAGCATTGTTTCAGTGCTAAGCTGCATATAGTTGTTGGGCATGTCCATCCCTTTATATGACGCAAAGCTGAAATCATCTCCAACTAGGTTCTTGAATGGGTTGACTGACTGAGTTCACTGTACACACATGCCCTCCAGTCACCTGACCTCAATCAAATGAAAATTCTCATCATGGATACAAAGCTGGCTGCTAAATCTGCAGGGTCTGTGTGATATAATTTATATGAACCAAAATCTCTGAGAAATGTTTCCAACATTTTTTGTCTGCAAAATAGCATTTGCATTATGATAGGCAAAACTGTTTCCCAATAGAGGTGCACTGTGTTTGTGATTCTGTCAGATTATTGCTTATTCTTTACTTTCTGGGGAAAATGCAATACTGCTTAAAGTATTTTACTTTATTTACGTACAGACAGGAATGTTCTTGGCAACATTTTCTTATAAATGTCATACTAGTAATTTATTACCACCCTAAGGGGACATTATAGCTAATTTATTAGTCTTGATGTGATTTCTAAATGCTCATAGCTGTGCCTGACAGTTTACTAACAGCATACAAAGGATTATAAGTGGTGGACTTAATCCACTATTATTTTTTCCTCTATGCTAAAAGGTTTTCACTTTTCAGGCTTTATGATAAAGAATTTTCTGATATAATTTACTCACAATAAATAATATGATGTCTTTTATTTTTTCTAAAGCTAAGAAACACAATTTTTTGACTTTTATGGGCCCCAGAAACATAATGAAACCATGTTGTGCAACTTTCAGGTGACTTTATTCGAGCCTTATATGAGTCTGAGGAGAACTGTGAGGTGGATCCCATGCGTGTTCCACCATCAGTCCTTGTTGACCATCAAGCCAACCTTCGCATGTGCTGCGAGCTCCTACTCTGCAAGATTATCAACTCTCTCTGGTCTGTTTTATTTTGAATTAATCCCAAAAGAATTATATGTAGCATCTTCAGCTTTAGCTATATTTGCAGCAAAAACTTTATTATTATTATTATTAAATAAAGAAGTGAATAGAAGATATAATCTTTGCCGTTCAAGTGAAGTAATTAAAAAATGAACACAATAGTAATGATTTCTATTTATGTGATCATTAAAATCATCAAATTGCACAATTTTTTTTCACTTTTTCAAATTGCTATGTTAAAATCATGTTCTTGTTACAGCGTATTTCCCCGCGAACTGAAGGAGGTGTTTGCCTCGTGGAGAGCCAGATGTGCTGAGCGAGGAAGAGAGGATCTTGCTGACAGCCTCATCAGCTCCTCCTTGTTTCTTCGCTTTATGTGCCCAGCCATCATGTCACCCTCCCTGTTCAGCTTAATGCAGGAGTATCCAGCTGAACGCACATCCCGCACACTCACACTCATCGCCAAGGTGATGCAAAACCTGGCCAGCTTCAGCAAGTAAGTGTCTAGTCTTTACCTGCTCCTTCACATTGGTTTGATTCAGTTCATTTTTAGCTTTGTAAACACTTGACACTTGTGTTGGGTGGGATGCATGTCACAGACTCGCATCACAGAAATGGAGGCTTGCAGCTTTGGCTGTGACTGTATAAGCTGTTACTCACACAGTGAGTTCTGGGCCTGGCTGCGGTGACACATTTAATCATGCTCTCACATTGCACTAACATGTTTTTTTCATACTTGAATAAACTTATTTTGGCTTAAGAAGGTGCCTCTGATTAAAACATCAAAAAGTTTGTCTTAAGTAGGTGGTACTAATTTTAGTCAAACTTTTGACTCAATTATTTTTACAACTGTTATATGATTTGAAACATTTTATTGTATGTCACTTGATATTTGATTAATTGAATGTTACTTATCTGGATTTCAAACAAATGCTATTTATTTATGAGGAGAATATTCTTTACCAAAACAGATCTAAACTCAGCACAAATGTAAGAAAATGTGTATTTGATTCTTTTTTGGTGTAACAATGCTTTATCATGTTTATCATCTTTTTTATAAGGTGCCACATTTAATAGGAAACTGTATTTGTTGGATGTGTCTTCGGTCCATGAAAAACATCATAGATGCCAAAATCTTCTCTGCTGTTGCCAAACAGCTTTTTCTGCCAATCACTCTTGTTTGTCGTTGCATAGTGGATTAGATGCTTACAGTCTAAAGAACCACTGGGAATTGTCAAATAAGCAATACATTTATTTAACATTATTTATTTATTAAGGACCTCGGGACCATATAGAAGAATCATACAGCCACAACAGCTTGGGACATCCTCCTCATGCCGGTCACCAGCTTGGTGACACACTGCTGTGTGATGGCATCATATACAGTACTTCAACCAGGGTTGATCACTTTGGGCCAAACAGCACACACAAGCTGATCTCACAACTATTTAACTGGGTTGGGGTCAAGACTGCAAGGAGGCCTTTCTAAAATTTCTACAATGCATTCTGAGGGCAAGCGTTGTCATCTTGGATGTTAGTTTTCAGACTGAGGAGAAATAGGATTACAACTGGTTGCAGAATCTCTTCTCATTATTTCACTACATTGAGATAAACAATGATGACAAGTCTTGTTTTTGCCTGTGAGGAAGATGCTGCCCCTCTCCATCACACTCCTTTCACTAAAAGCTGTTTTCCAATCGGTGCAGCAATCAGCATAACATTTTTATCTTCTCCACATGTTCAAGTTTCAGTTTAGTTGGTCCTGATACCAGCACAAACAGACATCACAGGAAAGGCCAGCCATGGGAGTCAATAGCAGAATAAGCTGTTTGGCATTGGCGGAGGAGATTTGGCATGATTTAATATGGGCACAACCCTCAACTCTACTGCTCATCCCACATATACAGTTTTCTTACAAATATAGCATAGTTTAATTGAGAAATAAATAGGCTTTTCAACAATATCAAATTTATAGCCAAAAAACATTGTGACACCAAAGAAATAATCTACCAAACACAAATGTAATTTCTTTATGTATCAAGCTTAATTTAATACTGCTGTAGCTAAAACCATGTTCACTCAGCTCATTCAAGTATACTTTCAAATGTTTCATGGGGATTTTTCTCATTACATATAGATATCTGTCTCTAACTAGCTAGCAAGCTATTGCTAACTAGCTAGCACGTGATTAGATATCTTTTTCTGGAAGAAGTATCTTCTGAAAAGATGCTCATTTCACTGTTCACTGTATAAAGAGATCTTGCTGTGAAGTCTTGGATTTCTTAGAAGTCTAATCTCAATCAGTTTCCCAACTCTTGTCTGTTTTAGGTGCATTTTGCTCGTCTTTACACCAGTTAGGCTAGATGTCTCTTATTTTAGAGTAATTATACAGGGCATACAGTGTATTGTCATTGACAATACATGCTGGCACGCCAGCAATGCTTTTAATAAGCAGTTTCTTCCCTTTATGTCATTCTGTGCATTTACTTGGTAAGAGTTGTGCTTACAGTTACACACATGACTGAGTAAAACTACATGTTTGTGAATTTCACACATTGCACAAAAGTGTCCTTATGCACTCGTTACACATACATTATATGACGTGTTTTTTGTGGTGTTATACTTGGCTTCTGGTTGTATTGGCATTAAAACTTTCAGTGCTTGTCATAGACAACGAGCATTCTGCTTAAGGATTCACAGTCGGGAAATTTTTCTGTTTTCATATTCTCTATAAACTCTCCCAGCACCTCCTGTGAGAAAACATCCTCAAAGAAAGATGGTGCCATCTCCATGTTTGAGTTCATCAAGTCTGCTCGGAGTTTGACTTAAGCCATTTGTCTTTTAGTGAGGGATAGCTTCTGTCCAGTCACTCCAGCATAAAAAATCTGATTGGTGAAGTGCCTGTAACCTGTTTATTATTGAGAATGTGTAGTGCTTTTTCGTCACATGTCCTGTATTATTGTTTATGTGCACAGATTTGGACCCAAAGAGGAATACATGTATTTCATGAATGAGTTCCTGGAGATGGAGTGGGGCTCCATGCAGCAGTTTCTCTATGAGATTTCCAACATGGAGACTGGAGGAAACGCGGGAGGGTTTGAAGGCTACATCGACCTGGGAAGAGAGTTGTCTATGCTCCACAGTTTGCTTTGGGAGGTTATGGGGCAGCTCAGCAAGGTGGGAGGGCCAAAACCACATGTTAAATGACAACTTTCACTATGGATTGTCTTTGACTAAAAATGCAGAAACCTCAGGAGATAGATATACTTTGTGTACTATAAGGATTTTAAATATTACTGCAATATTGATAAGTCAAGTTCCTACAATTTTACCCTTTTAAAAGTGAATTGTAGGTGTTGTAAATGAAGAAAGATATAACTATTTTATGCTCTGCCTCTCAAGGTTATAGGCAACTTTTTTAGCAGTTAAGTATCTTTTATAAATTCAGTTGTATTTTCCAGCTGACAGATATTACAGCCTTAAATGAGGAAAAGCTTAGAGTATAAAAAACTAAAATATTTTGCAACTGATGGGGGCAAAAGTGCATAGTGGATTTTTTGGTGCATATTCTGCTTGACGAGTTCTGTGAAAGCCACCAAATCCCTTTTTGTTAGCTTAATAACAAAGAAAACACTTTTTCAGTTCTCAGCACTTTCTGTAAAGTTGACTCCAACATATCAGGCTCTTTTTTTTTTTAAATATCTAAACTCTCTTCTGCTTGTGTTTCTGCATCTTTGTCAACAAAAACTACTCAGAAAGATGTGTATCTTCTCCATTTTGAAGCACCATGTCAATCCTGCAGGATGCCATTCTCAAGCTGGGACCTCTGCCGCGACTGCTGAATGACATCAGCGTCGCCCTGAGGAACCCGCAACTTCACATGCCTACAAATCACCAGCTTGACCGACCCAAGGACAGACTCTTCACTCGCCCATCTTTCAATCGCCTCATGTCCTCTGACTTCCAAAGCCTTATGATGCGCGACTTAAACAGGTAGCTTCCAGCATTTCTTTTGTATTTTTAAAACATTTTATACATCATCACTTGTATAAAATAAATCTGTTTAGGCATAAACAAACACCAAATCCCAGTTGGATTGCAGTGGCTCTTTAGAGACAGTGTTTGGTCGTCATTGCAAGTGTTCACCTAATCTGCATAAAGACACAAATTGTTGTTTCACAAGTGTGCAATTAGTAGCAGCTCATAAAAGAGCCAAACATACACAAGCTAGAGTTCAGCAACTCACAACAACACTGGTGTACTTCTGAGAGCACGACATGTTAATGCTAATGCATCTGTTTCGGCTTTCAAAGCAGTTTATCAATCAGTATTTGCCAGCCATCTGTTCCCAGACAGTCTCACCTGAACCTTTTTTGCCCACTTTGTTTAAATTCATTTTACCACTTCACTCAAAAACAGCTTGTTTACATAAGACTGCTTGAAGTAAGATAAAGAACAGAGTTACAGAGCACCTAGTTTGTGTTTAACATTCTCCCTCTCACTCTGAACTTAGGACCAAATCTGCTGCAGAGAACATATTGATGTAAGTGAGTGACACAAATTTTCTGCAGGCAGGCTTAAGAGAGCAGAATTCAGATATCTGAAAATGCAAGTCAACATGAGTGACACACCTGCCACCACTGACCCCAGTTCTGTTGCACTGTCAGCACAGTCTTCTCACTGAGTTTTTAATCCACGTGCCTTATTATGTAACAGTTACATAATTCTACATGTGTAATTCATGCATACTGTGAAATCTTATAGACGGATGCGTGGGATTACAATATCACACCATGATGAAACCAAGGAATACTGCATGCTCGCACCAAAGACAGTCAGTTTTGATTATCTGAGTTCAGCCAATAGAATCCTTGCAGCTGATTTCTAGCGAATAAAGAATGAGAATAAAGAATAAAATTGCTGTGTATTTTTTATTTTCTACTCCTTTTTGATATTTTCAAGGGCAGCACTTTGTAATGTCTCTCTGCTATCTTTAGCTCAATAGACATCTCTCGCCTTCCATCTCCTACAACTGGAATCTCAGCAGTGGAGTCCCTCTCATCTAATCTGAACATGAGACGCCTTGCTGAACGAGACCTCCGCACATCAAGAGAAGTGTTCTATGTCACTCGCCCTCCGCTGGCTCGATCCAGCCCTGCGTACTGCACGAGCAGCTCAGACATCACAGAGCCAGATCCAAAGGTAGGCTCTCTCCCTGCTCAATAATCTTGTAGTCTTTTACATGAATTCAAATTTTTTTTAAACAGTTTCGAGATCTGAAGAGTGGCTTTTTGTCCAATTCTTGATGACTTGTAAATGCAGTTATATCCCCGAACGCAGAGTATTGGGGATATTATGGTTTCATTACGGCCATCGCTGCCGGATTTCCTTCCTGTGAGCGCACTAACTAGAACGATTTTCAATGGCACTACCCCTCACAATACTCAATATATCTGTTTAGGTCTCCAAGGGGACAACCTAGGTCGAATTTCACCGTCATTGGATTTATATTTTTGACCTCACTGACCTCAAATCAAGTGTAAATTAAAGTTCATGACCTCAGATGCATCCTGTCCTGATGTCATACCAAGCTGGTTCAAAGTTTTGACACCAATTGGAGCTTTGTGACTGAACATGTGCAGCTTTATATTAGTGTATTGTGCCTATTTGAGAATTGAGGGCATTTGGGGATATACACTTATCTATCGCTTCCGACAGCATGGGCCTTGCTTATATATCATAAATAGAATTTGTCCAATAATTTCTTTATAATATTTTAATATTTCAATTTGTTTTGAGTTTGATGCTATCATCAAAATTAGAGAAGTTGGGGTTAGGGCCAGACAAATCTGAAAAATTCCAGATCACCACCCCCTAAACATTGCATATAAAAAAATCACAAGATAAGCTGAAAATGATTTAGATTAAATCACAAACATTGTAGATTATTATTAAAAGAATTAGACAATCTTGAGGAACAGTCTGAAGATGACCTCAGAGATGGTTATCTTCAGACTCTTAAGCAACACTTCATTAAAACAGATGTATTTCAATAGCGTATTTCAATAGTTGGAAATAACCAACTGGGGTCAACAGCACTTCTGAAGACCCTTATCAGTGAGCAGTGCCAGTTAAGCCCAAGCTGATCCTCATTACAGCCGCCTCATTAAAAAAAACAGGATTGACATATAGTAATAAACAGTACAGTACAGGCTGCTACTGACTTAATTAATGCTCAGTGGGTTCATGGTTAATGAAAATATGTAAGAATATGAGCTAAAACTTTAACTACAGACTCTATATACATCATTACATTAGATTACTAATGACATAGTTTTTGTTTCAAGAACATAATATTTATTTATTAAGTAAAATGAAGCCATGTGATGCATGTGATGGAGGGTGTGTAAATATTTGTATTGTTTCTTTTAAATATTTCCTGTTTTTAATATATAAAGCAATATGTGTTACTTTTTCTTATTAAAGATGCTAAATAAGTAAAATTGGATTTGATTTAAAACTGCTGACACTACCGGCGGCTGTAGGGTTTCATGGCTGTGGTCTTATTCTGGTGTGTTCTGGGATGCTCATTTAAGCAATGGTTCTGCTGGTATTTCATGCTCTGCTGGATTCTTGAGATCCTCTCTGTTTGTTTCTGATACATGAAGATGTTGTGATCACATAGACATTATACACAACTTACTATATTTTGTACTCAAACTATTGTACACACACTCACATTCATTAACATGTGTTCACACAGTTAGTGTTTCACCTGCAGGTTTTATTACTAATAGAGTTAGGATTAAATCTTTTTGTTGCTGGTGGTATTTATGTTATTTAACTCCCTCAAGTTAATCATAATAATTCTCTGCTTTTTTTTCCAGATATGTATGTTTTCTCTTAAGTTTACTACTACTTAAGTATAAAGGGAAACTTTATATATCCATGAAGCTTCATCATTCCCCCTAGGCAAAGCAAATTTATTTGGCACAAAACGAAAGCCATCATTGTGTTTGGACAGGGTTAAAAAAAACCCAAACAAATTAGCTTGTAAATATATAT
>JBAMHX010000019.1:14596429-14628445 GCA_037177515.1 Pseudomugil tenellus
TATATATATTTATTACACCAGTTTTAAAAATAAAAGAATGCCCAGTCTAAGCTGAGTGTGTTTAAAATGCATCATTCTTTTTTTAAAATAAACATAATCCACAAAACTACAACCTAAATTATGCCACATATATCAGCATTTACATTGATAGTTTTACATAGCAAAAAAGGTTATTTGCTTTAATTTTAGTAATTCTTCACAACTCTCTTAAATCATTTTTTTTACAAAGATGAACTGTGGGTGCTGTAGCAGTAGATGGAAATGACTAAAACTTTCCTTTGACTGGCTTTTTCTAGTGCTAATTTATTTTCGCTTGAAGTAAAGAGTGTTATTTTTTAATCAAAGCCTTCTCTTCTCGTTGGGATGCTGCATTACCTCTGTGCTGTCCGCAGTGTGTGAGAAAAAGGGGCTTGAGCTGAAAAAGTGACACTTTAGTGAACATTTAGTCGTTTTTTCTTGGGCTCAGGCTCTGTGAAATAACTGCAACAATTAAAGACAAGAAAAACCACGCAGGATGAAAATTTGGGCTGCAAATTGATCTGTTGGATTAGTCTGAAGAGCTGCTCATAAGTCAAAAAGAGAGAACACACTACCGCTGTGTGTTCATCCATCAAAGTTTCCGCAGCAGCTTAGACTCTTGCTTTGCTGAAAGTGGTGCACAAATATAACTGTACGATTATGGAACAGTGAAAAAGATGCTTGTTCACGCATGAAGCCAGCACTGACAGATGTTTTCCTATTTGGAGATAATTCTCTCTAAAAATCACAATAAAGTCAACAAAGTAGTAGTTTTATATTACTATTTGTGTTTGTATTAAATAAAGCAGGTATTTGTTTCTTTCACCGCATTCAGTTCACCTCTTCAGTTGACGTTTCAAGCATATAAAGTAAGCTTTTGTAGATAAATGATGAGAATACAGCAGCCAGGAATAACCTTTAACTGTAAAAAGATGAATTACACCCATCAGTATAGTTCTTCGTCCTCACATTTAAGTTGTTTTCAATTCTGTGTGCACAGACCACCAATCTGTGGCCACAGATTGCAAACTGTTGACATGGGTATGCCATTGGTGCTCATCACTTCCAAATGCAAGGATCACAACTAATCACAGTTTTAAAAATGCCCAGATGGTCCTTCCTCAGTCAGTCAAGGTATATTCTGGGGTTCACAGTTGGCACATTTATTTACAAAAGATGTTGTTTTCTTTGCTGTAAGGAGACCACTGCAAACACAAACTGCAGTATCTCCATCATGAAGGAGATAAGCACCTGATTTAGGCAGTAGATAGAGATAAGTTGAGCTGCATGATGCAATTAAAAAAAGTTGGGATAACGAAGACATATTTATCATATTGCTAAAATAAATATCAAATCTGCATTTTATTAACCTTGATCCAACACTGATGCCATTTAACACCCAAAAATGTATTTCTGATCTGTAAACAGTATAGTATTAAATATGATGAAAATCACCTGGACTCTTTTAAAATGTGTACATGTTAAAAATTGGGATTTTGTGGGTAAATATTTCTTAAAATACCCCACAGGGTTAAAAAAAAAAACAGGTATTGTTTTTTTTTTTTATGTAGAAGGGAACTATACAATGAGATGAATGAAAACATCTAAAATAAACTCAAAGCAGCCTCCCCCCAGATGTAAAAAAGGCAGGTCCTTACCTTGTAAGCATATAAAACAGTCCCATCAACCTATATTAATGCATGTTAGCTTGATATCTTATGTAGATATCAATAGTTTCAGACTTTTATGCTTTTATAGAGCGCCTGAGAAAATAAGGCTGCAATCGGACGGATTTGTGGTTTAGAGGGCTGAAAAAGCATTCCCGTTATTTGGCAGTGGATGGAGTTACACAATAAGTAGGGAGTGTTCTTACACTTCAGGAGAAGGTACATTATTATCATTATTTGTAATAATACTTTCTAACCATATTGCCAGAGACAGATTTCAAGTGTTGGGATAAAACCTCAAAAGCGTTGTTTTAGTTCCAGCAAGTAAAATGTTGATCGTGTATCCTCTCCTAGGGATTAAAGTAGAGAAGATAAGGCAACTGAGGGTATGAGATGTCATCTTATTAACCAATCATCAGGAAGGATGCTTCCAGGCAAAGTAGGCTGAGTCGTGGAGTTTCTGCACTTCCTGATCTGTCCTAACTGGAGCAGAATCTTGTTCCTACAAAATTTTAGTATCATGTCACATACTTATGAGATGTAGGACTGCTAATAAGGTTTCCACTGAGCATGCTTGTCTAGTTGTTGCTGCACAGCTGAACACAATTTACTGCAAATACAGTGACTGGATGGTTCCTGCTTCTGTTTTTACAGGAAACATGTAAATAAACATAGAAATGCAATCACCAACTTTTTCAGAAATGAACAATTAATTTGATTGGTGAGATTTCTGTGATTTGGTAAAAAAAAGTCTACAAAGGTCCTGTCATTTCAATCCTAGATAGACTGTGGTGCATTATTTTGTGCCAAACTCTCTTAAATAATCATTTAATTTGGGTAATATTATGAAAAGCCAAAGTCTGAAAAAAACCCAGTATATTAAAGCTATAGAAACCACTGCTAAATACCTTGGAGCCTGCAAGCAGCACTGGTTTAGACCTCATCAAGTCGTCACGATCAATCAATTTTAGCCTTGAGCAAGATATGACTTTAAACTGTAGTTAGTGGACACTTCCGTAGAAAAGTTTTCTGAGCACAAGGTCATCTCACATGGACAAAAAGACAAAAAGTGACTTTGTGTTCTATGGACAGATTCGTTGTGATTTTTGTTGTTTTTTACTAAAGGCAAAAGAAAAAAGCAAAAAAATCAAATACTAAAATGCAAATATTGGGTTTCTTACCAATAAGAGAGCATTCTGGGAAACAACAATATCTGAGATGAAATGGAGGTGCATAAATCTTTGACATGGGTGACTTGTAAACTTATGTGTGAATTGGAGTACATTGGGATAAGCTGCTATTAAGGTTGCATCTTTTCCTAGAAGGTCAGTGGTTATTTCAGCAAGAAAATGCCAGACATCATTCTGCATGATTCACAACAGCCACGGTCGACTGGTCTGCCTGCAGCTCAGATCTCTCTCCTTTTGATTCTCCATGCAGTGTTAGAAAGAGAAAGATGAAAACAACACCTAGGGACTGTTGAGCTGCTAAAATCTTGTCTGCTAGAACAAACAAAAGCTGTTTTTGCAATAGAGCAATAAATCGTTTTAACATTTTACCCACCAAAAAGATTTATAATTGTTATAATATCCGAATCTTTCACTACTTTTTCTTTAAGGATTTGTGTGTGTGTGTGCACTGCGTTTTCAACCATCTGAGATTTGACATCTGGTATACTTTTGCCCTTTACTTGAATTTCCAAAAGGCTGTATACCAGAAAAAGGTGTGCATTTATTGGAAATATAGCTGTAGTGTCCATTTTAACAGACTACAGTATTTAAAGAAGACCACTGCCCCAGCTGCCTAAACAAACACTTCAGAGAGAACCTATAAAATGATGTAGAACTATTCCTTTAAATGCAGATTATTTAATTATTATGAATAATACAAAATGTCTCACACTGTGTAACAGTTTGAATTAGGCTAAATTTATATTTTATGTAAAATAACAAGATGAAACGAAGCCTGAGTGGTGATGGCTTTATCTATCCTTACATAAAGAAAAACACAGCTTATGTGTCATTTTAACTAAAAGACTGGGGCATATTTCACAATCCCTCACTTTCATTTCACTTGTTATGTAACTCAACAGCTGAATCTGAAGGAAGCTTTGATTCAGCTTCAGGAAGCTCTGAGGATAGCTGAATGTGTCCACAAACATGTCAGGAACTTAATATCATCATATGGGCACACAATCCTACAGTAAATCTGAACACCGGATTCATTATTCTACCTTCCTCAACCGGCATGTGTGTTTCTATTTCCCTGTTGTCAGACTCTTGGCTGTGGAAGATGAGCTGAGAGGGGGTGCCATTCCTGATATTAAGCCTCGAATCCTCACAGACCAGGTTTGTGCCTGTGTCTACATCTCTATCATCCCTCTCTGCCAAACCAGTCATGTTCTAAAACAGCTTGCTTTCAATTCATACATCACATCAAGAGCATTTGTACAAAACCAGCACAGGTTAAGAAGTTTACAGTTGTCATACATTTCACCACCTTCCATCCTTCCATGCCCATGATGTCATGTCTAAAATAACATTTCACCGTCTCATGCACACACCTTAGGGACAAAAGGAGGGCTGACCATAAGAATCATTACCTGACTTTATGCAGGTTAATCTACTCTGAGGGAATAGCGAGTCTTCAACATTGAATTGATGGGATTATCTTTAAAAGATGATTATTCCACCAAACACATTTATCATTAAAAAGACTGTGAGTCACTATCAGCATCAGTGTAATTCAGCTTCATGAATGCACTTCGTGGGCTGAACTATATGACGCAGGTGAAGAGGCTGTTCATGCTGAAATAACTCAGGAGAAGCAACATTTGCTATCCTTTAAATATTCTGTCACCTTCCTCCTTTGTAGCTCTCAATATCACAAGCAAATAGAAGAAATTGTCTTAAAATACAGCCAAATATAGAAATGTTTCTTCGCTAGGCCTGCTTTCAGTTTCTGTGTTTTTACACCAGGCATTGAAAACAAATAATGTGTGACGTGAAATAAACGTTCCAACTGTGCTTTCCATTGCAGTCTGGTGAGCTGGTTTAATTATGGCTCTGCAGGATTAGCCTTCAAGCTTTGATTTAAAGGGTTGTAAGAATTACGTTCTTACAACACGAGGTAAAGACTGAGGCTGTCAGGTTTCTCTTAAAGAAGAATGAAAGAGTTAAGAAATCTTATTCTGTCAGGCAGGCGAGTCTTTTTGAAGGCTACCTTTAAAAGATATCAATTCAAAGAAATAGTTCAACAAAGTGTAAAAAGTTGAAACACCCATTTGTACAATTCCAGTCAAGAAAAAAACATGAAGAGGGAAAAACCCTCAAAATTTTAGGTTGCCAATAAATGAAAAATGTGTCCTTTTATGACTCAAAAATTAGCTTATAGCTTTAATGAAACGGCTGAAGTAAAGTTAACCTCTGTAATTAATAAAGTCCTGTAGCTGTCTCAGTTGTAAATGTTTGTCTAGATTTTCTGTCCATTTTTAGCCAAATTCGGCTATATAATGTCTAAGCCAAGTGGCAACCTACGTTGGAAAAATTTGAGGATTTATGTGGAAGTGCCAAAAATAACAGCTCCCCCCTCATCCACTAGGACCGGGGCCTCCAAATCCATTCCCCGAGAGCTACAGTCCTGCAGGTTTTCGTGTTTCTCCACTGCAACACACCTGACCCAAATCAAGTCATTGATTTGGGTCAGGTGAAGGACATGACAAGAAGGACATGACAAGAAATCAGGTGAAGGACATGACAAGAAATTCTTGGACAACTGTGACCAGGGAAACACCAAAACCTGCAGGATGGTAGCTCTCAAGGACCGGACTTGGAGACCCCTGCACTAGGAGCACCAGACTGCAAATAAACACATTTGCAGTCTGGTACAAAATAAAATGTAGATTTAAAAGGTCATGTTTACCTTCATGACAACTGTGAGGGGTGATTTTTTTTTTTTTAAATAACTCATTTGTTTAGACATTATTTAATCTTAAAACTTGGCATAATTATGGGCTTGTCCTTTAGCTACAAAAGGTGTCAAACAGCCGGCTAACAGTGTGCCTTCACTTTAGCCCACCTACTTCTGTTAGCTATTTAGCTCCCATTAGCTCAGAGTTAGCTCAGTTAGCTCTTAACAACAGACAGCTTGATGTTTTATAGACGTCAATCATCCATCCCCATGTTCACAGCCCCCTCTCAGCTCGACATCTTTGACCATTTTTGTATTTTCTTGGACATGGCATGCATGACACTGCTAAGATAGCAAGAGTAGGAATGCCTGACAAGCTGTATTTAAAAGTGTATTCAGAAAGCTTCTGGGAGGGCATCTTTTAAATACAGTTATGGTTAACACTGACTTTAACAATTTATTAGATTTACAGGTCAAGCTTAAGATGAAAACCATCTGAGATGCAATCAATTCTCTATCAAAAAACAAGTTGCATATGTACTGAAAGTCTTTTCTAAAGATGTTTTTCATCAGTGAGTTGCTTCTTGGAAAATTCACACCTGTATTCATTCCAGTTTTCTGTTTTTGTTTATTCTGAAGTTTCATTGCCTTTCATGTTTTCTTCCATTATGTAAAAGGTTTTTTTATCCATGACTCAAAAATCTATTGCCGACACGTCCTCTAGTTGAGTACAGATTATTTCTTCACATCTTAAAATAAACCCAATAACTTTGACCTTTTAACTACCACCTTTAAAAGCAGCATGAGTGCTCAGAAGTGCTTCTACATTGGCACAGATGTTATGATCACATGCTTCCTTCAACAGGCAACAAAACAACCAGGAACGTAATTACAGTCCACATAGGCCTCTTTGAGTGCACGCCAATGGTTTTACATTTTTAAGAATTTTTGACCATTACTGCGAACACAAGGGATCCCATTCCCAATGGAGCCCTTTTAAAGTGAATCATCAAACATAAGCATTGCTATAATTAACAACATAGTGCAGTAGCAATGAAGAAAGACACAGAGCTGTCTGTTTTAATATCTAGAGCATTAACACTAAAATAGTATAAGATGAAACCAGAATTAATTTAGTTTAATTAGCACATTGGTTCATGTTAAATCACGTGAAAAGAACGGCTATAAAGGTATGTTCAAGATAAGGTCATAATAAACTGCATCCATCGTTAAAACCTTCCTTTATGAAGGCACAGCAGCAGAAGATGAAAATATTGTTACCACCAAAATGTTTCATTTGGATCAATTATTAAAGTGGGAGCAATGAAGGTATACCCTGACTGATGGAGGGATGTAACCAGCCTCCTAACTTCCTAACATCCATAACTAATATTCACCAAGCTTTGCATTTGCCCTCTAAAGTCCTGGTTTAAACCTTCTTTAAGATTCTTTTTTATAAAACAACTGAGCTCTTATCAGTTTGTTTCCGACATACTTCCTTCCTGTGGCAACGCTGAGTCCCACGGGACCTGTGTGATCTCATTTCAAATGGCCTTTCTTGTTCTCTGTCCATAACTAGACATGGCAATATTGCTGCTTTTCCATCAACACTATTCTAATGTGTTGGGACATAATGTTTGTGAAGAATTAATCCCTGCCCATCCTGTGTTACATTTTGGCTAAACCTGTATTCTTATGCAAAATGTAAATGAAGCATAACTGTATATGTCTTGTCTCCATTCAGTCTATCAGCCAGGGATATGGTGGGCTCCCAGGATCCTGACTACCAGTTCCAAAGTGACCAGAGTTCATGATGGTCACTTCCGTGTAAGATGGCCATCTTAGAAGCTCCAACAGAAAGCCTGTCAAGACTAAGCTCTGCGGTGGATCCAATAGGAATACTGCAGGCATCATCTTACATTCAAAAAAAATGAGAAAAAATAACAATAAAGGAACTTTGCACATATTCAAACTTAGCCTGTACCAGACTTTGACAATCATCTTAGCATGAAGACCAATGTGTGCAGAGAATCTCCTGCACATGTTGATATATAAGCCAGTGCCACAACAATGGCAATACTGTACCTAATGAGTTTCTTTAACTTACATGGAGAAGGTCGGAAGAGGTGTATATAGCTGTGGGATGAAGATAGATTCAAAATTTTCCCTCCCACCTTCAGTTTCTCAAGTAGTTTCAGGCAAAGTGTAAAAATGAAGCTTTTAACAAGCACAGTATCCCTTCATTTTGACGACTTCGAGGAGCAACGAGCAAGTTGAATGATTTGCCATCTATGATTCTCAGACACAGAGCCCATACAAAGACTTGATACTAATAAAATAACAGTTGTGAAGATATCTTAGCATCCAAAGTTGACTATCATTATGATTTTTGCATTCTTTATATTAGAGCCATCTCATCTGAAAAGATGCCAAACACGTCTTACAATCAGCTGCTTTAAGTACAATCTGAATCCTCTTGTTGCGTTGCCTTTTCCTTCGGCACAGTGTACAGCCTTGACTTTCAGTGTGCAGAAAAAACACACCTTTCAAATGTCCTAAACCCTTTTAAAGGTGGAAATACTAAATCTGAGTTTGTAATAATAGTATTAATAATGAATTGTTACTGTGTCACCATGAAATTGTATACTTTACATTTCAAAACGGTGATACAAAGTGGTGCATTGATAACAGGTAAACAGAGAAAACGGATGAAGAGGTGGCAGTTTATTCACTCTGTAGGAGTTCCTGTAAGAATCCCAGGTATGTCGCAGAGATGCCATCCTGGGTTAGTTGTGGACATTGCAAGAAACCGCAGCTGCAGATACTATTAGGACATAGAAAAACCAGTAGACTTCTTTTTCATTAATCTACTGAAAGCCAGTAAAGCTTGCATTAAAATAGTTGTAACCTATGGCAAGCTGTACAAGAGGTCCAGCTATAAATCTGATTTGATTTGTACTCCACCACCTTTAAGGAAGTCATTGAAATAGCTTCTCTGGTCTTGACAGCTCTGAAATTATATATATTTGCTGAAGAGCTTTATCATTTTTGACCAGTGCTCTTTTGGATTCTATTTTCTAGAAGATAGAAATAAGAAATTTGAAAATGAAATAAAGCGCCAACCATTTTGAGTGATCAAAGGATTGATCTTTAAGAAATGATGCCACAAGCATACCAGTGCCCATTTTTAGATTGTGATTTGGTTCTCAATGGATGATGCAATTAAGAAATTAGTTTTAAAAGTTAGATGGTTGCAGCTTTTTAAATCCAAGAATTTTGATGGTTTTTTTCACATCAGTGTACATTTGATACATTTATTATCTTTGAAAATTGAATGTCAATGAAAATCGACATTGAAAAGTAAAACCTATTTAGGAAAATGTATTATTTAGGAACATTTATTCTCTGGGATGAAATTTTATCGTCAACTGAGAAAGCAAGCTGGGGAATTTCACTCCCATCTGAAAGATGGCATCTGGAAAACTGAAAAAGAAAATTATTTGAAGTAATGGTAAATACAACCTCTGTTGTCCCTTTTTAGTGAATCACTTTGTAACACTGATTTGGAACAGACTACTAATTTTATTTACTAACTATTAAACAGATGTGCACTTGCAAACAAATCATAATATAGCAAGTACTACAAATATCCATCTTCTGTATTTAATTGTTCTGGAGAATGTGCATTAGCCCTGCATGTCTTTTCAACTGGAACAAGGAAATCAGATCACCGACACATATTCTTGTAATGTACAAAACAAAAAAATTCTTACTGTAAGGGTTTTTTTTTTAAAGAAAAAAAAATCCAATCTGCTGATTCTTCTGTTTTTTCCAGAAGAGTATAGAGCCTGTTGCATTATACAACATGAGGTTTTGGAAATAAAAGTAGAGCAAATGCAGGAGAAAAAACAGAAAATAAGATGAAGTGCATGATGTGCATAGGATTTGACTGCCTTAGTAGTCTGTGCAACAAGGCCCAAAAATAACAATACCAATACAAAATCATGTAAACTTTGTATATTATACGTCTTTTTTTTTATTGTAGTCAGGTGATGAATTAATAAGCAGTGTGTTGGTTAATTGTTACAATTATTTATATGACAAATTTCATGGTTGATATTATTTATCTTAACCTCTTGCCTTTAAAAGAAATTTTATTTCAAGATAAATGATACAAGTTTAAATGTTTATGTTATCAGAAATGTATAAAATAGCTTCATGTATATCTATTCTTATATGTAAAATGTATCTGAATTAAGGGTAGGCCTTCAGGCATGTTGAAGTTGTGGCAAAAACTACTTCTTATATCTGGAATACTCTTAATGCTGCAATCCAGAAAGGACAATGCTGGGGTGGGCAGCAGGGTTGGGGTGGATGACAGCCGAGGTCTTTTCTGACATCACAAAATGAACTCTTTGACAAGCTCGCCTATGTTGTGTAACCAAAATAGCAGCGGTGCTTTCAACAATGATGGATTGCAGTTTTAAGTTCATTTTTTTGGGGTAATACTTGTTTATTTATTTGGCCTGCATTTGCAATACAGTGTTTTGAAATCTTACACTGCACTTAGGCTTTCATTTTCCAAGAAGCTGCAATCCATAGTCTGTGAGAAATGTTTTGAGATATAACTATATGATATACCCATGCATTATGACAGGTTTCTCTGTGTTAGCTGCAGGGGTACAGTGTGCTACCTCTAAAATCACCCTCACCAGTAAGAGTGGATAGAAACCTCCATTTCTAAACAAATAAAGACAATTTCAGCCGAAAGGAACAAAATCAGGTTGAGATCTTGGGTGTGTGTTTTATTTTCATTTCTAAAAAGTTATTTAAGTGCCGTTACCATAACAGTCATTAAAATCTCCTTGATTGAATGCATTACAGATATCTGTCCAACTCTCAGGTGTTGTAAGGAACACAGAGGTAACTTCTAACATCTTAATACCAAAAGCACAAAATGCTAAAATTGTTTAGTGTTCAGCTGAATAGAGAACTAAGCACATGTGAAATACCCCTTTCCGCTGTTTTGTCCTTGCAAATGCTTTTACATCTTATTTCATTGTTTGCTATAGAAAAAAGGCACAAGAACTTTTTTCCTTTGTTGATTCCAGAGAAGAATGAGCAATGTATTTACTTTAACAAAACGTTTAAGAATATTATGCTATTTAAAAAAGAGGAAAAAGTGCTTTGTTTACAGATGATGTGTGAACCTTTGCTGAACTGAGGGGGATAACTGCCACTTTGCTGCAGCTAAAGCAGGACCTAAGAGATTAAATTATTTATAGTCTATATTTTGAGTAAGGATATATAACCTCAATCAACATATTTATGTTTCTAAAATGGATGTATAGCATTTTGGAAAGAAAAAATATTTTTTCTTGGCAGCTACCATTCTGCTTAATTGACTTGGTTTGTCACAAATATGTAGTTGGTGGGATTTTTGACTTGAATCTGGCCTACTGGATGTAATACCTTCATTTACTTGACATTTCTTTTAAAATAAGCCATGCCCCCCACTGATAAGCCATACCCTCCAGACCCCTGATGTTGTGTGGTGGATGTTAAATGTTGATAGATTATTTATAATAGTAGTTATTGTAGGTATGATTGCGCTTGTAATTACTATTAGTCTAAGTATACTTGATTGATATCATTTTTGTTTGAACAACGGGAATGTATTCATATTTCAGTTGATTTTTCTGAGTGATTTCAATAAATTAATAAATCCCTAACAGTGTACTTGTTATTTTGAGGATTTAGGTCATTTACTTGGAAATGCTCTTAAAAGGAGCCCCAAGAAGGGTTACATTACTCAGCTTCATTCTGCATGTGTATCAAACTTAATGAAAGAAATGCATGTAGAATTTTCTGTTGTCTTAAAACTTTGTCTAAATTTCTAAATGTCTAAATTTCCAACATCCGCAAACATAAGGAGTTTCAATGTAATAACAATAAAAAAGGGCTTTAAAGTCACTTAAATGTTTATTAACTGTTTGTGTTATTACATGGTAATAATACAGAACATGAGACATTGGCTTATAAAACAATAACCTGGGTACAGCATTAGTAGTTTCTATGTAATAACCAAGAATCAAGGCTGTAAAGTGACTTAATTGCTTCTGTGTTAAAACATGGTAATATTTCATTACAGGAAACCTCTGCATATAAAACAATAACCTGGAACCAACATTAACAGTTTCCATGTACTAACCAGGAATCACAGCGCTGTAACGTGAGCTATTAACTGTTTCTGTTATTACAGGTAATATTACATTACAGGAAACATCCACATATTAAACAATAAACCTAGGAACATTAGTAACTTCTATGTAATAAGCATGAATCAGAGCTCTAAAGTGGCCTATTAGTTATTTGTGTTATTACATGGTAATTTTTTGCAGTTATAAAGATTAGATTTAAAATGGACATAGTTATTACATGGAAACTACTGATGTTGTTTGAAGGTTCTTGTTTTATATGGTGATTTCTACTGTAATGTATATTATTACCATGAAATAAAATGGAAACTTTCAACAGACATTGTTTCAATCTTGATTCGTGGTTACTACATAGAAACGGATCAATTATAACCAGGTAATAATGACATTATTCGGCAGGGGCCGAGGCCGCGTATCAGCTTTAGTTTTGAAAAGGTTCCACATGAAAAGGTAAGTATTAAAAATGTTTAAAATTAATGTTTTGGAAATGGAATTGTGATACTTATTAAAATGAAAGCTTAAGACGTAATATTTTAGAACTCCATTCTGTTTTCTTCTGAGATTATGCTAAAATTAAAGCACAGTTCTCTTGTAAGATAATTTGGAACAAGGGTAAAAAAGGTCTACAATGTAAACGGACACAGCAGTCTATTAAACTTCTTTTAGGTGAATATTTTAATTTCCATATCTTTTTGCCATGGTATAGCTAATCCAAAAAATGTCAGTGTGTAAATCAGTTACATACAGAGATTCAAGACTCCAGAGCCCCTGCACATAAAACAACTTATGTGCATATCTGTTCTGAATAAAATGGTAACCATTTCTTAAAAGATCAATTTACCCAAAAAATGTTACTTTACACAAACATTATTAAAGTAATCAAAAATTCGAACCAAATATCCTGAAATAAAAATAAAGACAAATCCTCCACCTGGTTTTACCCAATGAGCCCAAGAAATGCTGCGTTGATTTATTTTTCAGATGGGAAGGGACTTGCATAGGCCTGCTTGCTCTGAAGTCTCTCTATTCTAACTTATGTCAAACTCTGAGATGGTTTTAAGATGTGTATTTTATATTATTGGAATGCAAAGATTTACCCTTTCCTGATGTAAATGAGTCCATATGTTTTTTTTCAGCTGAATTTGGTTTGAAAAACTGAGCATCACCACCATCTTGTGGCAAGCTGGAGCCACACAATAAGCACCAAAGACATTTTTTTCTTTTTTTCTTTTAAACTTGTCTTGTCCATCATTTAAGGAGGCAGAATGATCATCTGGCTGCTAAGTTGTGCTAAAGAAATGTGCTTTTTCAAGAGGAACTTTATATACAAATGTATATAAGAAGATTCTCTTGATAGTCTGATTTTTTTTATTAGTTTTAAATCAATATTTAATCAACAGAATTTACATGTAATGCTGAACCTCACCAGAGGACAGAAAAAGGATAGAAAGACAGCAGAAAAGAAAATGGAAAACGAACAGAAAATGAAGATATAACAGAAACCCACCACAAAGAAAAAAAAAACAATCTAAATCAGCAAATACCAGGAGCACCAAAGATGAATAAGCAACATACTGTATATTAATAAATAAATGAGAAAAAATTTACTTTGTGTATTTTAACACAAATTTGAATGAAGGTCAAAGGCAGGCCAGGAATGTCCCGAGACCAGGGCAACCAGCATCTCAAGGACCCCAACAAGGACTCCAGCCACTCCACATCTGTCCAGGAGGCGGCAGACGGAGGTCCCAGCCAAAGCGTCCCCACAGTCACGGGGAACGGACCCCAGTGGGCCCAGCAATTTTCATTGTGAAGGTGAGACTACAAATTTTCAATTTGCAAGCAATATTCAGGTTTCTTTATTAGTGTTTCTGCAATAAAGAAAGATTTCTGTTTGTGTGATACAGGAAGTTTTTCACATATGAGATCATAGTAACCTAAAAAACCAAAACACAAAATAAAGAATGTAAATTTTGATCAGTTTTATTTTCAGATTGTGCTCAAACAAATGACAGAAATATTTATACATGTGCTCTTCAAAACCAAGATAACGACAAACCAGACCTACAGTGAAGAAACATAAATTGTTCCAAACGCAGTTTTCATGACTTATACATGAGTTTGTAACACAAACAAATGAATGTTTTCTCTTCTAACACATGCACAGATAAGAAAAGAGAACAAAAAAACACGAATAAATCAGGATATCTTTACAAAATTGATAAATTCACTTTTACAAGATGGTAAAATACATGTTCATGCAGACCCACAAAAACACAAACTGTTTTATATATGGATCTTATCAGATTAATTTTATATACAGTGCACAGCATTACAGTGAAAAGGCGAGCCTTCCTAAAGCGCATGGCCAGAACTCAAAGCGTTTGATCTTTGTGTTGCGGCTTTACAGAGGGGACACTGCATTAGGGATTGTTGAGAAAGGCAAGAATCTCCTTGTGTCAGTTTGGGACGTCTGACTGTACATGTTGTTGAGTGGAATAGCAAGCTGGCCAGCTTGCTCTGAGCCCTCCTCAGTGTTCCTTGCATATGGCATCTTAGACATAATGGCCAGACTCAGTTTAAAGAGCACATTTTGGAGAGCTGCGCGATATTCTTTCCTAACAAGGCAGTAGATGACTGGATTGAAGCAGCTGCTGGTGAAAGCCAAGCAGTTGGCCAGAGGAAAGAAGTACGTCTGAGCTGAGTAGAAGGATTCACTGATATCGATGATGTCAAGCTGGATCAGGACGCTCCAAAGCGTGAGAACATTGTACGGGAACCAGCAGATGCAGAACGAAAGCACAACCACTGCCACAGACTTAGAAATTTCAGTCTTGCGTCGAGAGCAGCTGCTGCCTTTCATGTTATGCCTACACAGGAAACGCAACAGAAGCAGGTAGGAGAGGATGATGGTGGCGTAGGGCAACAAAAATCCCAGCACCACTCGCAGAAGCTGGTTAATTCCAAGCCAGGCAGTGCCATCTGGGAAGCGTAGCAGGCATGCTATGTCGTTGTTGATGCCCACGCGGCTCAGGTCTGCAAACACAGCTCTTGGGGCTGCTGCTATGAAGGCTGCCACCCAGATGAAAGCAGTGGCCACCGGAAATGTGTAAGATCTGGTGCACAGGGATGCACTGGGCTTGAGAGCTGTTGCCACATAGCAGTAACGGGTCAGACTCATGGCTGTCAGGAAGAAGCAGCTGGCATAGACGTTCAGTCCTGTGAGAAGAGAGACAGCCTTGCATGTGGCCAAACCAAAGGGCCAGCTGTAGTCCATTGCAATGTCCACAGCCCAAAATGGCAAGGCCAGGGAAAAGAGCAGGTGAGCCAATGCTAAGTTAAAAACAAAGAAATTGATGGTGCCTGTGGTGATTGTGTGAGTGGAATACAGCAGGAACATGACTAACAAGTTGCCCAACACACCTGCTGTAGCTACAATGAAGTAAACCACAGAGATAAGAATTCTCAACCAGGATGATCCATCATCCAGAATCTCCAGTGTGCCGACATTACTTATGTTTTGATAAATCAGTCTAGAGTTATTACAGAGTGTACCCTCGATGCAACCATTCATTTTGCTGTAGAAGAACTCAAGCCTCTTGAATTCAGTGTTTGACATTTGGATGTGACTGAAAGCTTCCCTGGATGTGGTGTGGATGTCCTTAACAGGCAGAGATTTTTTCACTCGCTCTCTTTACAGCAACAGTGAATTAAAATGTAAGTTCTGGCCTTGTGTTTATTAGATGACAGTCATCAGTCCTGCGAGGGAAGAGGAAATTATTATTATTACATCATAGACGCTGCAGTTTATGAGCAAATAAGTACATTAGCTTAGTCAGATAAACAAATTATGCTGAAGTGTTGGCCACAGAGTCAGATAATTCAGAGTAGATGTCAAAGTATATCAGAGGAAATGTGGATGTAAATAAAGTCATGCAAAGGATTTCATCTTCTTAAGTGGAAAATTGTCCAGATTTCTCACAAGTCAGTTAAAAAAAACAAATCATGGATTGTAGAAGGCAACTTTTGGCTATAATCTTGTGTGCAAACAAGCATTTTGCAGTAGCTGGTCTTGCTGTTTGATTTGTCAGTATAATCAAGCAGATAAAACAGCTGTGCTATTCATAAAACATTACTTGATGCCCCAGCATTCATTGTGCATTTTCAGTATTTTAACTTGAAGCTGTTGTGTAAAAAATGTCCCGTTTTCCTGTTGAACGGAAATAAAGTCCTGTATGACTACATAAATCCGTTTTTTTTTTATTTTTCTTATTTTCATAGACTATTCAGTCAGAATGATATAATAGATATCTATTTGTTAATATCTTAGATATACAAAGATAAACAAAATCATATTTGTGAGAAAAAGGCAAACATAACTATTACATACAAGTCTACATTTTCTATTGAACAACTTTATCAGATTTTGCTTAATAAATTACTTTGTCAGAATCCATTTTTGTTATGTTTGAAAATATAAAAAGGAAACATTGGATTGCAGAAAAGACTTTTAAGGCAGTAATGTTCCACACATCAGTCGGTTCAAGCATCTGTTTACACCCACGTCAATTCAGATATTCTGTTTTGTTTAGTCTTTTGTTTGGTCACAACCCCCCAAAACTTTACCTAATAAAACTAACAAGACAACATCTCAAATCTATCTTTAAAAGATAGGAGGGACCCAGTTGACATCATGTCTGGCATGAACCTCATAACTTGACATTGACTCTGGTTTGCAAACACATTTAACTATTTGGGGGGAAATAAAGCATATCTTACCTGAAACCCAAAAGGTGGTTGATCTTTTCTTTTCTTTCCTTTGTAGTCGCCAGTTCTGCTCCACAACACAGACAACCACAACAAGAGAGATGTCAGCCTCTCTGGATTCATGCTCCACCCCATCGTTAATTTCTCCCCTTTCTGCGAAATCACCTTCAGTAAAACAGGGAAAAAACCACAAAATGCAAAGATATAATTAAGAAGACTGTAATCCAAACAGAACCAAAGAAAAGACAAATGTTCTCTTTTTGCAGTTTTGTCAATATTTATGTGAAAAAAGACGTTTCTGGTTTGAACTCCTGACCTTGGTTTTTTATTCCGTTTTTTTTTTTTTAACAACAGGAATGAAACTTGGTGACTGTTTCATGTTCATTATGTTCCTCATATTTGATTGCACAAAGCTGTGCATAAGCTGCAGACCAGCACTAAATGGTATGGAAAATAAATGAATGCTTTTGTTTCATTCATCTTTTGCATCTTTTTAGCACTTTGGTTTCCTGCAGGTTGCTGGACAGGCATATGTGAATAAACTGATGCGTTCATCCTAGCAATAAGCAGCTTTGATAAAAAACACTGTTATCTGTGAGAGTGTGCTGTTCGTTTTTAAATAAATCAAAACTCAGTCACTGAGAAATGTTGATGAACTCACTGGTTTGTTTTTTGTTCCAGAAGAACTATTTGTTTTGCACTCCTGCTTAATGTTGTAATAATGCTTTACCAGCTCAGATTAAAAAGTGAATCATTCTCTTTAGTGTCTCGTTAGTTGCAACACTGAAAGTAATTTTAAAAGGTATCTGAACCCTGCAGAAAAAAGTCATAGCAAAGCTTGGTTGTACTTGTTTTTTTTTTCTATTTTTATGTGGGGCGTTACTTCCAGATTAGATTGAGCGGCAGAAATGACTCTTCATTATAAATTCCTGATAGTGGAAAGAACATCAGCAGTGAATAACTAAATACGATTAGGATGGAGAAGGCGGAAGAGTGGGGAATTTGATTTATGCTGATCTGTCTAAACTGAGGCAATGTCATAAACTAGCTGCAGCTCTCTAAATGTTCATGTCTTCACAACCAGCAACATGCACTAGAAACATGTTAAAATAGGAATAGCAACATAACTTCAATATTGAATATGTCTAGGGGTGGCCAACTCCGGTCCGCGAGAGCTGTAGTCCCGCATGTTTGAGTAGTTTTCCTGTTTTAACACACCTGACTTAAATTAAAGGCTTATTAGCTGACCTGTCCAGAGTTTATGTCACACTCTGCACAGGCATTGTAACTAAGTCAGGGATACCTGCTCAAAAAATGAAAAGAAAGGGAAAAGTAATATATTCAGTAATTCAGTAATATATTCAGCCAAACACACATACATTGAAAATAGTGTAAAAAGTAAAAAGGGCTGGATTGTATTTGGTGTATTATGTCCTTCAGTAGCTGAATTCTATGGCAGCACAGTAAAAGGAATAAGCTTTACTCAAGCCAGCTGTAACAATTAGATTAATAATAACGCTAAGTTTTATGCCTGATCTTAAAGGTAGAAAGAGTTTCTGAGTAAACTCCACAAGAGAGGAACCTAATAAGTAAAAGCTCTGCTTCCTGTTGTCACGGTTACAGACTCTAGGAAGCACAAGCCTACAGTCCGAAAGCAAAGTGATCTGTTTGTAAATAAGAGACTATGAAAAATTTGAAATTTGCTTCTTATTCAGCTGGAAGCTGTTCAGAGCTTCCAACAATAAGGAATTGCAGTTTTCCTATCTTTAAGTAACAAATCTATGATATGACATCTACATAGTTGATAAATATTCATAAAATCACCAGAAGTGTTTGATATTTTTGTCTTACATGCCACAACTCTAAAAAAAAAATGTTGCTTTATGTTGCTGCTGTCAGAGCTCCTTATCCTGACAAAGCTTCAATGGAAATAATGTGAAATGATTATGATGATTTTGTGGTTTCATGATTTTAATGTTGAACAAATGAATCAGAGAGTAACAAATGAAAGAACATCTCTTCCAATAAATGGTCCCTAAAATGTTTGTAAAATGTCTATTTTTCAAAGATTTTTAGTTATCACACATTTTTGGGGTGGGCTGCATGGTGGTGAGGAGGTTAGTAGTGTGGCCTCACAGCAAGCAGGTTGCCAGTTCGATCCCCAGCTCGGACGGTGGCCTACTCCGGCTTCCTCGCACCTTGGGGATAGGCTGATTGGGGACTCTGAATTGCCCTTAGGTGTGTGTGTGTTTGCATGGTTGAATGTCTATGTGTGTGGCCCTGTGATAGACTGGCGACCTGTCCAGGGTGTACCCCGCCTCTCGCCCTGTGTAGCTGGGATTGGCTCCAGCCCCCCCACGACCGCGTGCGGGAATAAGCGGTAGAAAATGGATGGATGGATTTTTTTGGGGCTCTTCTTGAAGTTACACTGCCATGAACAACTAGAAAATAAACATGATGATCCTATTTTTGAGGATAATAAAGCCTATCGCTGACTTTGCAGCAATATAAGCTGTATGTTAAGAATGAAAGAATATTTTCATACATAAAAACTGTTGATATAGAAAAAATAAACTTGTTTTTCTTCAGTAAAATAAAAAACAAATTTGCATTTGCAAAAACTACACAATGCAAAAACTACAAGACTAAGATACTATGGAGATGTGATAACTTTGTCGCCACACTTTGTAAAAATATCTAGAACCCTTCTTTTTGTAAAAGAAGCGGAATAGAGCCCTCTAGTATTTGAGTCAATTTATTATTACATTCTACGATGCTGGTTGTGTGTTTGTTTATACATGTCTGATAATTGACGCTGGTAGTTAAATTGAATATATATAATTTAAACTAATAAACCAATAAAGTAACCAGATAACCATAAAGGACTCAGAAGTCATTAAAAATTTAACCAAAACTGTGTAACCGTAGACAATATTCTCTACAATTTATTTTTTTTTGTACATAAACACAGATTGAAGACTGCAGATATATTTTCATACCAATTTAGGCCCCTTTAATGAATATTAAGCCACAATTTAGAGGTGAATTTTGTAACTTTAGATAAAAGCACAATATAGCAAAGTTTTAACAAATCAGATGTCTGTGTCTATTATTATGTAGGCAAGGCAGGTTTATTTGTATAGAACATTTCATGTACAAGAAAATGCATTAAAAGCATTAAAGCAGGGTGTGGGAGATGCATTAAAAAGTGATTAAAATATAAAAATGATATAAAGGAAAGCTCAAATAGAATTTGATCAAATGTAAGAAATGATCTTACATTATGAGAAATCAACAGTTATTTTGATAAATAGAAAAGTTTTTTAAGCTTAATTTTAGATGAGTTTTAGCACATCTGCAGTTTTCTTTGAGTTTGTTTCACCTGCTTTGCATGTTTAGTTCTGTGCATGGTAACTTTATCCACGATGTAGTCTTCTTCTGCAAGTTGCAGATTTCTCCACATTTCAGCCATTAAACACTCAAAAACTGCCTCCAGTGAAATTACATCAATATTCTCTTCTGTTTGGCTATTTTTCAGCATGGATTTGTGCTGCTGAATGCACTTTCTTCATTAGAGATGGTCCAGTTAATGTCCGTTTACACAAGGTTTATTCCAATTTTGTAATATTGTAATTTCTTTGCTTGTTGATATGTATTTTTATATTCATGTCTTTGATCTGTTTGCTGTTACAGTATTTGCTGCTGCCAGCACCAACTACTGCATCCTTCTTGCTGCTAGTTCTAATGCAGCTGAGATGCCACAGTGAGTAACACCCCATCTAGTGACAGAAAGTAGTATTACATGAGGAAAACAAAACACCTCAGTTTCCCAGTTGCATTTCCAATCTATGTACTACAGTTTTCTTAAATAAATAACAACAGATAGAAAAAACAAAAGATTCATTCAGTTAATTTGTTCTTTTTTTCCTTCTGTTACCATAAAACCAACTTTTTATAGAGTTTGTACTTTTCCTCGATTAAGTATTTTAATTTAAATCTCATTATATTTGTTACTACAGTGTTAAGTTACATGTTGATTTGAAAAATATTCACCCAGTGATTACACAAAACTAAACGCAATATGAGACAGTCAGCCATCCTTCAAATGATATTTGCCTAACCCTAAAGTAAAATCTATGATGAAATCTCTCCATTCTGTCTTTGACCCCTCTGTGCAACCTGATAAGAGATCTCTCAAGTCCTGAAATGAATATAACCCAGAAAAGGCAGGAGTAGGTTACAGTATCTGAAAGTATTTTATTTGCCTCTGGTGTATAGAGAGCACATACTGCAAATTAGATTTGAATAGACATCATAAAATATAGCAGTGTGGGCTCTTACAAAAGAGTGGACAGATGATGGTACTGGGCCTGCTTAAAATGATTGCTGTGACGCAAGGATGTCTCATTTTGTTGCATTGCCTCTAATCCTCTCTCCTTGTGTCTCTTACTTGGCTCTTGTGCTTTAACTGGGAGACTGGGAGAGAGTGGGACACAAGAAAGCAGTGAGAAAATATAAAATGTACATTGAGAAGCATGGATCATTAGCACTAGTTTTAAAAGGTGCACCATTAAAAATGGGTTGGCGGGGTGGTTATGCTCTAATTTCAGGCTATATTTAGTTCTTCAATCCTGTTCCTTCAACCTGAATGAAAAGTGTAGAAAAGCCACAGCAGAGATATTTAAATAGCTCCTTGAAAAAGCCCTGAAACTACTCAAGTGTATTAGATCAAGTGTTTAAGTTGAATTATCTTTGGAAATGTTTGTTCCCTTTGCTATTTTTTATGTTTTTTTTTCATGTGTAAGGTTTTAATGTGCTATAAAGCACTTTTAATTGTCTTGGACATGATATATGTTATCATGTAATCCATTAGATTAGAACATTTGTCAAATCTAGTTTTAAAAATAAAACTATTCTAGTTTTTAATGATACCATGTCAACTATTCTTGATACATATAAATTTCCATGAAGCCTGCTTGGGAGGATGGAAACTGAATGGGACACATTTTCAGGGCCCCCAGAGGAAAAACAATAATCTTGCTATGTTTTATAGTTAATTAAATAAAATGAATAAGACTGCTAATACCTTGATGACAGACTTAAAATATTGTGTATCCGATTCAAATTGCTCTTCGCTCATGCTTGGGTGCTGGTATCCCTGGCTCCCTGGGGCCAATGCCTCTGTGCCTATGTCTGAGGTATCCTCTGGGTAGTATCCCTGTGGGCTGCCTATTTTCCATGCTCCATGGCTGCTCTTTGTCTGGGTGTGGGGCGCTCTCATGGCTTCTGATCCTTAGTGAGAAGGAGACTACATTTGCATGATTGCACTTTTCATTGAGCACAACACATCCCTTATATTTTAGACTCAACCCCACCTACACACACACAAACACACATACTAATTCACTAGCAACTATGCTTAAAAATGTGCAATCAATTTAATCACTGATGGTTGTATTTCAGATAATTGCTGGTGTTGTTGTCAATATTTATCTTACTTTGTCTTCCTTTAAGTGCTCCTGATGATTTTCTGCTTTGATTTCTTGGACGGGCAAGATGTTTAAGTTCCCTTCCAGGTTATCTATTTTTTTCTGCACAGTTGATGCAGTTTTTCCTGCAGTTCCTTGTATATTTTGCTCATTTAGTCTTCTTTTAATCCATTCTTTGTTGTGTTCTCCCTACCAAGCCCAGCAATACTATGTATGTCAGCCATAATCAAACAGTTATTTTTTTTTAAAAAAAAGAACAATTGATAAGTTTCAAGCACAATATTGACACACTTCCTTTACTTTGTATCCATAAATCTTAAATATCAGCGTCAAACCTATTTAATTTAAATTGGCATGAACTTGGTTATAGTTAATTCTAAAATAACATTTTAAAGGAATCTTCTTAAACCTTTTTAACAGAGTTTCTGATTAAAATGTGTTTCCAAATTAGTGGAACTTGAGGCCATAAAGTTATTAAAATATAAACTGAATATCACTGCCCCAAAACGTGTAAACAACGACGATCCAAGATAAATGCCTGCGCGCGCACAGCCTTCACCTCTCAGTCCAGAGGCAGCGAATGGGACAGAGCCGCGCGCACGCAGAGATCACTCGCGCTGCTTGTTATTAACGTTAATAACGTTATCTCTCGCGTCACTCATGTCCCCAGCCACGACGGCTACCGCTGCAGAGGAGCAGGAGGACGGGACTGCGGTTCAGGTGCACCACTGTGATTAAAACACGAGGAAGTTTTGTTTTTTTGTGTCTAATTGCGGCAGAAAGAAATGAAAGCACCGCTCAGAGATAGCGCCCTGATTTATCGACAAGTGTTGGTCCGCCAAACGGAGCTCGCCATTGTTTCATGTGTGATGGGATTCCTTCAGGAGCAACCTGCCGCCTAACGTTAACCCCTCTTAAGGTAAGGACTGAAGCTAAACGACGTTTAACCGATAAAAAGATGGTGTGTGCGACATGAAAAGGGATGCTGGGGTGTTTAAGACAGTTTAAAAAGCGGAGCTACTCTGTTTTTAGACTTTGTGTAAGTTAACTACAGCATCCCGTTCGGTTTGTTCCCAACTAATATGAAACTGAGCAACACTCGAGCAAGTCTGGTGGTTTCCAAGCGACTGGCACGAGCCCCACTGATATGTTATCATAACATTAACTGTCCAGCTGTGAAGCAGCTATCGGGCAACTCCAACTTGTGGTAGGTGAGTGCAAACGGGACAGACAACAAGGCTGCCATTGTACCGGATCAGTGGCGGATTAACGGAATTCCTTTTCTCTGCACTATCTGAATGGCGTCCAGCCCCTCTGCGCCCGCCGACCTGCCTCTGTGGATTCAGCATCTTCATTTTGCACTTGCTAAAAAGCTGTAAACTTGAGGCAGGCATCACACCACTAAAAGATGTCCCGCTGAGCTGCTGTGAAACATGTGGATGGACCACTGCTGGACCCTGAATTGCTGCAATATGAGCCATAATGATGATATCTGACGCTTTCATTTTATTAATCTAGATCCAGTGACTACAAGGCACTTTAAAAAGAAAGAAAGTCATTTGGATTTAGCCAAATAAATCTAATTATTTTTCAGTTGCATGCAATAGAAACTGGGGATTAGTAAAATAAAAACTTTGCTCATGCCACACTTAATTACTAATGTTTGATAATCCTAAATAGTGAGTGTTCTCCACAGCCATATCACATTTTTAACCAAGGCCACAACTAAATAATATTCTCTTCTCCTCAGCTGCATCGATTATTTAAAGTAAGTTTTCTGCATTTATTTAATTGACTATATGTTTCATTATGTTGCCAGACTTTAATGAGGTGTCTTTTGGGTGATTTGCTTACACATTGTCTCATACTTACAAGCACTTTAGGATCAAGAGTATTATGCAGGCTGCAAAAATTCCAACTGCATCCTACAGACATCCAGACGTGATATTTCCTCCAGTCCTTTATGATCTAGTCTTCACTGGCATAACAACAAATAGGCCCAGATTTTCTATTTCTTAGCTCTCCACCCCTCCCTCCCCCTTCCATACACTTGCACATCATGCACAACATGCACCGTCTCCCCTCCTCCCCTAGAGTATGTGGCCAACCAACATGTGGGGAGGTAATCCCAGCTATTAGGGTAATCTCCTCAGCATTACGATCAATAGGGGAGGGTGTGCGACAAAACTACCAGACAAGAGTAGTGGGGGGACAAAATTTGTGCTAAAGAAAAATGATTTAATCATCTAGATTAGGTCAGGAGACTGGGGTCTGGACAGGAGCTTGTTGCTGGAAGGGGGAGGGGTGCAGACAGGAGGATGTGAGGGGTAGGGCCATCTCGACTTTAAGCAGCTCCCTGTGTGATAAATAGAGTCAAACACATTGGATTTCGTCAGCTTAACTAAAAGAAAAGAAAAAAAATTAGCTCCAAAATAAGAAAATCACAAAAAAGCCACATTGAGAGAGTAGTCAGTACTCTCTCTGTGCACACTTGCTCATTTAAGTGTAATTTTAAGTGTTAAAACATCTGATAAGACTTAGAAACACAGGAAACAGCGTTAAGAAGAGCCAACCAGGTCAGTACCTACGAACTGCTGTTTTATTGAATTCACTGAAAAATACATCATAGGCATTGTGTGTGTGTGTGTGTGTGTGTGTGTGTGTGAACATGCATTTATGTTTGTGGTGGGTCGGGGTTCTCACAGAGTCAGTTGTTGCTTATCAAACAAGATCTGCTGTTGTTCTTAAGGCTTATTCTGAAACACCATCATCCTGAATATTTTCAGTTTTCTCCAGATCAGTCACTTAATGAACTGAAAATGCTGTTTTCAAGGTACAACATGGGCTCAAAAACATCCCAAATATACTCCAGCAAAAGGCAGTCTGTCTTCAAAACAGTGAGTACACGTTGTTGCTGAGCGTGCACCCTCTCTTCTGATGTGATTACCTAAGAGCACACCATACCAATGGACCTCATGCTGGATTCAGAGGAATGTTATTACATGTCAGCCGTCTCCACCCTTTGTGTTAGACTGCATTAGACGTGTTGTCCAAGCTAGGCCATCATGTCCAACAAAAAGCCGCAAATATACATTAAACAATGTGTAAATAAATGGATATAAGAAAAAAGTCTTGTTTGAATGGGTCCCACATGGAAGCTGCTCAAAGCTTATAGCAGGGGCTCAGTTAAAAAGTTAAATATTTACTTTGTTTTTTTATTTTGCTGTTATTTGAGACCATTAAGACAATGAGCGCCGTATAATAGCACAATGAGTTGCATGTAACCATTCTACCTCACAAGCGTCCACGTGCACCAAAATTGATGTCATAATCAGGCGCAATGTGACTCAAGCCTGTTTCCTGTTTGTTGTAACCTGTTACATGCCATAGAGGTGGAATATTTGAAAATTAGGAGAAGGTGCACAAATTGCATCAGTTGCATAAAACCTAAAGAGAGAAAAGGAAAAAGTATGAAGTTCCATGAGAGCATATTCCTTAGATACAGTAGAGTCACCTGATGTTGAGGAGAATGAAGAAAACAGTACATCCTGGCCACTCCAAGCAGCATTATACAGCTAATGGTTTAGCGCTTTTATCAGTGCAACAAGTTGCTCTTGCTCTGCAATTGCAAGACCAAGAGAGCATGCAACAAAACAGGTTTATTTCAAAACTTAAAAGTACCTTTCATACCTTATAATCCATTACTTGAAGATTCATATTGTGATTGAAATTTGCCATGGAAGCTGAAGAATATTTCACACCACGACACAATAACAACAGCTAGTTTTAACCTTTGTTATTTAGACAAGATAGATAATGAGCTTCCTACACAAACAGTCCATGAAAGAACTAAAAGACACTGCTATCTCTCGTAATAAAATAGCTTATGCTACAGTTCTTATTCGCCTGGATTTTATTAGAAACTAGATGAGCTCAGAGAGGTCAGACCTCCGCCAAGCCATTGTAACTTTTTAGCCAGTAATCGTGGAGATTACTTTTAAGTTAGAAGCTCTAATGGCAAAATTATCCATATCTCCCCATAGTAAAGTATGTTTTTGTTGCAGCTAAGGATTAAATCCAAATCATGATGCATTTTGAAATGTATCTTGGAAAAAGAAGTACATGTATAAAAACAAACACATTCCCCATTACCATTATTGCTTATTTAAATAAATAACTTGCTTTTTAACAGGTAAAGATCATTCTGGTGAAGCTACATGCTGTTAATATTTTCTTAAATGACACAAAATGCTGTTTGAAGTTAGTATGTAATGAGTGGAGAACATTTCCAGCTTTTTATTTAAATGGGTTATGGGGAGAAAAATTAGGAACTTGCCCTTTAAGTCTCCAGTGGAGGAGCTGGAGTTCAAACACTGGCAAACTATCCAGATGGAAGATGGGAGGGATGAGTAAGGCGTTCACAGATCCCTTCTGTTTGGTTCCATTGAGACAGAGGGAGACGAGATTGGATGGGTCTGAGGGAATCAGGTTACTATCAGCCCATTCTGCTCTAAAGAAGCGGTTGTGTAAAAGATGCAGTACCCCTTTGGGAAACCTAATCCAGACCCTCCTGCCAGCTGTCATTCTTCTGCTCCTGGGTAAAATCGCTAAGCAGATATCACCTTACCCTTCTTCAATCCCCACCTTAACCATGAGAGGAAATAGCAAATTACAAACAAGTTGTTCTTACGAACAAACAAAAAAATTAATCAACTGTTTATTCATCTGCATCTGTTTTTAATAATTAAAATGCAAAATGTTTATTTTCTTCTCATATTTAACCTTCATTTTAGTGTTTAATGCTTTAACAGTAAACCAGATAACTTGATTTAATGATGTGCCTGCTTATTTATTGTAGCTAACTTGGATATGAAGTACTTGTTTGGTAAAAAAAAAAAAGGTTAATAAATTCTCATAAATTCCTAGAAATTAATGTTACATGCACACATGGTGCAATATCGATTTGACCTGTGGAGGCAGTGTTGGAACAGCTAAAATACGTGATGTAGGAACCGTCAATGCCATGTAGCGTGTTGCAATGTTTACCTTTCTGTCATGATCTTAACAGCAGACAAATACATATGTCCATCATTGCCTCAATTTTATCTATTTACATCATGCAAATCCAAAAGTTCTGTATGGTCTGGCTTTCATGTTGTACGATCAATATTGTTCAGATTGAGTGCATTTAATCTCTTAATCTATTGGATTTTTTCACATTATCAAGTGGACCTATATTTAAGTGAGACTAAAATAAGTCTCCCACAATTCCCTCCACAGATTGGAAAACAGATGACGGGAGAAAAACTGATGCAGTAAAAAGACACAAACCAGAGTGATAGAGACACATAAAGGGAGACGGACGAGTCTGAGCTGACCTTGCCATGATAATCTAATCCCTGTTGAGAGTGCTTTTTTTAGAGAGCAAGTTAATGCCAGCAGATTATACTCCAGTGTCTCCCACACTAGCCAATCCACAGTGAAAACAGAGTGGGTTCGGTGGGTCCTCAAATCTACCACAGGGGATAAGTCAATACTGACGTGTGATAATATTCCAAAATATTTCTTTACATATGGTTTTAGTTTGCATTAGTATTAGTCAAGACGCTGTCTCTAGTAGGTTACGCACAAACTTATGCGAACAGGTAAAATCTCAGTCTTCCTTCTCTTCTCTTTGTCTTGTCAGGGATGCTTAATGCACTAAGCGCATCCATGATAAAAAAGCCACTCATTGAGCAGCTCATCTCATGCAGTGAAGAGTAATCCCTATATATGTTGTGTAACCGAGTGGAGAGTTGACCAAGGAGGGGGATGGGCTCAAATGTGCGCAAGTTTGTCCGTCCTTGTGACTGTTGAGCTCGTGGCTGTCTAATCTTTTAGGTACATTAGGCTGTTCACCCACAGTAAGAGTACAGTGCTGCTACACTGTGTTTTCCATGCAGTGAAGTCACTCTAGGAATGATGTAATTCTTTAACACCATCAGTTTCTAGGCTGGAAACCAGGCTGCAATCAGATAGGGAGCTTTGTGCCAACTCCAACATGGTTGTTTCCTAACCAGGATATTCTTCTGTTTTAAGGCTGCATTCAGGTCATGTTAGCACAAAGGACAAAATGTCGTCACTATGACTTGTTAACATCCATACAAATCATGGACTTAATTTGAATTTAAATATTTATAAAGACGTTAATTTAATAATATAAATCTTTTATTTTATTTATATCAAACATCAAGTAATACTTTAATCATTTTCCAAGCTTACAAAGTTTGTAAGCAATTTATAATTGTCTCATCTGGGACTGTTGAAGCGAGCCTTCGCAGTGACATGTGAGAGCACGGTGTCCTGTGTTGGACATGTCACCTGGCGTAGGCACCTGGATTAGCACCAGTACATCTGGGAGAAGACATATTAAACCGCATCAGCAGTGAATTATACTGTTTGTGCACACTTGCAGAGGTAGAGAGGTATTCATTTTTTCCTCCTTAGTTGGAGTGTTACTTTGCACAGGTGTTCTGTGTGACAGACTGTTTAATAAAGCAAAAGATTCATGGTGACTTGGCAGAAAATGAAGGCTGCTTATTGGTCCTTTTAGTGATGGCTGCATTACAGTTGGACATTTTTATAGCTACACTTTACCAAGAATTTAAGACTGCACAACAATCTGATTCTGATAAACTTGTGGCTGATTTGATTGGCTTTAATCTGCATTAAAAAGCAAAACAAAACACTATTTTCTTTAATTCACAACATCATTGAAACTGCAAGTATGAACCAGAAGCAACTTATTGAAAAGACTTGAAAAAGACCTAAATTGAAGCAAAGGAAGTGGTAGTTTTGTTTAATGCCTCAGTTGTGTTTGCATTTGGTGGAAACAGACAGGATTATTGGACAAAACCCGTAGATGCGAGGTGAGGCTTAGTGAGAGACTATGGCTTTGAACACTAGCATAAGGACAGTCACATGCTATCTCCAGTCAGGGGCATGTTGGCACAGGCTTGTGGATGTGAATATTTGGATGACTTCAGCACATACACACACATGCACACACTAATGCAGGCACATATGCATGCACACAGTCATGGGGCTCAAAAGCAAACATTTTTACATTTCTTACTAGTTTGCAGCACAGATACTAAAAAAAGGGATTTTCAATTCATCCAAAAAACTAAACATTTATATGGCTACATGACATATGTACATCGCAAATGTCACTGTTGTATGAGGATGATGAAGGCAGTTCTAATTTTGATCCTAATTCTGATGTGCTTAGTGACTGATGCTATTTCCAGTCCACAACAGCAACCAGGCACAGGAGCAGTGCACAAACATACGACAAGCCGGCAGTGGATATTTTTGCACAAGCGTGCACACACACAGAGCACACTCTCAGCATCCGTGCCCTGACCATAGGGAGTTTGTGCTGAGCTGGTTGGGACGTCAGGATGAATCAATGTGAGGACAGCTGACTGGACATGCCTATTCATCTGCCAAAGAAAAGAGAGAGGAAAAGGGAGTGAGGTACTCTAAAAGAAATGAGTTGAGGCCTGGAGCAACATGTTTGGTTTTCTGCATTACTTCTCTGGTTCTTCAAAGAACACAGAGTTTTTATGGGATGACAGAAAGGAGGTAAAGGGATAAAGAAAGATGTAGGTCTAAAAATTATCTTGAATTGGATATTTAGGTAGAAAGGCAGCTTCAACAAAGACAAGCTCGCACTAAAGGCGGCTAACTACAGATTGATGGCCTGTTTATACCCATCTGTTGCCCTTAGTCTGACTTTATCCTCATTGTGTTAACTCATTACATTCGCCTTAACCTTAACCTCTTAATTGCCACCCTACAGTTTCTCCTGCACATCCTCCCCCTCTTTGAGACAGTGTGCCACATTGCCCGTGTACTAATCTGATAGCGTCTGCCTACAAAACACCTGCCATATCCAGAAAGACCCCCTAAACTCCTCCATATTCAGGATACAACACCCATTCCAGCGTGAGCGGATCAGCCCACATGACTGCATGCAGCCAGGCTTGCACATAGGCAGATGCGCATGTGGATGCAGATACAGATAATTGGACAGACAGCCTTATCCTCTAAAAACCCTAGCAGTCAGGGTTTTTTTCCCCCTCTAGATTTTCTGCATTGGCACAAAAATACACACCTATTTTTCTTTTCTCAGATTCAGGAACTGACAACACAAACAAGAGTTGTCTTTTGTCCTGCCTCTGTGCTCAGAGATGTATTCGAAGACAGTGACGTGTAGATCTAGGCCTCTTTGGTTTAACAATAACTCTGGCGACCCCCTAATGAGGGCTGGAGGGCCAGACATGAGGCGATGTGACAGTTCTGGTGCGGCTGACACAATAGCAGGTTTTTCTTTTGACTGCCTGGCTGGCTGTATACCACAGAGTAATTTTACCACAACAGCTTAACAAATGGTCGCATTTGTCTAAGCAACATGTTCAAACATGAATGTGTTTTGTGCCATTTTTGAAGGTGAATACAGTAAGTAATAGTGGGCACTTCTGTGAGTTTAATAGATGTTTTAGAGATGAGTAATCTGTCTGACAAGTGTACTTAGCCTTGTAGGTCAACATTTGGTTTAGTGTAAATGTAGAGATTCCTTAGTATTAGAAATAATAACTTTCAAAACAGAGTAAACATAAATTTTCAAGAAAACAATCACAGCTTTTAACCATTTTTAAAAGCTGAATTTAGCAACCTTCCTTTTTGCTGACTGTCTTTAGTTAGCAGTTACTCAGAATCAGAGCTTTGCATGTTTGTCATTTTCTAAAATGAAGTTTGTTGATAATGGATTATTGATTGTGAGTTAGAGTGGATGGCCCCTTAGGGTTCATCCTAGCTGGGCAGGAATGAATACATCTCTTCATGCTTCAGTTCACACACTCAATTTAGGCATAGGCAACCAAAGGATTGACAGACACATGCATGTTGAGACACTGACCCGCACTCTAATAGGTACAGACAGGCGTCGTTCATCCACTATGGGAGAAAGATTACTTTTAAATCTGTGTGATGCAGATGCCTCTGTGGGTTCTCGTGCACCACAGGTTTGTTTTTGTTGTTTTTTTCTTTTAAATTTAGTCAAATTAATTAATAAATGGAAAATCTGTTGTTACTATTTCTGTTATTTTATGAGAGAAGTCAATAATGATATTTTTTCATCACATGGCTAAATTAATTAGAAGCAAGACCATCGCCATAATTTATTGACTGAAATATTGTCTACAATATTTAACAATTTTTCATTGATTCTTTAATTAATATATTTAAAGGGGTTATATTATGCAAAATGGACTTTAATGAGCTTTTAACCTTCTGTTAGTGTTAACTGTACCTTAAAACGATCCCGGAAGTAGTTTTATTTTTCATCCATGCGTTTTTGTAGTTTTATCGCTTTAAAGAGAAGAGTGCAGCATAAGCAAACGGATGACACCACCATACAGCGCCGGCAAGGTGGAAACTCCCTCCTCCGCTACCTGAAAACTTTAGCACCATCTCATCCAGGAAGTGTGCATGTGGCTGCGACACACGGCAGCTTTCTGGCTGCTCAGTGCAGGCGCGGCGGATGTGTGAGAGAGGGAGACAGCAGTTAGGAGAAACGCAGACCCAGGCGTTTGCAGTTCTGAATACAAACCTCGCAGCAAGAAATGAGTGGCATGGCAAAATTATAGTTTGGTGCATGTTGCAAAATGTGTAATATTATCATAGATATTCATAGGATAGACTGAAATGTCAAATATAGCAAAACATGGAACCTTTAATACAACTACAAAAACTTTATTTCTTTAAGCGTTTGTTTCATTAAGGCAATTTGTTAAGAAAACTTAGCTTTGAGGCTTTTAAAAAAGTTAAAAACATTCAGAGCAAAGGTATAGGTGATGTATGGAATGTACATACAATACATACATGTACATACAATACATACAT
>JBAMHX010000019.1:14628545-14681544 GCA_037177515.1 Pseudomugil tenellus
ATGGATGGATGGATGAATGGATGGATGGATGGATGGATGGATGGATGGATGGATGGATGGATGGATGGATGGATGGAGTTAATACAATGAGAACATGTTCAAAACATTTTAAACCTTTTCTGATCTAACCTCTGAATCTAATTGAAAATGGTAATTTTTAAGCTTTGACAAAAAACTGCTTTTAACTCAACAATATTTTCTTTTTCTTTTATTTCCAGGTATCCTTGTAAAAACTGCATTCAACTTCTTGATGAAGTACTCCTTTCCAACTCAAGATGGACACTAAATCTGCGACTTCTGGACAGTTTTTATTGTCTACTCTGAGAACTCAGTGATTTTGTTTTTTAAAAACTCCATTGTGGGAATTTTTACTGAACAACTACGATTATTTACGTGCCATTGCCTCAGGAAAAGTAATGGAGACAGAAGACAGAGAGGATGTATCACAAACAAAGGATACAAATATGACAGTAGAGACAATAGAAGAAGCAGCTACATGCCACACTTGTGAGGTGTGTGGTCGGAGCTTTCCTCTTCTCAGCTCCCTTTCCCAGCACATGAGGCGACACACTCGGGAGAAGCCGTACAAGTGTCCCTACTGTGAGCACAGGACAGCTCAGAAGGGCAGTTTAAAAGCTCACATCCGAAGCCATAAACTGGGTTTGTTTAGCCACAACCTCAGTGAAAAGGTGGTGAAAGAGGCTCAAGGGCAGAAAAGTGATGCCAGTGTACTCCCTAAAATTGTCCCCACATCTGACAAAGTTCATAGCATCAATGGGAAGGTAAAGAAAAAAGGAACTAAGAAAAAAGTTAAGAGTAAAGACAGTGTCGAAGTTTTTGATGGGGCTGATGCTGAACCTATTTCCTGCACCATTTGTGGGCAAGTTTTCCCTCAAATATTACTACTTAAATCCCACATGAAAAGGCATCGCGGTTCCCAGGATCACGGATGCCGAATCTGTGGACGTCGTTTCCGCCAAGCATGGTTCCTACAAAGTCATATGCGGATCCATCGGGTCAAAGCGCAGATACGAGGCAGCAAAAACAACGAACCACCTGCCACCATCAATGGGGTTCCAATGGACCCAGCATCACTAACAAATGAAGAGTGCCACTATGAACTCTGTGCAGGATGTGGTAACTTTTTCTATGACCGCAAGACTTTGCAGATTCATGAAAAGCTGCATAAACCCAGTCACATTCATGTTCAGAGTGCTTCACATGAAGCCACTGAGGTCTCTGATGTTGATAAGAAGGGGTTTTTGGAAAGTCTGAAACTCAAAAGTGTTGAACCCGAAAAAATACATGAGAAAGACAATCTGGGGAGGCGAATTGCAGAGCTGGACCCCATTTGCAGTTACCAAGCGTGGCAGTTGGCCACAAGAGGACGACTTGTGGAGGCTTCTGAAAAATGTCTGGGATGGGAGGAGAGACTGGCTGATGCAGAGGTTGCATATGACAATGAAAAGGGAGAGTATATACCACTGAAGCAGGAGAAGAAGAGGAAGCAGACTGACAACTCGAACTCAGTCGTCAAGAAGAAGAAAGGTGATACAGGCCTTGATCAAACATCAAACACTTTGGCTCACACTAAAGGTGGAGACAAAAAGATTTGCCAGAGGGACCGTGTTCTGTTGAATGGACTTGGTCATGCATTTTATGCGGCGCTACAGACGAAGAAGGTCAAAGATGTTCAGCCTTCATCAAAGCAGAACAAGAGTATCAGGAGCCAAGAGCAGGAAGGTGAGCTCACAAACACCACACTTTTATGTTTTTTCAACATATGGACAGTAGTTTACAGTCCAAGACTTGGATTGGACCCACCAGGTCCAGTTTATGCTTTTAAAGTTAGGTTCATGGCTATGCACACGTTTACATTAATGTGGACTTTTCAAAACTCACACACATCTGATGAATGAAATCAAAATTGTGTGTGTTGTGGAAAAGGGAGACCTCTAGTGAGTTTCTAAATGAATTACAACAACTGTTACATCACTCTTTGGGGGATGTTTCTGCATAAACAAAAAGATTAATTTTAAGTTACTAATTTTGATTTATTCTAGAATAGTTATAATAATACTTTCACAAAATGTAAAATCTACATTTTTATCCCATCTCCTCTGCTCTTACCTACAGATAAAAAACCCTTCTTATGTGAGCACTGTGATTTCCACACTCCTCATGCCTCAGTGCTCAGGTCTCACCTACACACTCAGCACCTGAGTTCCTATAGCAAACCAAAAATCATTGTGGACACCATTAACAAAAGTGGTTCCAAAGCCTCAAGATACATGGACTACCTCAGAAGCAGGAGTGCGCTGCTCAGTCAGCCATACTGGACCCCTTACACATTTCCTCCTGGTCCGGACCTCAAAGAAGGAAACATTAAGAAAGAAAAGTCTAATTGGACTGAGGTAAAAGCAGAGGGAAATGCTACTGCCGAAACTGGCAACCTTCTCAATCTTTCTTCAATACCGATAAATGATGTAAATGGCATCGATAAGTATCCAGTGAAAACAGAGGGTCTGGTGAGACATCAGTGTCCATACTGCTCCCACAATACCAACTACCCAGAGGTACTGTGGATCCATCAACGTGTTGCACACAGAGTGGATGGAAGCAGCTCAATGGCACCAAAATGGGCACCCTCCATAAACACCCTAAAGAGCTTAAAGGCAGGTGCTTCTCAGTGGAGACGAACTGGACCACCACCTTTCCTTGAAGGCAAGGATTGCCCAGCTTTACATGCCCCAAAAACCCAGCGCACACAGCCTCCAGGTTCCACTGCCCACAGCAGCATCAAGCATTCAACCCCGAAGACCCAGTCAGGCATCCCAAAGTCCAAGTACCAATCAAAGGACTCACGCTCTTCAGATGGGACACAGTTCAGGGGGAAAACTGGCATCCAAACTCAAAAGAAGTCTGGTGAGACTAAACGAGTAGTGGAGGGTGAAACTAAAGGCACGAGTGTCCAGGGTACTTCTTCAAATAGTTCTGTGCACAAGAGTCTCCACAGCTTTCAGCCTATAAGCAGTCCCAAACTCAGAGCAAATAGAGCTGTGCTGGAGGGAAACTTCCCAAAGGAAGGTTTGGGTTTTATGTTAGCAAGAAATTCTGGTGGGACGACTTCTAATGCACCTACAGACAGACTTCACTCCCGCAGGCTGTCATGGGACTTTAACTCAGTTCCAAATGGCCCAGATTTCTGGGCTGCCATAAACATGTGGGGCCTACATGGTAGCAAAACATATTTAGATCCACTCCTCTTTGCTCAGGGAAAGAGTGAATCATCAGGAGAAACACCAATGGATATTGACATTTTGAGTGTCTTGAAGAACTACAGTCCCCATGATCTAGCAGCTTTTTATCAACACTGGGGCTTTGTTGATCCCAGGCTTGATCCACAAGGTAAGAAATGCACTTTGCTTTGGTTTTATTTGGTCAGAAAACTCAGGGAGACAAACAAATTTAAATTTCAAACAGATTTCAATGGATGTTAAATATTTAAGTTTCTACATGGGATTTCTATATTAAAATGTTGTTTAACAATTCTCCTTTTACAGCAATGTTGCAGTTAAATGGAAATTTTGGAAATGAAGTCCACTCTTCATCTGAATCTTCAAAACAAGTACGTTCATTTTCAGAAACTAGTGACCCATTCAGCAACCTGAATTAAATGGATCTTTTCCCAACAAATTCTTCATCATAAGTTACTCAACTTAAGGTATAAATGTTAAAGAGCATTCATATAGTGAAAATTCTGTATACATTTATAGACTAAAGAAAAATATATGACAAATAACCTTTTATGTTAAAACAAGCAGGTCTTTTTTTTAAACCTCATTATTACTTATGATAACAAGCTGGTTAACTGGAACCTGGAGTGTGATTAAGGTGTATACATGCCTATATAATACAATGGATGATCAACATACACTACAAAGATTAATTTCAGTTTTTTACATTACATTTGTGGGATTACAGTGATTTATTCAGAGTCAAAAATCGTGTTAAAAGAAGAATAAATTTTGCACATAAACTAATGTGTCAATGCAAAGTTAAAAGAGCTGTCACTCAGCAGTAGAGATTTTCTCATAATTAAATCACCTATCATGCTCCAGTTATAATAAACTCAAATCAGTTGACTGCAGAATAGCATAGAAATCCCTCCTTCCCTCATAAGTGTCTGTACCAGCTGTGTGAGCCTGCTCTCCTGTCTTTACCTCCTCTGTGTCCGAGCACACTGTCATTTCTGTGCACACGTTTGTCTGCCTATTTTCTTGCATCTGCATGCATGGCTGTCAACTCTCACAACCTGGCTGCCTCCAACTTCACATAGTCTAAAAAAGGCTGACAAGGATGAGTCGAACAAATAATAAAAGACATCGTTGTCCCCCTTGGGGTAAAACTCGCCCAGCATCTCCATATGGTGTGTCATCAGCCTGTCAGTCAGGCCTACCCTGATCCTACCAGCAACTGTTCTTGCTTTCTCCTCTCTCCACCTCAAAGTTATATGTTGCCAAGTTTTCAATCACAAGTGATTCCAGTATTTCAGTCTAGGGGAGAGGAGAATTAGAAATCAGATTAAAGATTCAGGACTGTAGGGGTAGGGTAATAAATTATCGTATGGATATGATTTAGTCTGAAGTGAATGTATTTAAAAGATTCTATGCATAAATAAATTACAATTTCCAACATTAAATTAATTAAAAATAATAATTATTTTACTATAACTGTTTAAAATAATAATGAACAACAAAGTGTGTGTATGTATATATGTATCAGCAAAAAAAAAAGACAAATAAGAATTTTAATGGTGATATGTCTGTTTCTTTAACAAGAAATAATACATATTTTGTGTTCTACATGCTTATTTTCTGCAGAAGAACAGCCACTCCTCTTCATCCTCAGGGTCTTTGCATAAAGGAACGTGAAGACACAGTGTGCTCCTGTTGAAACCAACTTGCACAACTGTAAAAACTGAACAAACAACCCTGTTGTTCTTTAATGGAGCCAGCCATGAAAAATTAAAAAGTGCAGAGGTGCAGGTAATGCCCGACATATGCAAAGTAAAGCGGTGGACTACTATGTTTGTCAAACATGGTTGTTCAATCTGAACGCTTTTTGCTTATGAAAGTAGACACATTAGCTAACTAAACACACATGGGGATGTGTTTCAAAATGTTCTGTGGAAATGAGACAGAATTACTGTAAAGATAATTTGGAGGTTTTGTTTGAGTGCCACAGTCCAGGTGGAAATGAAGACGCAGTTTCAGTCAGATTAACTGCACACGCTCTCTAGGCTATGAAAACTAAATGAAATACCAAAACAATGCCACGAAAGGTTTGGCAAATCCAAGCCATGATACATGTGTATATTATCACCAGCTGTACATGAATATTTTTATTCACTTTGTTCTGTTTCTTGTAATATATGTTGTTTATGTTTAGCCTTTGACTGACTTGTGATTTACCACATAACTGCAGATGAAATAGTGTCACTTGAGCCCATAATTCAGTTCAGTTATCAATAGTACTGTAAAGTATGAATAAGTATAGTCCTGCTACTGTTATTAGAGGGAAAGAAAATGTGGTGCACATCACGGTTCCTTTCTTTTAAGAGGCATTCAACCCCTCTTTCTTGTTTTTTGCCCCTTCAGCACTTATAGCTAGCTGTCCAACTCATTCCGAGTGAGACAACCATAATATTCTCTTGCTTTAAATTATAAAGACTGTAACTCAGTTGAAAGGATTAGTCAACTTTAAACACTTTCCTTTTATATTTTTACTTTTAAATAATTTCTCAACTACACTTTTAGTGAGAGAGCAATCATTAAACTACAAGCACTCAGTGATCATATGAATTTATCCAACTGCATTCTTGGAAAAAACTACATTTAAAGAAATTATTATAGTATTGTCCAAAAGGATGTCAGTTCTTCTGAGATTCGGCTGTTTCCACTGAAATCTGCAATGCCAAGACCCAGGTTCAGTAGCAAAACAACGGTGGGAACTGTTTGCCATCAGGGTGTTAAAGAGTTTTGTTGCTTTAGTCAGATTTGTTGCCCACAATAGACAAATATATAGATCTATAATGGTCTCCAATTGTTGCTAGTTTGTGAAAACCTGTTGGTAAAAGTGTGCTGATTTGTAGACTGTAATAAAATGAAAATTCATATGCAGAATTTTGTTTTTTTGGTCAGATTTATCCTGTAAACATCTGCTCTACTTTCACAACGTGCTAGTGATGTAGAAATGTATTGCTGTGATTATTTTTTATTTGATAAAACTTTAGTGTTGGTTTCTGCTCATGTCTTACACCTGCCGATTAAGCTACTGAAAAGACAGAAAAATAACTGTTTGTTTTTTTAATAATTCACCTCCTTCTTCATTAGTTTTCATGTGTTTTCTGTTTGCAGATTTTTTATAATATGTTTACATTTTAGTTCTACTTATTGAGCTTTCATAGAGAGTCTATGCATTTGACAAAAAACCATCAGCTGGTGATTCTCTGGAAAGCCAGAGAATACATAATTTATTACTAGAGTATTGACTTTGATCTATGATCTCGGTGGAATATTTTTTCTTTCATCTTTTGATAAATATTGTAAATGATAGTTTTATTTAATGGTCTCTTTGTTGTTTTCTAAAAGTGGAATTTCAGGACTTCATATATTTGTAGTAAAAAAAAGTTGTTCAGAAATGAATTTTTCAGTGACACGGGGAGGTCAGACTGCAATGTTAGTGGTAGCTCTGACCGTGTAATCCTATTCTGCAGCTGCTGCAGACTGTTCAGCATGAAGCAGTACAAAACCGAGGAGGTTGTCTTGATCCAAGCCTGAACGTTTATGCAATCTTTGAGCTCAGACTGGAGGTTTCACATGTTACATATTTCTGACTGTAAAAATGTGTCATAGATGATGAAAATCTTGGTATCAAAATTTATATTTTCACCCGATCCATACTTTGACTGTAGAATTATTCAAATAAAGTTGTTCATTGTTGATTTATATTAAAATGGTTTTCACTACACAACTCACCTTGCTAGTCATTATTCACAAATATTGATCAATCTGCACTAAATAAATAACTAATAAATAACTAAATAACTAAGTTAAGTGGTTGACTAAGGGACTAAGTTTAGTGTCACTGACTACTTGAGTTCTTAAACTTTCAACAGCTAATTAAGCAAATCCCTTTGCTGCTGAACCCTTGATGTCTCTAGTAAATAGTGATCATCCCTCACCGTGACGCACAATATCCAACTTATTCCCAGAACCCTGGTGAACATACTCTCAGGATTTAATTGTTTGAACACAGTATTTTGTATTTATCAAAAAAAAAAAAAAAACAATGCTCACTGGGAAAAATATTACTCAAGGAAGCTGAATTTTTATATAAAGGTAAAGTATCATTTTTCTGATTAAATAATTTGGCCAGATTACACATCCACTTGGGTTAAATTAAGTTTGATCATGATACAATAATAACACTTTGTTTCCTGTTTCACAAATTCTGCTTTAATATGATATTTGATATTATATGATTAGATTCAGGAGCCAGTACTCAAGATGAAACTATTGCATGTTTGAGGTTTAGCCGTGAAGATGGCGGACGCAAGTGCAGGCTAATCTATTAACAGCCTATCTATCTATCTACACTGTCCTTATATATATGTGTGTATGTATATATATATATATAAATATATATATATATATATACAAATCAAATAAATAAATAAAGATAGGTAAGGTAACTACAGAGGAAAGCTGACAAAGCACAGGGATTGAATACATGGAAACTAAGATGATCTCCATTAGAGTCCTGGGAAATGTAGTTTAGAAAAACAATTTGCTCATTAAGCTAAAATAGACTTGTATATGCTGTATTTTGCACCTTCACATTAAAGCAGGGTGCAGGGTTCTACTATTTAGAATAAAAATAAAATACTAAAATTTTAATTGTTTGAACACAGTAAATTTAAACTACTTTTTACGTTCTCTTAATTCATCTTGCAGAAAATTATTATACACATACCTGGTCAGTATTTTATTTTCAATCAATACTGTATATATTGGTTATCAAAATAATGTATGAGTGCAGATTGAGGGGTTGTTAAACACCTAACACACATACACACACACACACATTCTTTTTAGCCAGTGAAACAAATAATTTTGAGGGCCTAGCATAAAAATAATGTAAGCGTTTTAAATGTTCTTACTTTTAACAACATTTATTTTTCATTTTAAATATTTCTACAAATTTAAAAAAACAAAAAATATAGAACCTGCTTCCAAATATTTTAAAGACCATTCCACCTTGTGGCTACGTACTTCAGCACTGCGCTCACACTGCCAGCTCAGTTAAATAGGACATGAGCAGGACACAACAGTTAAATGGTGACCAGGGTCTAAATTTTTAATGGACCCTATTGGATTTAGCGTCTACTGTTGATCAGTCCATTTGCTGAGCTTCTCCATAAAGAGCCACTTTTCATTTCTTTTTAAATTTCTTGAGAATTTTAGTTGATAACAAACATCAAACACCAGTTTTCAAGAGTCACCATCCTATCTATCTAAATGAAACTCCTCATCTGCTTGCAAAGTTTTTAAAAACCTGCTTATCTATAAATCCCAATCAGATGTGTTGGAACAGGGGAACCTGGAAGGAAATGGTTCTTGGGAACTGAAGTTTGATAGAAGCAATATAAAAAAAAATGGATCTGAACCCAGTGTAAAATGAAAAAAGAAAATATCCACGACTGGTTGCTTTGTTGAACATCTTATCTACATTCTGATTTCAAATAAACTATTAAAAAGGGGGGAAAAGAAAAGAAAACAAGACCTCTCTACTGCTGCAGTTTTACATGTACCAGCAGGTGGCATGCAACATCAACAAATGAGGAAAAAGTTCCTTCAACTCCACATCTTTTGGTTATTTTACTTACTTATCGCTGTGACTTTTTCATATTGTACATAATTAACTTTTTTATTTATTTTATTTTTTACCACCAACACACTAACACATTTGCCCTAAATTCCCTCTACATGGTGACCATGTTAAACACAAACACAAAGCTTGTTTTTTCCTTTTAGTTCTCTGATGCTTTCATGAATATAACAAACAAAACGTGATATAAAATCTAATTTATATCACCCAAGTTGCACTTGAGCTACAAAAACGCTGGACATGTGATAAGTGATGTGTAGCACATTGGGGAGACGTGACCATTTGTACAACTTGTGCATTTGTGTGTTTGTGAACACACTGGTGTGCCTGCATGTCCTTGTCTCATTGTGTTTGTCAGTGAGTCATGTTATATCTTGGTGCAGTGACAGCATCAGTTTCACTGCCTGTGAGACATCAGAGATGATGTTTGTCGTGGCACCAGCAAGAGGGCTGAGAGTCGGTGCTGGCCACAGGGTTTGGGAGTAGATAATGTCAGGCAGCTCGGAGCAGGAGAAACGCTGTGGCATATGCTGTCTGACAGGGAAATGCCTGAATGTTGTCAAGCTCAGAGGGGAGATGGTTTGGTGGCCGATGGGAGTGACAGCTGTCAGGACCCACTCAGCATGTGTGTATTTTTATACCACTGTCCTTAAGAGAACCAGTGTTAGATTGGGACCTTGCAGCTGAAGACAGTATATCAGTCCTTTATTCTAGTTGTTGTTCTTCACTTTATAGTGTGATTATGGGTTCAATAGTAAAAATGTTTAAACGTTTTACTTTACATACTACATGAAAACCTCACTGAGGTCATTTTACATTGAGCTACGGTTTGTTTTCCTGCATTGCCAACTCTCAGTGCTAAGATTCAGAGACCCAACTGAGACAGTAATGACTAAAACGGCAGGCTAAAATACTGAGCGCTGCCTTAGACAGGTGGACGGAAACGATAAGAAGATTTCCCAGCATTCACAGCACGTGCTGATAAATGTTATTCTGTGTACCCCAATTGTTTGCGCTTGTATGGGTCAGAGATGTGATTCTGCCCCTTCAGTATACAGATATGAATAGTTTTTTTCCCTTTTATTTTTTAAAATACTGAATGCTTAAATGAAATATTTAATTTAAATAAAGCAAACCAACAAATTAATTTAATGAAAACAAACACATATGACTTAGAAGAAAGCAGTGGTTTACAATGACTCTCTCTTCTGCCCGAAGTGTAATGGAATACTTGGCTCTGATGCATACGTTTATGTTCAGTTTGTAGGACATAAAATGATATAGTCAAGTTGATTTGGTGCACCATTACATAATCCCCTATTCATTATTTATATTTGAAGCTAATGTAAGTCACTCAAAAAATAAATACAATGTTAAATTCATTAGAATCCTGTTGTCATATGCTAGAAAAGTAATCCTGAAATGTTCGATTTCAAAAATGCATGCATACTGGAGGACTAATTTGAAGAAATACTGTTATTTCTTCTATAATGACTGACTTTCTTCTTACGTGACCAATTTGGAAACCTGTTTTGGACTGTGATATATATCGATGAGTGTCTGACCACTCATGCAAGGCGATCTTGTCACTGTACAGTTTGAACGAGCGTAATGAATGGAAGTGGGCTATGTTTTTATTTATTTATTTTTAATATACATACATAATTTACATTTACACACGCACATTTACATATACGGTAAATAATGACAATAAGCACAACGAGGAATATGAACAGCACATGGTCTAATGATCTGAAAACGTGCTGTAAAGAATAATCTCACTTTAAATCACAAAAACTAAACACTAAAATATAAAAATGTTAAACTTAAAGCATCTCAAATTATGTACAAAGCATGAAATCAATCCTTGCTTCACAATATTTAAATAATTCATTTGCTCTGGATAGAACAAAAGCATCATGAACTGATAGTGTCCTACATGTTCAACAACTAATATTAATCATAATAATAATAATGATAATAATAATAATAATAAAAGGCTAATTATAACTGGTTTGCAATCAATGTGTGTGAATAAACTCATATGCCATCATTTTAAAGAACTTCTGGCTTTTTTTAAAAGTGAAGTTTATCATAGTGTGGCTAAGAGCTAATGGGCTCCTTGAAAACTGACACAAGAGACCATCAACATTTCACATTAATGTAAGCTTCACATTTAGTGTTGCAAATTATTGATGCATTATTGATTTTTACACTTTATCCATAGACAGATATCTACACTGGCTTAATATTTCCACAACCAGCGATCAGACACTGAACCATTATTGCCCATCGTTCATAGATTACCTCAGCAATATGGAGAAATACAAAGAACAAAGAAAATATCTGGTAAAGAGCCGGAAAAACAAAAGGTGTTAAACTGATTAAACAAGTTTAAAGTTTGACTTATTTTAGAAAATGCTTTCGTCTCCTGTGACTGTTTTTGAGCAGCAGCTATATTAGCTTGCCTCCTTTCCACTTCTCTAACCTGAGAGTGCTGTGACAGCTGTCTTCACATGGCAACACCCTGAATACTCATAACTAATTCACGAAGCACCGTTTAAAGATTAGAATATCCCTTGAGTACTAAATCTAGTTTGCCTCTAAAAGTTAAATTGTTTTTAATCGTTAGATGCTAGTCATTGTGAAATTATGTTTGTAATATGATGGTAGTACTTATTATCTTTTTGGTATGCAGGAAAGACAGTGTTTGAAGTCCTGTGGTTCTTATAATGACTGGTTGGTTTGAAGTACACGTCTTGTTTGTCACTCGAAAGAAAGCAGTTTCGAGCACTTAATTGACCTTGTTTGGTTGTATTGGTAATCCCCACAGTTCCATGATGTTTCAGTTTTTTCCAGTTGTTTCTATTATTGTACTTAGAGGCGCAGAAAAAGAGGACTCCAGAGAGGACATTTAAACAGCCAGAAAATTATTAGTTTTATCAAAGTACAATTCTTAAAATTCTTCTGTTTTGTTTGCTAAAGAAAAAGCTGAACAGATGTGACTACTCAATGCAGTGAAATGACCATTTTAAATGGTTCACGGGTTATTTTCACAACTTTATAGACAATTCATGGAATTATATATGAACTCAAATGGGTTTTATTGGAAAGGGAAAAAAAAAAACAATTTGCAGCCAACTAACAGTTTATCTTGTGTTTCATAAATCTTTAGGTTCCAAGGTGATCCTGTGAAAATTATAGTGGGAACTTTTAAATAAAAAAAGGGCTAAATCTATATGGGCTAAAATCATGAGGCTGAACTTAATCAAATGTGTTATGAAACATGTCTAAATGCAGAAATGACCGTATGCGACTGTCCAGGTATAAATATGCAGGAAGAACAAGCATATCCATCAGATTAACACACAGTAATGTCTTCCTGGTCTGGCTCTCAGCATCAGTGATTTATCAATGCAAAGCTAATAGCATCAGTATGAATCTAACTAAAAATCAATGTTTCATTATCTAATTGTTAGCAGAAACGAAGAAGGATGATGGTAGGAGACAGCGTTTGAGAGCATCTGGAGTTCAAAGATACATCTGGAGGACAAACCAGTAACAGTACTTTTATAACACTTCTGAAGAAGCGAAAAGCACATTTCAGAAAGAAGGTTTGAGATAAAAACAACATATAGAATTCAAATATGTTTCCTTATAACGCTCCGGTAGGGTTAAAGCATTGTTGTCAAATGAAGCACACACAAAAGTCTAAACCGCCCATTAAAAATAATGATATGAAACTGACACAATCGTCCAAACCTCCTACGTCCATCACTTACTTGCTGGCAAAAGTCAATATGATCCAATTTAGTAACAAAGATGCGTAAAATAAATTCTGTTTAATCCCTTCACTGCTTTGACATTGAGCCACAGCATCCCCAAGAATCTCTCAATTACCAAAACCAAAAATTTATGGTTTTATTCAGTCACGTTGTGGATATGCTTTAAATTTCAACATATTGCTCTCATGTCTCAAAATTATTTCCCTGACTCTAATAATCTCCAGCTCAAGAGAGGTTTCCACTGGACTTTCTTTCTACTAATCATGTTAAATTTGTGCCTGAGACACAAGGTGAACACAGATTATGGCAGAGCTAGCGTTCAAGCACCTGCAAAGGACAGTGTAATTAATGTCACAGATGCCCTCAAATCTAAACTTTTTCATGATTTTAACAGAAGCACACTAGTAGACCAACCTCTGCTCCAAAACAGGCGTTTTCTAAATACATCCAATGGCCCATTCCACGTAAAGTTAAAGAAACCCATTTTAAAATCTGTCATAAGATTTATCCAGTGTCACAGTTCCTTCATGAGAGATTTAAATTTCATCTGGTTGGTTGTACCTTCTGCAATTTTCCTGAAGAAACTTTAGAGCACCTGTTTTTCTCATGCCCTGTAACAGGCATGTTATGGAGTGATTTTAGAGACTGGCTGTCCCTAAATATGACAAACATTCCTACTTTTGCTGTAAGTCATATTCTATACTTTGTTGTAGATTTATTTTATATTTATTTTATTTATTTTATATTGCTTGCTAAATACTACATCCACTGCTGTAAATGGAGAGACTCAAAACCCTGTTTTGACCACTTTATATATGATTTCAAATTGTATTATTCTTCCTTGAAACTCGTCCAAATCTAAGTCTGCAAGGAAAACTTCATCTGCTATGTCGAAATATTTGATTTTTTAATCATTTGACTGATACCCCTGCTCTTTTGAAATGTATGCCAAGTCTGTGCTGTCCCCCAAGAAGTTCTTTTTTTATAAACTGTTCATGTACCTCAACAAGATGTTGTAAGTTTTGCAAAAAATAAAATAAAATAAAATAAATAAATAATGTTATACACATTCTTGGCCAGTTTTATGTTACAAATACTGTTTGTCTGTCCCATTATTTGCTGAGGAATATTTCCAGACACATCTGATGAATGTGCATACAGTCACAGGCAGTACAGGTATGTATCTATGTAGAGTATTTCAGTCCAGGTTTGAAGAGTCTAGGTATTGCAGTTTTGTTTTTAAATGTGAGAAATGTCCTTAGAGTGTAACTAACCCCCTAACTATATATTTTTTTTTGTGCTAAACTATCTAAATTGGGCTCTAAGAGTGCTGTCTTCTTATTTCAGTGCGTTTTTGGCATTTTGTTGTAAAGTTGTTTAATTTGGCAAACTTTGGTCAAAAACAGTTTCAGTGCTGCTCTCTAGTGGCTACTGCAGTTAAATTTGCCTATTGGCCAAAGTGGTGCAACTCCATGTCACTGGTACAACTCCACATCTCAACCGCGCTGTTGGCCTATGGAGTCAGCTGGGCTTACTTGGCGTCCATCTTTTGTCAGTGATCGCACTCATTCATAACATTAGCTTTGTCCCAATTCACGATCTTTCAAGGACTCAGCCTATTTCAGTGGGGTCAGTTACACTTTAAATTTAGTCTAAATTGCATTTTCACAAAAAGATTCAAGACTATTTTCATTAATCTGAACATTATACTGTGTATCACTATCTAGGTTTAAAGAGTGTGAGTATTGTAGTTTTTAACAGGACTTGATTTAACGTGACCTAGTACCTAAAACATTCAGTGGAATAGCCCTTTACAGATATAGCAAATAAGAAACTAATTTCAGCATTGTTATTATATGGGTAACATTCCCCACATATCACACACGCAATATGATGAGCAATGGAAGCGAGGATGAAACCCCATTTAAAGCAAATATAAGTTAAAGCAGGTCATACTTAAGCATCTTAACAGAAAAGTGACCACAGAGGTCAGGAATCCGCTGTCTTTGTCGTTCGTCCACGTTTGTGCAACCTTGACCGCTACACCTACATCTTCTCCAGGGGGTGTAAAACCAGAGCTGGGTTGTCCAGCCTGATCGGCATACCAGTTAGCCTCTTCCTCTGTTATTGTAAACTCCTCTCTAGCTTCTTTTAGCTTGTCTACTGTACGAGATGTAGATGCTACATCCGCCTGGCCTTTCTCTTTTAGTCTAATGTTGTTAGGTTAACTTGCTTTTTTTGCATAGTTATTAGCTCAGTCTGCATAAGTAAATAAAAAGAACTGAACTGAAATCTGAGGTAATCTCTTATGTCACACTTCATTTCTGATCATCCTTCAGAATGTGTGACATTACTGTACTGTCATTATTAATTAATTCAAATTGCTATTTCCTCACTGAAGGTTTAATAAGGGGATTTTTTGTGTGCATGTTTTCGAGACCTCGCTTGTCTTGTAAAACATTATGCAGCGAAATATAGACTAATAGCCTCTGTAGTCACAGATTCTGATGGATTTTGCTGTGACACCGGCTCTGGCTACAGTACCTGCAGATTTAACGAACGTTAGAGTTGATGTATGCTCTGAGTTCATGTTGCCACGGTTACCAGCTAGTGTTTGAGCCAACGCAAACATTTAGAACAACGAGGCTATCTGATGGGAATCTTTTTATAGTCGTCCTATCACACTTGAACAGACACCCTGCAGCCAATCAGGATCGAGTATTCACCCAGACCTTGGTATAAGTAGGGTTAACTACTTTCAGTGGGCTTAACTGTTTACTTATATCAACTAGTGCAACAACGAGGCTTGTAGTAACATCTTGCACAAAAATTTCTTACTGTATAAGGCTTTGAAACTATACTTCAAATCGTATAAGTTGTTTTCATATTTGCTGTCATAACATAACTTTTTTTCTTTTTAAGTTGGCTTGGGAACCAGGTGTTATCAGCAATCCAAATGGACAATTAGACAATTGCTCCTAAATGATTATTTTTAATTTTGTGTCCGAATTAAAAAAATTCAATAAAATATGAAAGAGAAATAAAATACACAAAGAAAGACAACGGCGCCCTTTTGTCAACTTAATAAATACAATCCAACCTACTGTAACACTACCAGAATTGTATTTATTAGTTATTGCAAATGTTAAAATAACTATATAAATGCAGCCCGAGTCAAGCGATTGGCTACATTTTTCTGCTGTAAAACTGCTGTGACATGTTACCATGAACCAGTTTGGAAATTAATTTCATCATGTTCTTGAACCGTAATGTTGTGTCATCCACATTCCTGCAGCACATTACAATTTTGCTTCATTCAGCAGATTCTGCAAAGGTAAAACAACCAACCACTTGCAAACAAGTTCTTCAAGTCACGGACAAAAGAATATTGAATTTGTGTTGAGAAATATGACACTGAAGAAGAGTCTAATTTTTCTTCCACAAATACCAAAGATAAAAATAAATTGCAATTTCATAGCTATTTCCTTTTAAAGACACATGAAACTCATTTCTAAATGTCAGTTTATGTTTATATTTTTGCAAAATGAGAAAATAAAGAACATGAAAAAATATTAGCCATTTTTTCTGTTACTGAGTTGAATATATTAAAGTGAAAGCTGACATTCTTTCTCCTGATTTACTATCATGTTGGAATATCTGAAAATTTAACAGCTGGTGGTTGCAATTTGAAGCACCAACACAAGGCCAAAAGAAAATGAAATGAAGAAAAGTGGTTAAAGTTTCTAGAGCTGTCAGTCAATCAAACAGAACAGCAAGGTTTACTCATACTTAAACTTAGGATGTGTCAGGCAAGTTTTAGTTAATTATGTACATCTGTTTTAATTACAGACAACCTACCAATTAAAAGCTTAGAAACATCCCTTTTAAATCTAACGGGAAAACATGTATGTGAGCATCTTCAGTAACACCACACTATCTCTGTGCATTGCCTGCTGGAACTGTGATGCATTAGTTGTGCATCATTCAGCCCTTAAAAGAGCAACGGCTGTAACAATAGCACGAGCTGCTAACTAAAGAGCATCCTGACAAGGTGTGTGAATATGCGAGAAAGAAACAATCTGAAATGAACAAGACCTTGATGGCATCACGGCCATATACCACAACTGTTAAAAAGAAAGAGGATGTGATCTGCAAGGTGTCACAATAAATCGCTGAGATAAAGAGATTATTTGTTATGTCCAAAGATTCAGCTGACACGTGTTAATGCTTTGTAATTTATGAAATGGTTATTTACAGGCTTTGAATCTGTAGTGTAGAGTGGAGAGAGGTGTTTTGGTTTAATTGCTGTGGAGCAAAGTAGGTGACAAGACCCGGGAACTGGAAGGAAGCCAGATATCTCCACTGCCGGGCACTAATAACACATCATGGTGACAGAGATGCACCTCCTCTCTACCTTGTTGTATCGATCTCCCATCTTGCTGTTAATAGTCCTGTTAAACAGCAGCTCTCGCCTCTTAACTTTGTCCAAGCCCACTTAACAATCAAATTCCCCCTCAGCTCACCTTTTAAAACGTCATGATAGGTAGCAAGAACTTCTGGTTCTGTTGGAAAGATATTCACACGCACAACCCTTTGTTATTTCAAAGATACCTTAGTTTGAATAATATATATCAAGACAGATCGTTTGGGATGACAACCATGTTGCATTGTTTAAAGTTTGACTTTGAATTACCGTTTGACTGATTGCTTATATTTGGTTTGTACCTCTTGATTATTTCTCCTACAAAGCAGGCATAACATGTCTGCCTAAGCAGAGCATCAGAAAGTCAAGAGCCCTTCTTTCGAGTTACTGATTTTAAAAAATGCAACGGCACATCTTAAAGCCGAGGAAATGAGACCATTTATGTCTTGTGATATTTAAATAATCCATCACAAGCATCAACTTTCTCTAATGTTTAGTAAATGAACATGTTTAGGCAGTAAACATTGCATTAGGTAATTGCACATGAGGAAATATGGAGGGAGGAGGGGGGGTTAAGACAAATAGTTGCCGTGCGTGGAGTGCGGACGTCCAAAGGAAATCCAAGTCTTTAGTCAAGGACTTCTGTTTTATTAGCCAAATGATATAAAACATGACGAAACGCCTACTCTAAGAGAATAAAAGATTCTCAACCCTTCCCATGAGGATGTCCATGTAGGACAAGAGTGTAGAGGAATTTCATGTATTAGCTTAATTACCTTGCTCTTAATTAATGTCTAGTTCAAAGGTCCGACCATAAGCCTCCTAAACTGATGTTATTCTGACCTTAGTAAACCGTCTCCAAGGCCGACGTCCTTCCATCAGGAAAATATTCAGGCTGAGACCTCGGTCTTGTTGTCATAGCTGAATAACAGGCTTCAGATTGACGCATGTGACCAAAGTCTTTAAACAAAGCTGCCCCTATCGGACTGGGGCAGAATAGCTCCAGTCTTCTGTGTGACGACAGATCTCTGGAAAGATTATCCCCGGGTTATAACCTTGTACCATGTCTGTATGTCTTAATGTATTCTCCCTTCATGTTTCAATGTTTAATGTATGTTCAACTTCTTTTATTCTTCATTATTGAATTTATATTCTTCTCAATCTAAAGAAACCAGTGTCCTCATCCTTGACAGAAATAACGGTCATCTACAAGAGTTTCTTGTATTCTTGTGTCTCTCCTGTGAAGTAGTCATCATCAGAAACTCCCTGACAAGTTATCATCATTGAAGAAACTGAAGAAAAAAAACTTGTAATTAATTTTTTTTGACACTCAAAAAACATTTTAATTAGTATTAAAAAGTATTTTAATTTATATTCATCCTTGATGGTGTCAACCCTCAAAGAAACATACTTTAAATGTAATTTGTCATCATTTCTAATCTTTGACAGAGAAATTCACAATACTGAGAAAGCTCTGCTGTCAGCTTGCTGAGAGGGAATAAAACCTGAAATTTAAATGATTCTGCTTTGAAACTTTTTTTGCGAGCCACCTCTTCTCTTAAAGCACAGCAACATCGTATGAAATGCATTTGTGAAACTAAACAGAAGCTTAAGTGCGACGTTTGTTGTTTTTGATTTCGCTGATGCTTCAGGAAGGAATTTTTGGCTTTCAGGCTTTGAAGAGAGTTTTGAGACGTGAAATGTTTTTCTCCCCTCAAAACACCTTTTGATTTTTATTTATCCTGCTAATGTCAGGCACACCCACACACTAGAAAAATGTTAAGACACTGAATTTAATGTGCCAGGCCGAGATTATAAATGTTCAAAATCATATAAAAACAGAAGGGAAAGTCGGCTAAAACTTAATTCTTATAGATTAATTTTGTGTTTGTACTCAATGTTCTCTCTCTTTCAGAAGATTTACTCTGAACATGGACAGAGCCAGTTAAAAATTGATTCACTGGTGACAATGAAACTCATTTCCTGGGACTTTACTGCCAGCCATGGAAGAAAGGAATGAAATGTGAAAAGGAAAAAGAAAAACCCAACTTGTTATGAGCTTGATTATTTCTCAGAACTTTAAAACCCCATGCAAACTCTGTCCTTGGCTAAAAATGCTGTGTATATGTTTACATGTAGAGATAATTTTTTTTACTGAATGAAAGGAGGACCATGCCATGAAACCAACCCCCTGCACACGTGTGTGTTTGTGTCAGGTAACTGCACCAGAAATCCAATTTCTAACACCTTAACAATAAAATATGAGTTTATGTCCTTAAATTTTAGCAGTTTACGTGCCAATCATGTGGAGGCGCTCAGCATAAAACACTCGACTTTCTTCAGAACTTTGTCAACAAAAGAAAAAGAAGTGAAGAAGAGAAACAGCAAAATCTCTGCACATATTCAGTAACAGATATAACAATATGTCATATTTTCACTCTTGCATAGTTAGCATAGCTTTCAGCTCCCACTGATTTTAGCAGTCTAGGTCATTTTTAATGCAAATGAACAGACATACAGTCTCCAGATAAGACAACACAGAGCCCATGCATGGGGCTGATGCAATGCTTTGATCAAGCGTTGCTTTGTAGAAAGTTAACTTGTGTCAGAGAGGTCTGAGTGGTTGACAAATACCAGTATAACAAACCAACAGGATAAAGAAAAATACTGTCCAAATAAAACTCTGTGACTATCTGATAGCAGCCTATACATGTAAGCTTTCTTTTTGGAAAGTAAAACTAGAGGAACTTACAGCTAAAGCTCTTTATTATTTGAACCATTGCCAACGTGGCAATGAAAAATGAAAACAGACAGTTATGCATGTTTAGGATCTGCTACAAAGCACTATGCAGTTCCAGACCTTAAACAAACTGCACATATAAAAATCCATGTAAATGTTTGCACTGACTTGCTATACATGCACACTTATGCACACACATACTATACACACTTTTAACTATTGCTAATCCTGACTTCACATACAGATTTAATTTAAAAAAATTAATTAGCTGGTACTGCCTCCCTCACAAAAAAGAGAAACGTAATGTGCAAACAATAACCATTAAACATATATATGAAGGAACAAGTATAATAATTCAATCAGTTAGATAAGACAGCAAGCACATTTTTGATAGTATGCTTATATTTTGAAGCTGTTTGCCAGAAAATAATCAGATAGAAACGATGCCTCTATGGTTGGCAATTTGTAAACAGGCCTCTTATCTGCAGGAAATTTGCTTTTAAACAGTGATGTGGAATGAAGGTATTTTTGGAACAAATGCAGTTGGTCTCATAATTTTAATAGCTTTTATAAATGCAGTTTCCATTAGTACACACACACACACACACACACACACACACACACACACACACACAAAACAACCACACACACACAAACACACACACACTCACACACACACACACACACACACACACACACACACACACACACACACACACAAAACAACCACACGAAACAAGAAAGAAACAAAAAAAACTTGTATATTGTCACTTTCTTCCTGAAAGAACACAAAAACATGTGCTTACATCTCCTGCAAAGATGGCTTCTTGACTTTGCCATTTAATGCTTCTGAACATAGCCCACCATTTCACAGCATTGCACAATAAAATGACACTTTTCGCACTGATGTGCGTTATTCATCTCTTTGGTGATTCCTGGCTGTAAAACTCCGGTGCTCTGCCTCGGTTCCTGTCGCGATGCCAAGTGATTCATAAACTGTGCTGAGCTTGCAATTTGCAGCAATGTGAACATTTTTCTTGAGGAATGTTCACCATAACAGCTCTGTCCTGAGTTATAGCGTGGCTGAAGGTGGCAATCATGTTGCCAAATTAGTCACCATTGTTTGACACAAAGAAGAAAGGACACAGAATGACAACACAAGTCTGTTTTACAGGAAAGATGCAGCTGCAGCCCCTCTAGTCTTTTGTTTGTGAATGTTCTTTGACTGTAACTAAAAGACAATGTTCACTTTTCTATGTCTCTCAGAAACTACAATGGATCAATACCTTGGCTGAAAAAACCCTCCTATCAATACTAAAAGCTGTTGCAGCTGTAGATGATCTTAGTTTCTTTGTGGAGTTATTTGAAAGGATTCAGAGATAAAAGATAAAGGGAAAGAAGCATTTCTCACAGTGAGGGCCCTCGAGGCTCGGCGCTTGAAACCTTCACCACTACACAGGACTCGTCATGCTTGTCATGTCAATGTTCCTGAAGGTGGCTTCATCTAAAAGGGCTTGGAGGGAAAGAAGAGAAGAAATATTCACTAATGAAGATCATGCCGCAAGACTGAGTTGCTGACATTTGATCGCCTTTATGCTTAAAGAGCATTTGTTTTATTGAAAGAAGCATATCTTACAAAAGATGCCTGAATGAAATGCTTTCATAACTAAAGAAAGAAAACACTGAGTGATTATTTAAGTATATACTGACCAGAAAGGATGATTAATAAATGCTGCTGAATGCCAAAACATCTTTTTTGATTGACAGTGATTTATAAATAGTTTTATTTACGTCTTTTAGTCATATTTTTTTCCTCTTTGAATGTTTTGGGTTTTCCAATAAGGAAGTTCTGCACTTGCGTCCCACTTGCTGTGTAAAAGGCATTCAAAAAAGAGCAAAATGCAACTATGTGTTCAATGGTAGTGTGAGCACACCTGATAAAATAATCACAAACATGGAGCTTCGTTTGCAGTAATTCTATTTATATCAGAGTTGTGTCACCACTGGGATTTGATCGTGATGCTAATCAAAGACAGCAGTGCATTTAGTAATGCCTATTCTTGCCTGCTCTTGAATACAGTCTTGAATACAGTTGTCTTTTATCAATCTAAATTCAAGAGAGTTGTTCAATTCAGTAAGCTTTAATTCATACTGAGATAATTTAAGCTAACAGAATAAAAGAATTGCATTATATATAACTATTTACCGTTTTCCAGCACAATTAACCTTTAGTCATTACAACTTTGCCTTGAAAATCTTATTATTAAGTCAATTATATCCAAGACATCCTTGTCATTATTTTCCGGTTATAGAGGCCCTGAAATATATGATACATTTGCTTTCTCAGACATTTTGCATCATTTCATGGTAAAAACCTTGCTCGAAATTCTGTAGAACACAATCTGATTTGTCTTCTGCTCCGTAATGGACACAAGAAACCAGAAGCTTATACAAAAAGAATTATGACAAATAACTTGGTTATAAATGGTAAATATCTCTAAAAATTTGACTTTCTATTAAATATTTTTTGTTAAAGGTGAAAATAAAGACATATTAAAAATAATTGACTTTACTTACTGATTTTTCATGGGTCTGGTTTTTAAGTATTAAACGACAAATGTAGCCCGCAAAAGCATTATCAGGCACCATATTTGTGCAAAAAGAGTATTTATCAGTAAGAGCTATTTTAGAAAATGGAAAAACAAACAAACACAACACTTCAAATGCAGTAGAAAAAATAAGTATATTACAGAAAACAGTGTTGCATAAAGAAAAAAATTCTGAAGAGTGTTTCAGGTTTCTGAAATGCTGTCATTTCTGTTTTGTTGAATTTTGACAGAAAGCTACATGCTGCTCACTGCTGTCCGTTTTCAACCTTTCCTTTCACTCACACAGTATGCAGGACTTGTGATGCCCTGAAAAAGAGTCCAAAATACACTGAAAAACTTGCTGCTAGGCTGTTGCTGCAGTTCCAGCTGGTCACCAACAGAGGCTGATCATACTTGTGAATGGTTCAACACCCCATGGAGCACATACTGATACAGTACTGGACGCACCAAAGTAAGGTATTATTTACAGTCTGTTCTGTGTCCTGCAGTCATTTCAATCTCCTCTCCATCTTTCCTGCAATTGTATACAATTTTATTGCTTTCCTGCTCTCTGAATACTCCTCTCTCTCTTTTTTTTGCCCCTTTGTCTTATTCCTCCTTCTCCTCAGCTCACCCCACCCCATACACATTTCCTCTGGCCCCGAGTCAGGCAGGGCAGCTGCAAAAGGCCTCACCAATGCAGGCTGATGAGAAGTGACAGCTCTCTGTATCACTCCCTGGCACTGACAACTGACAGATGGATACCACTCACACACACTGCAGGGGGAGAGGGAGAAAGGAAAAGCAGCAAGGAGGATGATTCCTCAGCATTATTCTCTTTTTATGGAGCTGTTTTGTTACGGCGTGCCGAGTAGAATAACAAGCATTTACAGTCATTTATTAATTAATTAAAAATAAAAAAAATGATATAATACCAAAGAAAAACAACAATTAGATGTAAATCTATATGTCCTCTTCACACTTTGCCCCTTCCTTCCATCAGCTTCATGCAGCATGGTTAACATGCTGTAACTGATGTGAGTTTGTTGCTAGATGGATGCCATCACATAATCATATCCAACTTGCGAATGTGAGGATATTTTCAGCGTTGACACATCATGATGAATCCTTATTTCACCAGCTCCACATCCATTTTCTTTTCAACAACATTAAGTTGAAATTCCATGATCATATGATAAGTATTTCTTTCTTTTCCCCCCTCTCTTTATTAAATCAGACATATGCAACCAGCATACAAAGAATAGTAACCAATTCTTGTTCATTGTGTGCAGGAGGTGCACTTTCTTGTGCATGAATAATTTCTTTCCTTTTATATTTTAATTCACATGGTTGAATATTTAACATGCTCAGTGTCATGATCGCAGCTTGTTTTGTGGGGAGATATAGATGGTTGGATGGCAAGTACATGGCAGAATTTTTGTGCTCTAAAATGAATTCTTATACAGATATTTTTGAATGGAGAGATTTCTTTTCAACTCATATTTCTGGATGAAACAGATGCACATCTGGAAGAAGCTTTTTGAAATTTGACTGGTGATGCTGAACAGTTTGCACCTAATTGCTGACAATGTGAAGGATGGGAATTCTCAATTGTGGATTGAGGGATATGTATAGGTAAAGGAAATAAAGGTCCCTTCACATAAAGAACAGCTACAAAAAAAAAAAAAATCAGCAATATTAATGTGGGCATCCATCCACACGGCTCGGTAACAGGGTTCTGTACATTTGCAGCTGTATGCTGCACAAAGCACAAAAAACAAGACTCTGAATTCATTAAATTTTATATAATAAAATAGACATAGAAGAAATTATTATGCTTTTTAAGGGCCATAACATAAAAACATAAACTTGAAAATGTATCTTGGTTTAATTTAATCTCTGTCATAATTACTTTATAAAATCAGAAAATAAAAAAAAAAATAGATATATAGGCACGTTGACGTGATACGTCACGTTTACGTTTTCAACTACCTAGTTTCGGGCTGGTGGCAGAAGTAGCTACACATCCGCCGCTGCCATAGAAGAGCGTCATCTGTTTTTACAGTTTGTAAACAAAGATTATGCCAAGTTTGTGTAGCGCAATAGGTTGCACAAACAGAACATTACAGTCGGCCACATCGACATATTGTCCCACTGCTTTTAGTCCATTTCAAACTGATCAGGCAACAAAACACCACGCACATACAACTTCTGTTCCCATCTTTCACGATCCCTGTCCGATAAATGGTCAAGATGTTTCTCCTTTGCTTTTAAGTGACTTGATTTTTGCCTCCTTGCAAGTTCCATATGTAAACACCCTGAGTAATGCCGGTTACGGCGTGGGGCAGCATAGTGGTGCGATGTTAGTACAGCAACCTCCCAGCAAGGTCACTGGTTTGATCCTCGACTTGGAGAGTTACCTTTCTGTGTGGAGTTTGCATGTTCTCCACGTGTTGGGTTCTTTACGGTTGTTTGTCGCTTTGTGATGGACTGGTGTCCTATCCAGGGTGTACCTCACCTCTTGCCCAATCATTACAGGGATAGGCTCCAATTATCTGCGACTCTTCACTGGAATAACTGCTACAGATAATGGATGCAAAACCAAGAGTGAAAAATTAATTATATAAACAAATGCAGGCAGATATTTTCAGGAGAATCGATTAAATATCAGTACATCATGACTAGTAAGCGCAAAACATCAGTGTCCCAATTAAACTGTAAACCCCAACGGATTGCGCTACAGGAGAAAGTGATCAGGTGCACTCGTGATGAGACAAGCTCTAAGACTTGTTCTTTGATTATGTCTTAAAAGTTTAAACATTTGATCTCTGAATCAAGTGTAATTTGTTTTCTATTATTTATTAGTTTTCTATTGCGAGTGTGTTTATTTGAATGTTTTCTAAATCAAAACAAGTCCATGTTCAGAAACATGTTCGGCAAAACAAAAAAGGAATTTTGAAGTGAGGTTTTAAGGAAACACAAATGTTTCAAAGACATATTTAAAAATGACTAATGTGATTTTAAAGGCAAAGGTGCTGTTCCTACAAGCTTTTGCTTAATAAATCTCACTTCATATTGGTGAAAACTAAAATCTATTGGGCCTGAAAACTGGCTCAGCTGTGTGAAAACAGTAGCATCCTTCCATCCTCTGCTAGATGGTTTATTTAAAAATGCAGCACTTTCCTTCAAATAACAGAGCAAATCCTTCTCAGATCCATTACAGTGTCTGCTGCAAACCATCTTCTACTCTTAAGAAATCAAATTTTACACTTAACAGCCTCGCAGGGATATTTAGCAAAGTTGGCATTCAAACGCAACATGCTCCCATTTGATTTTAAGTTGGCACTCACTAAGCATCCACGCTGAGCTGATTGAACTAATAAGCTCATGCCTGAAACCCTAAGCGACACTGTAAAACAGCAACTGTGTCATGTCTCAAATAGACAACGCCACACCGAGGCAGTGATGACACAAGCATTGTGTACAAGGGGTGAAGAGTATGTGATGTTGTCAGTGCTCCCCGAGGCTTCAGAGTCATCATACGGCAAAACAAGAACCACTGCGATATACTGTCTCGTTACTAGCTGGCACATATCCTGTCACTCTTCCCAACACGAGCCTGCTGTTCTGATTACTTCCACTCCACTTCTTACGTCTCACACAGACTGCTTGACCTTTTGTAATTACGTAAAATTATTTTTATTTGGCTTTTTCTGGAGGGTGAAATCTCCCATACATGGATGCTTGTGATCATGATAGCTGGAGTCTCATGTGATCATCATAACTATAGTCTCCCCTGAGCAGCATTGCTAGTGTGTTGATAGCTGAAGGCAGCTTGTTTTCTTGGAAAAACTGGGCCTGATGAGTTTGATTCTCAGCCAGGAAGAGTGGACTTTAAAGCCAGGGGACTATGTGTCTGCCAGAAACCCCGAGAACATTTCAAACAGTATGTAGTTAGATTATAGCCTGTTTGGGCTTCTGTCAATATGTGTTCAGAATGGTATTCTTTCACAGATTATTCGTTTTAGCAGTTTCTGCACTATATAGCAGAGGACTGAAAGAGGAATGGGAAAGAAATGCTACAGCTACAAAGCGAGATTTGTCAGACTTGCTATAATTGTTTAAACCCACTTGTACTGTTGTCGAGCAGAAATGCATGAAACCCTGTATTGTGCTTCAGACTAGTGGAAAAATTGGAACGTCGCAGTGCTATTTCATCACAAGACATGCATAATGTGACATACCTGGACACAGTTAACCAAGAGGCACAGATACAACATAGTGAAACGGCTAAAAGACAAACAAAGAGGAAAGGAAGCTTGAGCATGGCTGATCTAACAAGGTAGTTTGCATGGAGCAAACTTTAATTAAGCAATTAGCTAAATTTCCTCTCTTGGCCCGTATTGTCTGTGCATTGAGTGGCATGTCTGAGTGAGTGAGAGTACTTCGGTTTGTGTGGATTATAGCCTCTGCTGGTTGATGCCAACAAGAGTGATACCCTTCATTGTGTTTTGCTGCTGTCTCGTCTGCGTCAAGGTTCAACGTGTGCTTTTCGAAATGCTATTCTGCATGCCTTGGTTGTAAGGAGTGAGGAGATGATTCATTGTTGCTTTTCTATAATCTCCAACAAATCTGTCCATTCTTCTCTGACCTCTGGATGAACTGGCGACCTGTCCAAGGTGGACCCTACTTTTTGCCTACTAATTGCAGGGATTGGCTCAAATGACCATTGATTGGATTAATGGTATAAAAAATGAATGAATTAATAAACTGTGATTCACCAGCTATTCTCTAACTTTGGACAATTGAAGCCCTGGAGCAGGGATCGGCAGCTAAGGAGTCGCACTCCTGCAAGTGTTGAAAGTTTGCACAGGTGACACACATCAGAATTAATTAGCAGACTTGCGCAGAGCTTGACAACAGCTGTGTCTCAATTCAGAGTGTACATATTTGGATGTGCGGAGTAGAAGTGCGCAATGCACATTAGTCATACTGGCACGCCAAGTTCTGCCTCAATTCAAAGGGCACTTTGTAGGAGTGGAGTTGCCGACCCCCACCCTAGAAATTCCCAGCAGATCAGCAATTTATGAAAACTTTGTTTGGCAACAACAACCAGACCTGATCTGGTTGGATTACAGTTTTTTCTTCTGTGGTGTCTGTACTTTCTTCTATTGGGCTTGTTCTTTCTTTTTCCTTTTCTGTCTTTTCTGGTCGGTCCTGCAACGAACATACATTTAAAAATAAATAAATAAATAAATATAAAATAAAGAATTCTGATTATAAAGAGGATATTTGTATATGGATATATACAAAAAGATCCTCTTGACAGAGCAAAATTGCTCAGCACAACATAGCAGTCAGATCATCATTTTACCAGCTTTGATGCTGGACAAGACACGTTAAAAAAAAAAAAACAACAACAACCAGACCAAAAAGCGGTTTAAAGTTACGTAGAGGGGTTTCTTCCCCATTCTGAGCCATTGTTTGAACCTCTTCATCTTGACCATATGCACAGAGACATATTGCCTTCATGTGCTTGGCTGAACAGCTATTCGTGTTAACAAGCAATTAAACTGATGTACCTTATACATTTTCTGGGTAAGATACATAGAAACACTGCTCTCTTCAACAAAAACTAACAGAAAATGTACCAATATCCACTATGTAATTAAACTGCTAAATTATTTAATCTAAAAAATCACTATGGAAAAGTCAGTGTAACCAAAGGGCAAACTGGTGCACATTAACTTTGCGCATATATTTTACATGCTCAGAAGATATACTGTAATTCCATCATTATGTGCAGTAAAAAAAAAAATGTTCCCATAGTCATAAAAATAAACCCTAATCCAAACCTACATGCCCACGAACAGGAACAATGAAGAAATCTGCCATGAAACGTAATCACAAAAGGTCATGTTGTCGAGTGAGAAACAGATTAAATTAGCATAGTATTAGATATGGAAAATGATTCCTGTCAAATCAAACTGTAGCACAATTATAACATGTTAATTACTTATTTAATTAAGAAAGTTGATTGCAGAGCACAGAAGAAATCATGCGGGCACCTGGAAAGAGGTGATGAAGCTTGAAGCTGTTGCCCTTCCTCTTTTGTCCCTCAGCTTATTTTCTCCCTGCATCACTTCTCATGTAGTCACACTTTGGCTTTTCACGTTTGTGCATTAATTGCCTGAGCATGCCACACAAAAACTGTTTCAAAGGGCGCAAGACTTCACATTTGTTCATCAAAGAGGGGATACCGAGTCGTTTGAGATCATATGACCTACACGCAGTTATCCCCAAGGGAACTGAGCAGCAGAGCCAGCCAATAAAAACATAGAAATGAAACCAAAGAGAACACTGACAAGGATTTTTCGCCACATAAGCTAGATAAATAAGATCGTTTTTGACCAATTGAGGCTATTAAAATGCAGAACTGTTTGTAGTAGCTGAAATGGATCTCTGGGTGGTGTCTCAGCTTTAAATGCAGAAAATGAAGACTGCATATTCAAGCCCGTAATGAAGAATTTGAGATTTTATTTTGGGATTTATCTAAAGGATTTTATATTTCACACATGCAACGCTTTGTTTGGATTGTTGATGTTTATATTGCTTGGTTTGTTTACTGAGGGATATCATGAGTTATTTCTCCTACCAAGCTACAGATTAATATGATATAGATTAAAATCTAAAAATAAAAATCACTGCATCGAGAATGAACTGAAGAAATAGACACATTTAAAGCAAGGTTATTAATTTTGCATTTTTCTTTTTGCTTTTACAACCACAATACATCAATACATACCTAAGCAAGCAGTGCCCTGCTGAAGTTTTTGTGCATACATCTATCTGTCTTCTGTGCACTGTAGTTAACAAATCACTGCTAACAGACAGGGATATACAACCAACTGAGATTTAGATTTTGAACTGGTTATTAAAACAATGAATGCACAGTTTTGTGATGGTTATCACTTCTGGCTCCCAGAGGTAACAAAAAGGATCTTGGTTTTCAGGGGGAAATAATGGTTGAACCATTCCGTTGTGTTTATAGTTTGCATGTTCTCCTTTGCATGCATACATTCTCTTTGCTATTCCTGATGCCTTCCACAGTCCAAAGAAATGCACGTTATATTCACTGGTGTCTCCAAAATCTCACAAGGAGTAATTGTGAACATACGGAGGATGTCTGTCTCTCTGCAAAGATACTGATTCTGTGATGGACTGGTGATCCTGTCAGGGGTCTCACCTAGTTGTTGCTGGGACGGGCTACAGCCTTTGAACTCATTAAAGCAAATGGGTTTACAAAATCAATGTATTATTACAACTACAATGGTCATATGATCTAAAACTAAAGCAAAATTTTTAAAAACACTCAGTGGTGTTGCTGATCTTACACTGCGTAGCTTTCATCATCACTGCTGCACAGACTTATACCTCATTAACCAGCCAAATCAGAAGTTTTTATCAGTGATTTAACTTTACACAGTTGACAAATACTCTAGAGAAGCCAGAAACCACCAATTAATCAATAAAAAACATATAAAATTTGACTTGGTGTATGAAAAAAGGGTAAAAAGAATTGCAAGTTTTGATTAATTGTTATAAAAGTCAAGAGAGTAAAAGTAAAAAATGAGGTAAGAAGCTGGGGAAATAAATCTAAAGAAGCATGGAGATATAATGCAAACAGCAAAATAAGCATGAAATCAGAATTCAAAACAGCCAGCGGTCACCAGCCCACAACACAGCCCTACTCCCAATGATAAGCTTGAAGTTACGGCAGAGCTAACCAATTCGCATGTGAGCCAAACATGATCACAGCACATACATCCTAAAACAAGCAACATACAGTTATGCTGATGATGAGAAGCAGGAGAGTAGATCCCTCAAAGTGATCTGATCAAGTTTGCAAAAAAAAAAAAAAGAAAAAAAAGAAAAAAAAAAGCAGGGCTACAAAACATCACTGCCTTTCAGGTGTGTATAACTTGATTTCAGCACAATGGAAAGGTCCCTCAGAAACTTACAACTAAATCTTGCAGAATTCAGGTTTAACAGCAGGATGAAGAAATGAGCAGGTAGGAAAAACATTCCTACAGGCTACAGGCCTCATTGATGATGCTTGGATCAAATGCTTTAAAAGATCATGTCAAGCTACTGTTAAGCATGCTGTCTGTGAGCTTTCTGGGAGGATTCACACCTCCAGTCCTCAAGAACCTGCAACACATTAATTGATTAACAGATTTTTACAGTTTAACCATGAGCTATCAAAGATCCTTTTATTTTGATTCAGGTTGGTTGTGGCAGTGAAATCTCCTAAAACACGAGGAGCCCTAAACCATGGACTATCAACAAGTTGAAATAACCAGTTGTTGCAAAGCAGGGTGTCACATACTTCCTTGCATGGCTTTGTTTGCTTTGTAGCTTGTGACTTTATGACATTTTGTCTGTGCTGAGTGGACTCATCCACTAAACCCACACATTCTCAACTTCTGGACTACAAATCATTCCACAAAGCCTTCATATTTTGCCAAATTGGATACATTTCTGGCATAATTTATTATCTAATCACTGGCCAGAAAGTTTAAGCTGATATGAGCCCTCTTTTCTTGATTGAAAGACTGACACATCTTATGTGAGTTACTGAAAGGCTGTGAGATGATGGCAACGCTAAGTGACACTTGCCGCTGACAAGTGGCAAATGGAGAGGATTAACATAAGCCAATGAGCTACAGAATGAATATATGTTCAAACCTCATTTGAAGTGGCATCTGTGACATTGCGATGCCAATTTAGAGAGAATTCAATCTGCTGGCATCAACTCTCTAAAACTGTGATTGGACTTGTGAAGAGACCAATTTGTTTCTAAATGCGTGCAGTCAGGCCTCTATGTGATTATGATACCATATCTGCATCTATTCTTGAGCTTCAACTGTATTCTGAACTCCATCAGCACTCAAATTAGCTTTTCCTATCGTGCATTTGAAGAAAGATTATAAAATAATCATTTTGAGAGGCAGGGCTACTGTTAGCTTGAATGTTTGAGAGGTTATCAACTGTCAGTACAAATTGCAAAAAAGTTGACGAGGTTGCTAAACTCGGTAAAAAATAAAAAACTTTATGTTTCTGGCATAATGGTCACAATTCAATAGAAAAACTGATTTTTAAAACAGCTTTTCTTGTAGATTTGGAAGCATTTTCTTAACGTTTGCTGCATTTTTGGAATTTATTTTCATTGATCTGTTTTTGTGTGAGGCTATAAGCCCTCATCATTACCCACATTGGCCTGGCTGAGTTCTATTAAACCTGTAAATCAGTCTGATGATGCCTCTTGTCTTATTTATTGACAGTTTCTTTTTGATAATATCCTCCTGGGTTTCATTGCTGTATCAGCTGTGCTATACATATATAGACAAGTATAAAAACAGACCTTCCTATTCTGTTTTCCTGTTTTATTTGTAATACCAGTTGTTGTAACGCTGTTTTACTTCCAGCCGATAAAAGGCCAGTGTTGTAGGACAGAGCAACGTCACACAGGAAAAATAAAACCTTCTTGTAGGAAGCCAATGTCAGCTCAATGTGTGTGTCTCCTCTTTTCCTCACTAGCTCGACATGTTGACATGAACATAGTTGGCCAACATGAATAAAATGGCCAGACAGTGTTGTGTATCACATGGTTCCCTGGGTAGGAAAAAAAAGTTATGAAGTGCGGTTGTAACTCATATCACCATCACATAGAATCCTAAATAATAGAGAATGTATAAAAAAGGAAATGAATAAGAGAATAAACATATAGAAAGTTAGGCATAGTTTCAGGTTTCCTCTGCTTTTGACGTTAGCTGCTACTTAAAAGTAACACTTTTTGTGTCAAATGTTGCTTCAAACTGAATAAACTCCTGTATGTCTGTCGCATGGTTTGATTATTGTGATGGATGATTATCTTTGTCAGTGCAGTGGAGCTTAGAAAAGATCAGTTTCTTAGAGTATTATCTTTCATCTGTTTGTTCAAATGGCAACTTAATGCTTCAGAGATGTGTGATTAAAATTAGAATAACTGCCTGTGTGAAAGAGGAGGTCCAGTCTGGTGGGGCCTGCTTTTAAAACAAATTGTATGTGGATGAGTGTGTGTGTGTGTGTGTGTAGCGGGAGTGCTGGGAGAGTGTGTGTATTATGTGTGCAGGAAAGCTTGTGTACTCAGTGTCATATGATAAATGTTCTCTCTCTTATAATCTATGTGCTTCAAAATATGATGTATGTGAGGATGAACTTTGAATTATAACCTAAAGAGTGACTCATTAATCTTCTGACTTTGGTGGGGAGTGGACCAGAGGAATCCATTTTGTCTGTTTATGTTTTATGAATAATGCAATATTGCAACTGGCCAGCTGGATTCAGGCAATGACGTTTAGACACACAGAAGACAACATACAAGCAAACAGCTTTGTTTATTGGAATCTAAAGGAGGTGAATGTGTGTTTGCATGTGCAGGGAAGGTCAACGTATTCCAATGTTTCCAGTACATGTGACATATATGTGTATGCGGAAGAAATGATCAAAAGCAATTGTATTTAAAAGGGCGGATTTTACTTATTAAGAGAAGAGTTCAACATTTCCACAAAAAACAACCTTTATTGCCAATTATTGCTTATCCTGCTATGAAAAAAAATCATCCATCCATCACTATTATTTAGATACTGATGAACAGATACACTGTTTCTTTTGCAGAAATACATCCCGTGTTGGACATATTTGGTTTTTAGCAACAATTGGGAGCCAGCGTATGGGATACAATAAAGCCACCTTCTCCTAAAAGGTGTGAACAAGGAAATAAATCATACCCATAATAGAAAACTGGTGATCTTTTTTACATGTTCATTAAAGCCTCAGAGTTCCTGAACGCCACTTCTTCATCATTTTCTGTGTGTTTTCTTTGTTAAATCAAGCTTGGTGAACATCATAACTGGAATCGCTTTTCTCAAGCTGATAGTCCACACATAAAGCATCAACAGAAACAGCCTCTTTATTTGAGCTGTTTATCTTGGCTTTGGTTAAAATGTCTTGTTGCACTACTGCTACCTCTGTCTGTAATACAAACTCTTGAAAATCAGTTCTTTGTTTTCTTTCCTTTAGCATAAAGGATTCCCCAAATTTGATTTATTTTTCAGACAACACCAAGTATATGGATAATCAATCCAAAGCGTGTTATCTAACTAAACTAGAGCTATTTTTATGTGACCTACAGTATCTATGGATGTGACCCATATGTCACATTGCATCATATTGATTGAGCAAAAGGCTAACTATCCTAATGTTTGCTACCTGGACATTTATCACTATATTATCCATAATCCTTCCACACACAGTGGTGCTGAAGTGAAAGTGTACAAAAGCCTGGATGCGCATAAATATTTTACCGCCAACTTTCCGATCAGATCTATGGTGACCTTCATCCAGAATTGGGAGATTTTGCTTTTCCAGATTCCAAAAGAAATCTAGATCAAAGATTATCACAGAACTATTTAATCAGATATAATCAATGCGAAAAGAATAATTCAGGTAGATGATGTAAATGTCCCAATAACTTAAACGTAAGCCTGTGGCAAATACATAAGCAGTGCACAGTGAGACTATGTGGCTTGGGCAGCATGTAGGCTACCAGTGACTACAGCTATGATTAGCAGTTTTCTGAAAACTGAAATCGAAACAAGGATGTTGTAAGCGACGGCTAGGGGTCCCCAAATGCAACCAATCCTCCTCCTTCTTAATCCTCAAATAGACACAATACAATAAAATGAAGCTGCACATGTTCAGTCACAAACTTTCAACTGGTGTCAAAACTTTGAACCAGCCTGGTATGATCTCAGGAGAAGATCCATCCTGAGGTCATGACCTTTTATTTGCACTTGATTTGAGGTCAATAAGACAGATAGTTCCAAAAATCAGATTTTTTGTACATAAAAGGGCCATTGGCGGGGAAAGCATGAATCTCAAAATCATGAAATTCAACACAGTCATCCCCTTGGGGACGTAAACAAGTATACCAAGTATCAAAATCCAATTCTAAAAATTGTTCAAGTTATCTAACTCACACAAAGAATACCCGCCAGTGGTCGGGGCAAAACCATAATATCCCGACACTCTGCATTTGGAGATATAATTAATAGCTTCATAACATCACTGGGAGAATTAAGTTGCTTACAAGATGGTGTAGTCTTGCCCAGTCTTCCGTAGTTTAAGAATGCTGCATCAACAATATCAATGTCCTCCGGGCTGCAGCATTGTCCAGTTTCTCCATGTCTCAGAAGTGCACTTTTGTCTGTGCAAATTTGTCTGATGTGAATGCGGTTTCTTCTTTCAGACAGATTCACAAATTAGTGAATATTTCAAGAAAGCAGAATATTTTCAGTGCAATGACTTGCAGGCCTTACCACCCTAAACATGCCAAGCTTACCTACCAAGATGGTGCATAAACAATTACACGGTTTAGTGATGTAGATAAAAAAATCTCAATGGTAGGATGTTTAACCAATGATGTGCTTGAGTTGTGTGATTTTAGATCCAGATGTTCTTACTCGATTGAATTGACGTAATCAGTTATCAACCAATTCATTTGAGGCAGCGGGCAGCTATCTCGTGCCCATATGTGTGACCTTATTTTGATAGTTCATTTTGCTGCAGCTTTTTTCAGGTAGGTTTTGAGTATGATATTAATAAATCAAGAATTTTATAATAAAACACAAAAGAGGGCCAGGAACCATTCTGCAGTGTGCCCTGGGTAAGTAATAGTGCTTGCCAGGACACCTGGTTAGGTGAGGTGTCCTTCCAGTCTTCTATTAGGAGGCTCAGGGAAGACCCAGTATGCACAGAAGGGACTATGTTATGGTATGGGAACGTAACGTAGTTCCCATGTGATCCTCTCGGTCAAACCGGAAAAAGTGGTCAGGGAAAGGAAAAGTTTGAACTTCCCTGTTTTAGCTATCACTCCTATGACCCTACCTCTGATAAAGAGAAGAAAATGGATGGGTGTATAGCCACAAACTAACAGACAAAATAATGTTATCAAAGAACAAAACCGTCATAATTTACCGATAAATTGTAACCTGCTTGTCAAAGGTAGCAATTGTGGTCATTAGAATCTCCTGCTCTACTGAAAGCGAATTTTTACACCTTTTGCACCTTTTCATTTCTCCTCAGTCTGGTTATTCCTCTTGATACCACTTGCTAAACCTTGTTGAATCAGTCTGAAATCTTCTTGTAACACTGTACAGAAAATATCATGGTGACAAAAGCTCAACTTGTAACCTTTAAAAAATTTGAATTCTTTATTTATTTTAACTAAATATTTATTAGATTTTACATGTGACACTGGACCCGACCAGAGAGGACAGAAGAGAAAAGAAAGACAACAAAAAAGTAAAGAGAAACAAAGTAGAACAAAAACAAAAAAGGAAACACTGTAATCTAACCACACATACTATACCGTCCATCACACTTGAATATAAACATAAAGCATATCTCATGGGCCGTGCAGGAAGATGAAAAAAATGAAAGTCAGGACCACCAGAGATGAATGAACAAAATATGTAAAACACAAATAAGGAAAATGGCTGTTAATGATTAAATCTAAAGCTTAGTGTCTGTGACAATGGGGAGAACGTATGGGGTGAATAGTACTCACAGAAATGTGAACATGCTCAGGGACCTCGTCTACTTGAAGGTCAGAAACAGGAAAGGAGGACCCCTGAAGTCAGGGTGCAGACCCCGCCGGGTGCCCAGGGCTGGCAGAGCATGGGCCCAGGGTCCCAAGAGATCGGGAGCAACCCCACCACCCCGACAGGCAGAGGAGCCGACAAACACTCGTGGGGGACCGGGGCATCTCAGACCGCCAACCCAGGGTAGGGCAGCACACCCAGCGCAGAGATTAGTTTTCAAAAGTAAGACATCAAGCAACAACAATCTCCCAATGTTTTCTTTTTTAGCAGGGAACCAAGCAACTTTTGCTTTTCACACACTTAAAATTAATCTTTAGGGAAACAAATGGAAATAGTTGGATCGATTGAGAGGGGTGTCTGACCAAAAAGAAACAAAATCTTGAAAGTGGAAAGCATTATTTCTACAAACCAAAGGAGATACTTGACCATAACAACACAGATTATAAAACACAGCTCTAAAGGAACAAAAAAGCTTTTTTTGTCACACATATCTTCTTGGTCAATAAATGTTTTTTTAAAACTGATTTTCAACAGGATACCTGACTGTACTTCTGGTTCAGTCATTAAAGGCCTTTGGTCCCTTGTGCCGTTCTCAAGTAGTGACAAAATCCTGTTCATTAGAAAATGTAATAGCTTAACAATTTATCAGGCGAGCGCAGGCACAATACAAGAGCTGATTTTCCCTGAACGGGGTACATGTCACCAAGGCTTTCTTCGATTCCCTGAGGTATGATTTAACCTTAAATTGCCTCTTTGAAGACTTGGGTTTGCTTCTCTTCATGATAACCCCTTACTGCTCAAACCCTGAGGGGCCCCATGTAGTGTGGTGTACTGTATTCTCAAAAGGTAATGCCCTCATTTGGCATCTATCACTACTGTATAACATCTGCCAAACAGTAGTGGAAAGTGTTAAAAGTCTTGTTATCCAGCTCATGAAGCAACTTCAAAGTGTACCATTGGCATCCACTCATTTGGCTGCCCTGTCAAAAGAATGGCAAGAATGCTCATTAAGTAGCTCAACTGCTTTATTTTTTTACATCAATTATTATGTGTTCTCAGTTTCCAGGAACAAAAGACAGCACATCTAAACACATGCAATATCAGAGCTGTGCAGCTGGCTGACCCCTAACCATCATGAGCAACAAGATAAAGAAGGATGTAGGAGGCAGGAAAGTGTACATTTACAAACTTGTAACTGCTGGCAGGGTGCCTCTCACCCTTCTTAGGAGCAGCTAGGCAGCAATAACCAGATGCATCAAGCACACATTACATCCCTGTACTCTGTGTATTTACTTTGCCATCCAGCCAGAAAGATTAGTTTAGCTGGAGAGTTGATTTATGGACGACAGAAAGTAATCCCTTCTCGTCCTGTGTGCTGTAGTTGTGCCTCCTCCTTTGCCATTGCGCTGAGCTTACACAGTCTGAAAGCCCTTGATACCGTGTTTGCCCTAAGGTGTAATGTTTGATAATATAACTACTGCTTCTGTCATCCAGACCCCCCACCCCTTCTGCACCCACAGCAGAGCCTCCACCCCCCACAAATACATTACATCCCCACAATGCTTTGAGATTTATGAGGGAGTAGTGGCACAGGAGAGAGGAAGAGAGAGAATATGCATTGATTGAAAGCCTGAGATAGTCCCATCCAATCCCGCCCCAAAGAACATCAGTTATTTTGCATCCTGACATGGCGATTGATAACTCGTAAATGTGTGCAGGGATGACAAATGCAGATGGAAACTGACTCTGACAAAAATGATAACAGCATCGGTCTCGAGGGGGGTGACAGAGGTGGAGGTGGGATGCTTCTTAAAATATTTAATAATTGATACAGAGGCAGTGAGATGTTGTTTGACCCTGAAGGAGTGTGAATGTCATCAGAAAATTGCCAACACTTTGAAGTGAAATATATTAATGATGTGTGTGTGCGCGCAATCATTTTTAGTGTGTAAACGCGAAAAACGAAGATGAACTTTATCAGGATTACTATTAATTGTTGTAAAAAAAAGGTTCCTGCCATTCAGTTGTGTTTTACAAGTAACAATACAATTAATTATGATATGTTTCGTATATGTGCACCATCTTGCAACATGGATGTACTTTCCTAGAGAGAATTTTTGGTTCAAATAAAATTTCCATTTGATGCGTTAGTGGTAAAACCTATAATATAAGATTTGCTCAAACCACAATGACTTCTGTTTTGGGTTTGATTTCTTGTAGGTGGCCAAACTTTACTCTTTCATGTCCTAAATCTGAATAGCTTAAATGAGCTGAGTTGCTGACTTCAGGTAATTATAACAATGCAAAACTACTTAACACAACTGCACATTAGAAAAAAAAAAGACTGCTTGCGAGGATACATTTAGCTAAAATACTCCATAAATCAGGATTAAAGCAAAATCCAAATGTCTCGCTTTACAACATTTCAATTCTTCTCCATATGGTATGTGGGGGACCCCTGGGGTGGACACAGTGGGAAACTGAGCAGTTTCAATGCCATCATGCCTCATACCTACCAAACAAGCCTAAAAAAAAAAAAAATCTTTCTCCTGTCTAGTTTAAGACAAATCAGTCTACAAGGAACAGTATGTGAAGCATTTCAATCCTCTTACACAAGTCTGAAACAGACAGTCAGACAGTTAAGATGGTCCAATTAACAAAGTGCTTGAGATTAAGGATCATTGTTGATCAAGACCAATTATAATTATACAGAATCATTAAGGAAGATCTGCTTTGTCTCAGTTGATACCTGAAATAGAGAGAGTATATTAACCAACATTCAAAAGCCATAAAAGCATCAGTTCAGGACATACTTTCTTTGTGATAAAATGGTAAATTGACTTGTACTTAAACAGCCTTGTCTAATCATGTTGGCCACTCAATGTGCTTTACGCTACAGAACGCATTAACACACACTCACACCCCAAAAGGCAAATCAGGGGGCAAATTAGGGTTCGGTGTCTTCAAAAACGACTCTTTGGCATGCAGTTCCGGGAAGCCTGAAATCGATCTCAAGAACCTCTGGTTGAAAGACGACTGCACTTTGAAGGATGCATTCACACCAGCCTTTTTTCTTCAAATCTCAGTTTAAAGTCTGCTTCATTTGGGAAATTGTTAATACGCAAACAAGCAAACCCAAAACAGGCTTCAAACAAACCCAAAACAGGAAGCGGACTTCAAATTGCATTGTGGGCTCAGAGCATGGCATCCCAGGTAAACACAAAAACATATCCTAGTGTGGAGCGATGGATTAGCTCATGGTCAGACATAGAAGAATTTGGCCGATGTTCTGATAATAATCTGATCAGCCAGACTACTAGGACCTGATGCAGCTCCATATTTAGCTGTTACGTACTAAAACTACATTTTTTTCTGCATTAACCAATAGATGAATGAATTTTCTTTCATAGTTGCGGGTCTTGTTCTGTCCTTCAGTAATTCCTGGAGCACCGGGACCTCTAACTAACCAACGGTAGCACGTGTTATTTAAACGGTCAGATTCCTTGAGAAGTCCCCGGTCTGGAAGAATGTTGCTCCTCCCTCCAACTAAACCAATCGAACTGAGTCTAGAGGACTTTCCTTGCGTGAATCCATCCTAAATTATTTTGTATATCATGAAACTTCCTTGCCTTCAACCACTGAACTCTACCTAGTGAGAAAAGACCAAGAAGTCAAGCAGAGGCAGGGTTCGACCTGGGATTTAATATCAAAATTTCCGTGAAAGCAACTGCAAAGATTCACACAATGTTTACATTGGAATTTACACTCAGAGACATGCACTGACTGCAAAATTTTAAGAAAAACCCAAAACAAGGGAACAGCTCTTCAATATAAGTGTTTTTTTCCTCACACATCTGTGCCCAAGAGTTCATTTCCTCATCGTCTATCCATGTTAAGCTGCTTGTCCATGAAGTCCTGTGTGCCCCTGCATTTAATGGATAAAAGCAGAGAGTGATTTGGTCTGTTGTCCCTGGGGTATGCAAGGTATACAGCAGTACCCCGCAAATGCCATCACTTTAAGCAATGAACCTCTCCAAAAAGCTGCGCTAAAATTCTGATTAAAGTTGGACTAATGATCCTCAGAAGTTAGTTCAAGCTCCTTTTATTTATTATTTTTTTATAATATGCTTGACAACGCCTACCTCCAGGGCGGGGTGAGGAGAGTGAAGGAACCAACGGAGCAGGAGACGACAGGAGCAGAATGTGAAGAGACATTAAAACATTTCAAATGAAAGGTGCGTCAGAGGAGCTTGTCAGTGCATTACCGCCAAGATTAAAGGGGTCTCTGTGTCTTCTGTCGGGTTCAAGGGAGACTGCATGAGGATTTGGCTCAGACTCTTAAATACCTCTGTCGACTAAGATTCAAACAAACACTTCCACAATAATTACATGTTGACTTTTCTTCATTTCTAGGAGAGAAGGTAAAATTTTTTAAATTAACTCCTACATTGTCATCATAAGCACTCAGGGCTGTTTATTCACACATTTTTTTTATTTTAAACTGCTATTCACCGATTACAGCATAGGAAACGATATAGTAAGTCTCACACATGTATAAGCCTTTGGATTTCAAGAGGAATAAGGCCTTTAGTTCAGGTATTACTTAGGAAATGAATGTGCCATAGGGTGTTATCAGAAAATAGGCAGGCATGGCATAAGTGTTTTATTGAAGCTATCATGCTAGAGTTGACATTTTGTGTTTATATTGCAGTTTTTAGGTCTTTTATGGCTTTATGCACACATGTTATTTTCTAAAAGTTACTTATACAGAAAGAAGCTGTCAAGCTGGTGCTTTTTTTGGTCTACTGTTCCTTACTATTCCTTTCAACAAGGCAATTAAACCAAATCCTTTGTCAGTCCATGGTTCTATCCATTCCCTGAGAAATTGATAATAAAAAATGAAATGTTTTGGCACTCTGAGCCTTTCTTGGAAAATTTAAAGCTGGTGTGTTTTAAAAGGGAGACATCTCACTCTTGTTTTAACCAGAACTCAGTTGGAAGCTACACACTGCTGGTGTCCTTTATAGCTATAGCCGTCAACACAGACAAGGTGGCTGAACTCTGGATGAGCCTGTCAGACGTCCGAGGAGCTGCAACTGCTGCTGAATGCAAACATGAGTGGCCATTTGTATATACTCAGCGGGCAGAGTGGTGACTGTCAAAACTTTATTTTACCAGTTTTACTAGGGTAGATATTTTTTTAATTTAAAAAATATACTAACAAATACAGATGGCATCTTGACTTTAAAAACAGCGGTATGGTTGAGTGACATGGGCTCAGGGTCTACTTCATAGCTTATACAACATTTAGCTATTACCTGGCCTGGGCAAACTTCTGATGATAGCAAGATCCTGTTTACACCACAATGTAAAAGTTTTGCTGCGCTGTAGTCCTTTTTTTTAACACAATAAAGTTTTTGATGCACTGTAAAGATTCCAAAGCAACCCCTTCTATTTACTGCTCTCCAGAATCCCCGCATGTCCATACATAACAATAACACACATAAGATAATGTATAGACTTTAGCCCAACAAAGCTAACTTTAGCCTTTAGATTTGCATCACACTGTGCCCAGACTTACTATGAAATGTATCATAAGCCAACTGTTGAGTTAAATTTTACTTATATGTAAACATGTTAAAAGTACTTGAACTTGCCTTTGAAAAAATAAAGGTGTGGTGAGTGGTAAGTTGTTCCTTTAAATGTATTTTTTCCTCCGACTTTGCGGCCATTTTTACAACCGTTTCACTCTATTAGGCATTATTTTAAGATGAATCGTAGTTAAAAATAATATTTCGTCACTTCCAACCACCAAACTCTGTCGTAGTAATGAGTCCAGCAACACCAATGCGTTGGCACATGTGCAGCACTCAAAAAAAAAAAAAATCAAAGATCATGCACTCATCGCTTTAAGAAAATCACGTGACCAATACAGCTGGTGTTTTGCTTTTCACCAACGTGCCAAAAAGGCAGCCCGTCTGTCAACAAGATGCGTCACCATAAAAAACATCGCAAGTACTGTGAATTACGTTTCTTTCATTCAAGCCACAGTGACATGGATCAACGTGTCTGCCGTGTGGGATTGTTTTGATATGACATTGGAAAATAAAATATTTGTGTTAAATGAATGATTTCCTTGATAAATTCTGTAAGTCAGTTCCTGTTTGCTCTATAAGAATTCAAATCGATGTAATAGTTATCAATTATGATATAATTTTATGATTACTGTAGGTTAAATGTCGCATGTGTGTGATAGAGCTCTTGTATATAAATAAAAGCACTAAGTTTATGTTGCAGCATTATGTTTATGTTGCAAGACATGAAAATGAAGTAATGAATGAACGTGGAATCGACAAGTATACAAACATTTTACAACATTCCCATGGTCACTTTATTAATGAAGTATAATAAAGCGCCCACACACACACATTGTGTAATATATATATATATATATATATATATATATATACACACACACACACACACATACACATACACACACATATATAAAATGCATACATTTGTTTATGTTTTTTTTTTCACCCCCAAATTTTCAGAAACCAGGTGTTGAACCAGACAATTCTGAATTTTATTATCAAAGACTGCCATTATACATTTTATCAACCAGATATGTTTGCATAGAAACCTAGAAAGAAAAGTTGTTGATATCTTCTCTTTAATATTTAACTCAAATATTTTGATTTCCAGTTTAGCTTTTCTTTACCATATAAAAAATAACCAATGTTGGTCAGACAATATGAGGAGGAATGAGAACAAGTGAAAATTAAAGTACAGGAAACTGTGGTAGCTGACATGTGGACATCTGTGAACATGGAGGCTTACCTTGCTCTTACCTGTCACTATATTAATGAAAATATGCAGTTGTGCAGCCTACATCTGCGTTGGGAGTGCAACAGTTTCCACAAAGTTAAACCGCTGAAAATCTGGCGCAAGTCAAAAGAAAGATGATGGATGACTGGGCCATAACTGATATAGTGAAGTGTCTTGTGACCAATGCAGCACCAAACACGATCACATCTACAAATTAGTCTTAAGTTTCTAATTAGTCTCAGATTCCTCAAGTAACAAAGTGTAGATACATTAATCATATTATTGACTTTACTCAGTGTGTCAGTACTCTCTGCACGCTTAGTTGCAATAAGATGTAAGAACCAACAGGTGTCAGAATTGAGCAACAGAGTATTGATAAAGTTTCAATGCAGTTTGGTAATGTGCTGATACGCTTCACGTGGCCTCATCGATCAATCACTACCATGGCTCATGGAATAAACTGCTTGTCCATGCGCACGCTGCATGTCAGGCAAATATGTCATCCATTTTTATGTCTGAAAATCAACTCGAGCATTTTTGTCTAGTCTCGTCAACAAAATCTAACAAAAGTCTTGTCACATTTGAGTCATCAGAAAATTACGTTTAGCTTGTCACTGTCTCGTAGTTGTCGTGAAAAGAAGGTTGGTCAACTAAATAAATCATCAGTATTGTTGGCGACACTGGTGGATAATAAAATAATGTCAGAGATTCACCAGATTTGATCACTGTTTGAAGTAAACACTGATGAAAGTTTTGATCTGACACAAAGTTTTCTTAGCGTCAATCAAATATCTTTTTGTACAGCAGTGATCAAAACCATAACAAGCAGGATCAACTTAGGTAAAACCTCTTGTTTTTTTTAATATCCCATGTTCATGTGCTAGTTCTTTCCCTGGGCACAGCCCTTGCCTGCCTTCAACCCCCTTCAAATTTTTTACACACACCCCTGTTAAATGCTTATTGTAATTTAGGCATAACAAGTGTTAAACTGAAAAAGAAATGTTTGGATTACAAAAATAATAAACAAAACATTCATATAACCATAAAAACAGGCTTCCAAAGTTCACCTGAAACTGGGTTATTGCCATGCAGCTATAAATGTTTGAATCCAGGACTTTCTGGAAAAGGAAAAGGCATGGATCGCATGGACTTTGGCAGAGGAAACTAATTGAAATTGTTGAGCTCTTTGAAAGCAATATTTGAAGACATTATGTTTCCATAAAACCATGTTAAAATAAAATAATTACTCACGGAATCATGTACAATCATAAAACCACAGAACAGACTGGACTTCCTGATGACTAAGATTAAAAATGAGCAGGCAATGAAGAAATGAAAACCTGGAGGACGTACGGAGGGGCTGATTGCAAGACAAGAAGCAGGTGTCAGCCTTAATGAGCGGAATAGGAAACAGGAAGAAAAGGAGAAAAGCTCTAGAAAATAAAACAGGAAACAAGTCAGAAGTCAAAAATGACAAAAGAAACTAAATATACAGCAACACAACATACACAAAAACTCACAGATAAGGACACAAATACTCTTTTAGTTGTTTATTTTTATTCATGATGGTTACTTTTCCAGCCTTTACCCTCTTTTAACTTATTTTAATTTTACTGTTTTCTATAGAATGGTAAAATATCTCAGTTTCATCATCTTGTTTGGGTTCTTGGTAAAATATATGTTTTTTTCACTTACATTTTCATTCAGTATTGTCATCTGATTATTTGTCACCAAGTCAATGACTGATTATATTTCTGTTGGTATAACTTGTGCAACATTTGGTCGGCAACTTACTTGACCTAACTTGATAAGTACATGTTAACCCTTTAAAGCCCTCTTGAACTCTTGAACAACTGAGCAGAAAAGTTACATTTTTATTAAATGAGGTCTTTATTTGAACCTTTTCCAAAATCTTAAATAAAACTTCGTCTTAAATAAAAATTTGTATTTTTTTTTTTTTTTTAGTATTTTCACAATGTACAACCACGTGATAGGTCAACATTATTGTAGTGTAGTCTTCTGCTTTTTTGGTATCAAGCAGGGGCAGGAGACCAGTGTCATATGTATACTACAGGATTTTGAATAAAGTTTATATCATAAAGTGATGCAAAATGTCTCAGAAACTATATGCATCAAATATGATATGTTTGGCTTTATAGGGTTAATGTTTTACTGAAAACACATGTTTGTTTGCTTCTCTTATGGCTGTTCTGTTAAAATCTTTATGAATGTTTATAAACACCAGGAAATCAAAGTTGACCTAAAATGAGTTAGCTGTTTCAAGATTATTTTAGTTACAGAATATTTTTTTATTTATTTGATGCTTCTGTATAAACCAGTTTACAGTGTACATGTAACCTCAATCAATACCCCAAAAACAAAGTGTTCTTAGTAGCTTGTACAGATACTTCAGTTGATATGAATAGGATTAGGTATATATCATGAGATGTACTTAGATTTATCATTTAATTTAGCAAAAAAGCCAAAAGAAGTTTCATATTCACATAATATAAAGTTTTTTTAGTTAACATTCTAACTAATGTCATATCAACTAGGCAGAACATTAGTAGATAATTTGCAGTCTGTGCTGGTAAAAAAAATCATAAATTATTAGTCAGTTACTGTTACATATTAAATACTCCTGACTGCAGTGAGCTGGAGCAGTGAGAAGTGAATAAACATTATTTTTAATTTGACTGTTTTGTCTGCAACCAGACATATCACACAAATCTGTTCTGCTCAACATTAATAAAGCAGAGGGCTTCATGGATAAAACCTTTAAAACTGTTCACTTAAGTCATTTATTTGCATGTTTTAATGGAAAACACAACAGAATAGGCCAAACAGCGAGGTTTGGAGAGCCTTCCAAAACAAAGTGGTTCGTCTTCCTCAAGTAACAAAAAATGGCAGGAAATTATAACCCTCTGCAAAACTAAGCCACTTAATGTAAATTCTGCCCTGGAGGAGAAAAACTGCACTCTTAAGTTTTTCGGTACACGGAGACACACATCACAAAGAAGACAAAAGAAAAGAAAATGTGTGAACTCAAATAGAAATAGTTGAAAATCGATTTCAAGTTCTTTCAGTGATGGTGAAGAAAACAGAGCATATGAAAATAAAGAGGAAACTCTGTCTCATCAACTGCCTTGAGAAAACAAAACTGTTCCAATAAAAAGAATAATAGGATTATACTTTCTGTTTGTTTGTCACGGTGGATCAAGAAAATTGCAGTTAAGAGAAGAGCTTAGAGCCACATTGTTATCACCACTTCAGAAAACGAGGCACAGACACAGAACATTTGCATATTCATTTACTGCTTCTGAAATGCACCTTTTTAATTAGTCTCTGTGTAACAATCACTTAATATCTGCAAACACCTTGACACAGTGAGACGCCACAAACAACGTCCTCAGCTGCTGAGCGCTTAACACGGGATCATCAAACAGCGGGGTAGTTACACGAGGCTGATGTGTGTCGAAGCAATGTCTGAGTGGGAGGAAAAGGAATAAAAAGAAATGAGATGAAGGCTAACAGTAACTCGCAAGGTAGTGGGAGCTGTGCTTGCTTGTTTGTTTTGCTGTAAGTATAAGGAACAAAAATAAATAAATAAAATAAAACAAAAAAGAGACAAAAGATCCAGAACTGGAAGGTGTTTTGTTGCTCTGATCTAAATCATCCAAACTACTTGTTTTTTTCTTTCCCTTTTGTTTAATGAATATTATTGTACTAATATTCCACCAGGCAATGGCTTTCGATGGTGACATTAACAAAATGATGATTTGTTTATGTGCCCTGGCCTGCCACACAACTAAAACATCCACTCCTGTTCACACTATGGATGGGATAACATGTAGAAAACCAGTGATGATTAGAGTGAAGGGAATAACCACTTTGGTATGTTTTTTGGCATGAAGGGCAGAAGAAGCACAACAATGTTGGAAAAAATCTGTTCTGATTTAGATACTTAACCAAGGCTGGTAAAAATCAAGACAATGTAATGTAATTTATGTAATGGAATTTACACCAAACAGAAGTGTACTCTTTTAAAGATGAAAACAGCAGCTTGTTGTAAAAACTCTCAGTAATGAAAAGCACCAGAGCTCCGAGTCCACATGTAAGTTCTTTTTCTTTATATACGATCTCATGTTACGCTCTATTGATTTACAACCAGTTCATCAGTGGTGACAAAAAAGCTTTATAGCTGTGTTCATGACATCCAGCATGCCCCTGACACGAAACAAACATGTCAGAAATGAAACGACACCTGTGAGGTAGTTCAGTCAGAAAATTCGAGTTGCTGTGCTGCATACAGCTTTAAAATACTTGGTCATGTTTTTAGACCAGAAATGCTTAGTCACGTTTTAGAGCAGAAATGCTTAGTCACATTTTTAGATCAGAAATGCTTAGTCAAGTTTTTAGACCAAAATGCTTAGTCATGTTTTAGACCAAAATGCTTAGTCACGTTTTAGACAAGAGATGCTTAGTCATGTTTTAGATCTGAAATGCTTAGTCATGTTTTTAGACCAGAAAATATGTGATTTCTTTGTGAAGTTATTTATTGGAGTTTACATTTAAAAACAAATCTAAATATACATGGTTAAAAAGTTATACAATGAGAAAAACTACAAGCATTTACACGGCTGATTAATTCAATATGACAAGATTGTTTAGTCATCTGAATTATTTTATTTCAGACATCAAGGATCTAGACTGAGGGTGAAAGTGACAGCTGCCAGTCAGCTTGTTCTGATGTTGCAGTTGGAGTGGTAGTTTATGTTAAAATGATCATTAGAAGTGATGGACATTCAGCTAATACTTTCACCGGTTGATGCCCAGAACTGATAAACTGCAAGTTATATGAAGCTATAGAGCTGTAGGCAAAAATCGAATTAAACTTTCTACACTTTAAAATCTTTGTTCTTGTATCGTCCTGTATCGTCCATGTTGTATTTATAATATTTGGTGCTCTCAGAAGCACTTGGTGGTGTCCACTTAAAACAAATTATGAAGTCTGGTTCCTGGTGAACGGTCAAGTGGCTGGCTTGAAACTAAAGTTGGGAAAACTCAGCAAAGCTTTTAAAATATTTCTGTCTGACATTTTTCTGCCTGACACATGTTTAACGTTGTTTGCAGCTCTGACTCAAACAATTTAGCTGGTTGACATACGTATCAATATGTAAGTTAACTATTGTATACGAGGCAGTTATTTAATCTGAATACCCCATTAAAGAGACAAAATCTTTCTCTTTTAATGTTCAGATATATTTTTTCTTTTAAAATGTTTATCAAAGTAAGACAATGTCCTCCGACCATTTTGTGTCTTTAAATAATTCAAATAAGAAATGCTTTTCAGATCCCTTTCTATTTCCATCACTCCCACAGATGGCAGCTTGGCTCCTCTGACTGGCAGTTAGGCTCAGATGACATGACAGATGTTATTTCATCTCTGTTTCTTGTTTTTCTCTGTTTGGACAGAGAATAATAATTGGCTCTATTGAATGTGATTCTTTCCATTTTAGTTCTATTTGCTTCCAAAATGCTGTATTTCTGGTTTGGTTTTAAACAGCAAACATTGTGCCATGAACATCGGGAGGGTGTTTGATTTTTATTCGCTCTTAATTAAATATTTGTAAGGCAAGAATGGAATACCTGTTGCCTATACAGTAAACTTGATATGGTCATTTTTTTAGCTAACTTCTAATCCCACATCTGTCAGCCTCAGAATCCACTGCATGGCAGCTTATATGGGTTCTTTGGGACATCCCTGCAGCACCTGCAGAGTACAGCTAATTCACTCTATGCTGTGTTACCCAACGAATTTTTTTTCTGAGGGTGGATACAGAGCACTTTCTGACACATTTGATGTGTTTGCATGTCTCTTTGTGATATGTGTGTACATAAATAACACAACTCTGAAAAATTTGTGTGCAGTGAGGAGGGTTGGGGATGAGAAGGGAGGGGTGGGCATGCGAATGTTCTTTCTGCAGTGCTGTCGTGTTGCCGCATTTCTTGCTGACAGGTCTGATCAGAAAGTGATGACAGGCTATGATTGTCAAAACGCCTGTCGCTGAGTGGCAGATCGGCTTTGGCTTTTCCTTATTTCCCACTTCCCTTCCCCCTGGTTTTGTCACATCTCTCTCCCAGCAGTGGGGTTGGTTTAACTCAGAGTGAAGGTAAGAAGAAACGCGCGCAGGCAGCATGAGGAACTCAATCTCAGAGTGTTGCGTTAAGGCCATTGTAGATGTCATGCGTTAGTACTCCCACGGCTGTGGGGAAGCAAGCCAGATAGTGACAGTGTGGGAGTTAAACCAGGAGTTGGAGAGCTGAGTTTGGTGAGTGTCTTGACAAACAAAGCAGAGCTGCTTCTTGCATTGTGTGCTGGACAGGTATGAAAAGAGTTATGCATGTTTCTCAAGAAGAATTCTGAAACCAGCATCAAACTATTTACCAACTGGTAAATTTTCCAACTTGCTAGTTTTTACACAAAAGATTTTTACAGAAAGTATTGTTGACCTCTAGTTTATTCATTTCTTTGGATTTTTGTGTTAATTTTGAGTCAATAAAAGCTCAGGTTTTGAAATTACTTTTACTTTTTTTTTGTTGCTTTACTGCTTGATTCCTGGTAGTCTCTCTGTGTTGGCCCTATGATGAGCTAGCAACCTGTCCAGAGTGTAATCTACCTTTCACCTGCTGACTGTCGCTGCTCGAAATTGGACTATGTGGTATAGAAAAAAAAATTCTTTCAAATTGAATAAACTTTATAATGAAGTCTGTTGCTTTCAAATGAACAGAGTTAAAATGTGCCAAAACATTTCGATGAGACTTTCAAAAGACTTTTCTGTCAACAAACTATAGACTGCTGCATGGATTTTAAATAAAAAAAAGACAAATATGTGCCAATTTGTCCCTTGGTGTTGAGTAATGCAATGTATTGTGTATATGAACATTATAACAGAATAATAGTATAATAAAGCAGTATTGAATCAAGGGAAGTTTGAATTTAAAACTATTAATTCTTTTGACATATAGAATCTGTTTTTAGAAATATTTTGTTATCATTTAGCAGGAAAACATTAATACATTTTTATCTCATGTGACAAACATGCTTTTCCTGAGATGACAAGGTTGATGTCATGGCATCAACTTATGCTTAATGTGTCCCCCCCGACCATTATAGAACAGGGCATATGTAGCATCCATCCATTAATCCATCCTGAACAGGTTACCAGTACATCATAAAGTTAAAGATGTGGTATTAAAAGGAAAAACCCCACTAACAACCCTACTAATAAAAATATATCTATATATGGTAATACATTTACAGATTTAAACTGACTGAAGAATGTGTGACTGACGGTGTACATCCAACATAAATTTGGACCCATGTTTTTTTGGGATCCATGTTGCCCAGTCTGGTTTCATTTGTAGCTAATCGATCATTTGTGCAATCAATGTTTCCAATCCTCCAAAACACATCCAGATAAAATCATGCAGGGCAAAACGTCCTGCTCCATGGGTAGAGCAAACAAGTTAAACAACTTAATAAAAAGCTAATACCTAAGTGATAATAACTGTATAATAATTAAGGTATAATAACTTTTGTCTACGCCAATGTAATTCACACCACACATAATGAAAAGAACTTCCTGGTCATGCAGTTAAAATGCATTGTCCATAAAGTGAATTTATATTAAACACATTAGTCGAAAAGCAAGTGAAGGCTTTTCATAATATAGCAGCCTTAGACACAATTTCAGTCAGAGCCAAATATACAGTAGATCTTTTAAAACATGTAATTAAAAAGGTCTTAGCAAAGTACTGAACAAAATTCTTTCAAGTTGAACTAATGCACTCACATCATGTAGCTGGGAGTCAAAGCTGTTCAGCATTTATACAGTCAGGAGGACTAAAACTCAGAAACATGTTTCAAGCACACTGAAGAGTTCTTGCTTTGACATGGAGAAAGCAGGTAACAAGGAATTATGATTATCTGATTTCAAAGAAGAATTAATGTGATCTAACTGAGTTACAACTAATGGCTGAGTTATGATGTACTGAAGAAATAAAAAACTAGTATTAATTCCCAGTTCTACTAGAACACATGATATTTAAATTCATGCAACAGAAGACAAAAGAATAACATTTTGTACAAATAACTCAACTATAAAGGAATTGCATAATATACACAAACATTTTTTGCGTGTGTGTATTTCACCTGGCTTATATGTGTTATTGTATTTTTCTGACTTGTATGTGTTATTGTATTTTTCTGACTTGTATGTGTTATTGTATTTTTTCTATTTGCAGCTGCCTAACGTGCACCAGGACTAATTATAAAAGAGATTTTTAATGTCAGTGGGATGTTTTTTCTGCTTAAATGAAGGTTAGATAGATAAAATGATTATTAATCCTTTTTTTTTGTTTTGTATGCGTTTGTAAGGCAAATGAAACATTTTATATATTATTCAAAACAACTCTTAGATGTTCATGTTCAAAATGTACAAAACTTCAACAGGTTACAACTGCTTGACCCAAAGATCAAAAATAAACAGCGTACCGTTAGCTGCGTTAGCCCTCAAGTCAACAGATTAAAATCTCTCTAGTTGACTGGTAATAGTCTCAGATTAGATCTGCTCAGATGAAGGCGTCTTTTCTGTGAAAACAGCTGTTTTGGGTGTGTTTGGCTCATTAGACTAACTTGTCATATTAATGCTGTTTAGTGCCAAGTCCACACTTGTCACCGTCTCAGCGCTCCTCCACCGCCCTCCTGTCATTTCTTTGTCACTCTCCCTCCTACTGTGATCATGATTGTTGGATAACTGTTAATTAATTACATGTCAAACTTATGCTAATGATAGCAACTTAATTTGGGGCTAGAAAATAAAACAGTGATACGCTGAGTGGAGAGCCTTAAATACAGCAGTGACAAGAAGTAGCCTGTTCTCACTTTGCAGGAAGTTGGTTGTAGGATCGAGGACATGGCTCATGCTCAGTGGTAATGTTAGGCAAGGCAAAAGTGACAGGCCAACATCCATCCGCCTCCTCATCTTGTCTATTTATATGTATATTCATATTCATGAGCTATTGGAGCATGTGCCATTGCAGATGCATTTAGTTTCATTGGAAAAACCCGAATCTCAGTCCTTCCTCATGGCAACTGACAGAGAAAGATTGCAGTGCCCAAATGACAAAGGACTGGCAGGGCCTGGTGCTAAATCATCATATTGTCGTGGGCAAAGAAAGCAGAGTCTCATCTTTGGAACAGCAAAAATGACTTTACTTTCTGCTGAAGCCATTAAGTGTAAAGTTGGTTCTTGGACTAACGCGTCTCCTGGACTAGCTCAAATGCATACTCAATTGTCTTTCACCGCAGGGACATTTTGACCTGAGAGCAAAGTGCATAAGCATCAGATAGGATGGCAGGTAACCTTTAAGTCAGGAAATGATTTCAAACACACAGCAAAATCAGGACTTTGAAATGATTGGTGTCAGCTGGAGCAAAATGGAGCCTCATGCCAAAGACAGAGGAGTTATGTTCTTTCAAAGGAGCACACTGGTAAGATTATATTTCAACAAGCATGGCTCTTTGTGACACTCTAATTCGTGTGTGTAATGTCAAGTGAATACTGGAAAACAAAGCTTAAAAAGTAAAATGATAATTGGATAAAAAAAAGTAAAAGTAAGCCCTAAAAGATTGTGAGTCATATTCTGTTGTTTCTTACGGCAACATTATTTTGTATCAAGATTTCTTTGCAAAAAGCAAAACATCCAAAGTCCCAGTTTTAAACTGTGTTTGATGTTGCTGAATCACAAATTCAAACTTCAGAAGAGGAAACCAGGTCAAAATAACATGACACAGTTATTTAATACTTCTACTTGTAAGGTGAAAACAATGCTATTCTTATCTGTGAGCCAGTCACGTCTATGAAACTATTATAAATGTTTAGTTGTGTTCTAGCAGCATGCTGTATTAT
>JBAMHX010000019.1:14698603-14728678 GCA_037177515.1 Pseudomugil tenellus
CAGAGTACCAGGGGGAAGGTTTTAAGCTTAAATACATATATATCAAAATACAAGTGCATATTGATTCAGCAAAGTTGCTGGTCTGCGGCATTTTGGTTTCCCTATAAAACACTTTAATTCTCACAACCTTGTATAGGCACTCTGAAGGTTAGTGGGTTTAAGTATCCAATATAACCAACATACCTGCACTCACTTTGTAAAAAAAAAAAAAACAAACACTAGCATTCTTTAAAAAAACAAAAAAACCTTAATTTCTCATCTCTCAGCATTCTTCGGTAAGTATGTTACTGACTCATCACCATGGTAACACACAAAATGGAAAAGCCTGATTCTCAAAGGTATACCATTTAACAATGTTGATTTCCTCAACCCAACCAGTTAGCAACTAAAATAACAAATGGAAATTAATGTGAAGGCCAACAACTATGTTCTCTGATAAAATCTCAACTATGAGTATTGAAGAAAAACTGCTGTGCAGATTGAAAATGTGTCGTCCTTATATATTTCCATGTCCTGCATATAACATACGTGGCATGAAAGCAAAAGACAATGCAGCATTTCTCTATGTATTGACACTGTTATAGAGTTGCAAGTCTTTTTAATCAGGGGACCTTACAGAGACTGTCCATCTGTTATAGCTCTACTACTACTACTACATCTAGAGGGAGACAGTTTAGAATGACTGTAAATGTTCTTTTTATGTCTCATCCCTGACACAAAGGAAGATTGGAATTATGAACCCATCCTTGCTAGAAGATAACAATGGGATATGTGGATTCAATAATTTGTGAATTAGGATGACTGCAACAACCATAAAATTCAAAAGATCAGTGGTAAAAGAAAATGCAATCCCATTTCCTTCTGAAATGTCAACATTTTGTGACACCCATGACAATGACTGATCTACAAATCACTCTTGCCCAGAACTGTCTGTTCTCACTTGCTCTCAGATAAAACAACAGCCATTACATCATTAGAGCAACAGATTTCAGCTCTTTCTGTTCAACTTTATTCAACCTATGCCAAACAGTGACTCAGTTTAGGCTGTATCAAACAGATGTAATTTGTTAAAGATATTCTCCACCATGTGTAACATTTATGCTATGAACAAGCCGCTGGACTGAAGTGCAGATTTACACATCTATTTTGTTCTAATCTCCACTTCTGCTCATGTCTATTCTGGTTTAATAAAATGTGGACATTGCTATACAGAGAAGTGTTCTATTTAAATTTAAAATGAAGTGATCACCAAACCAGACAAACTAAGAAAGTTTTACGGTTTCATAGTTTCTGCATAGATGCTGCCTTTTGAATTCACCTGCATTACCCCTGACAGTGGAGCTTCCCCTCGACTAAACAACAGCTGCTCCCATCGCCTAGCAACAACCACTTGATGGATGACCTCAAAGATGGATAATTACCATAAATCACTATGGTTGTGTGGAGAACAGAGGCAGAAAATCATTGTGAGGGAGAAAAAAAACAAGAAAAAGAAAAAGGGGTAAAACACAGTTTGAGCTGGTGTGCCTGGTGTTTAGGTTAATTTTATCTCCAGCACCAAATGCGGTTGTTGATGGCTTCGTCTGTAGGTAAAGATGTAGTTGTTAAAAGTGGAATTTAACTTTACAGTCACCATTTGTGAGTGTGTGGAGTAAAGGATATATGTGTAAAGGGTGTGAAATGACTCATGGGATAAAATCTGTCCTGAAGGAACACGGACAAAGTTGGTTGAGGAAGGAAGAGAGGAAACAGCAGACGAAGAGTGATGGCAACAGTGATGGGCTTATTGTAACAAAGAAGACGGGAGAAGGAAGTGTGTGTATAGCCTGCATGAACACATATTCATGTATTGTGCATTTGAGCAACAGAATTAGACAGTATGAAAAAAAACATAAAGCCTAGATTTAAAACTAAAAACTAAATGGAAAGGTCACAGTGCCAAAAAACCCGATCCCCACTTAACCAGTTTAGTCTAGCTGTGTTCAGTTGCACCACAGGCTATCAATCACTCTTCTTTGTAATGTCAGCTCTCCCCTGAATTCACAGAGGCCATCAACATTGTTCAAAGCTAAGAAACAAAACATTAAAAATGAACAGAGACAAGGAAGGCAAAATACTACAATATACAAACAAGAAGACATTTAACGTGAATATGATCCTTAATTCTTAGCAGCAAAGATGCAACCTTTTGGCCCAGTAACACAAGAAAAGAGCCAAAGCAAAATCTATCTGCTAGACTTCTCAAGTATTTCATTAAAACGTTTAGTTTTTATTGCAAATTGTATAATTTTTTAACCGATACAAACAGCTTTTGGTTACTGAGTTACAAAAATTATGCCAACACATCATTTCCATTGCCAGAAGAATTTTCCCTCAGTTCCGTGGTGTGAACACAGACTTCAAGTTACATCTAATAACATCTATAGACTATCCAAGAGAAATTAAACTTTCTGATAAAACATATCTTTCTGAGACAATAATTGAGACGAGAACATGAATCCTAGGTCATTAGAGAGAAAGTAACAGCCTCATCATTTTGTTAGATTCTGAGCCATGTTTCTGCAGAAGAAAATGTAAACATCATTCACTCTTAAAACTAGTAGTACAACACGGATTAAGAAAAGCATGTAATCAAACTGTGCTTCCCATCAAAGCCAATTACAGCTGGAGCAAATACATATCCATGACTGCTACCTGGGAATGGCATTTATAATGACTCCTAATTATTTATATGTTACTGAGTGTAAAAAAAATTGCTTATAGACCTTGCCTTAAGGTTTAAGATATTTTTTAATTTTTGTTCAATGAAAAGTCTCTTTAAGTTTAAAACCAAAAAGACATATTGTTAAAACAGATGTAAATAGGTCTGCATTTTTCATTTTACAGTATTTGATTTACAATTAAGTAATTTAACAGAACACGTACTAAAATGGCGTCATCAAACAACACCGATTTGCTGTTTGCATTTGTTCTGGGCTGAATGACTGAAAAATTGTGTCATCTCTTATTAATCTTTTGAAAATAATGTATATTAGCTGACTCCGACTCCTCAAAAAACAGCTATAAATTCATAACATCGCCTCTTGCTTCATACACACCTAGAATAAAAAAAAGATTAATTTGTGGTGTGTGGCTCTTGAGCTGGTACAGTAGTATAGCTTTACTCTGCTCCTGAATGGAAACATCTTGAATGTGGAGCCCACTGGAAAAAAAGGCATTTTCCTGTCATATCCTAAAGCTGCTGAAGAGTTCAAGATGGAGAGCATCACACACCAAGCAGTGACCAGTGATGTGAAAGAATAAGGACAAAAGAACTTGTTTGCTGAACATATTTGTTTTTTCTGTGAACGTTGTACTGACCAGATGTATTTGCAATAGAGAAGTTGAACATAAACTCATTCAGATAATGCGAGGCTCTGGGACAGTCATTGCCCAAATTTCCCTGGAGCTAACCCCCCTTTTCACTACGTTACCCACAACACATTGTGCACTCTAGCATAACAAACCGGCAACACCGTGTGGCATTGCAGGTGCAGAGAAATTGCTGATGCAGCATCCACATTAGATGCCTTGTCTGCATATGAATATTTAAAGGAATATTACTTATGCCTGAAAAACTAAATCTAACATTTCTGTGCAAATACTATCTGCCTGAACTTAAACAAGTCAGGATTTCATTTTGTCAACATCTAATCAGAAAAGACAAGTGGAGTTGAAGCATCTGTCCAGAGTGAGAAGATACCAATTTACATTATTTTAAGTAAATAATTTTCTATGCTTTCTTGCTTTAATAGGAAAAAGGTTAGTTAAAACTGGTGTTTGACCGAAGAAAATGATAATTTAACAACAGTTATTCAGACAAATAACACTAAAAATACTATTTTTTACTTTCTGGCTGCCCATTTCTTCTCCATGCATATCAACAGTGTTCATAAAATCTAAAATCTAGTATAACTGATTTGGTTATAACATGCCTCATTATGATTTATTCTTTAAGTTCAATCTTTCATTCTTGCTTCAAACCTAAAAACTGAAGTGAACTGAACTTTAAACTAATTCTTGAGATGCAGAAACTTGCACAACTCTGACATAAACACACATTTACAGTCATGATTACAGACGACTGATTCTTACCTCTTTAAACACATCTTTGCCTTCTGTTTAAGCAATTTGGCCTAAAGGACTTGCTTTTTGTCCCCATAAAGATGACGTCCCCATATTGTGGTTGTCTAAACAGATTTATGTCCCAACAATGTGAGTAAGACCTGAATCACACACGCCCACATTCACATTATTTTGTCTAGCTGCATCAAAACATTTCATCAGCTCTCCTTTACGCTTATGGTTCTCTCTCTCTGTGTGGCATTCAGAAACAACCCAAACATCATACAAGCTGGAAGACAATAACACAGGCGACTTAGTGAGAACCAGACTTCAGAGACCTCCCCCAACGTGCACACAGACAGACAAAGACATAACAACTTTACAAACCATAAAGTCACTTCAGGGAAATTAATTAGAACTGCAAACCCTCTAGGCAGGAGGCTGCTTGGGACAACCAAACATCTCCAAACATTTTAGTGCTTTTAACTCTATATGTCACCGGGGAAATTCTTGCAATTGTGTCCCATCAAAACCATTATCCTTTATGCATCGCCACATTTGCTATTTCATTCTGCCTGTTCAGGTGACGAGTTAGTGCAGAAGTTTGGCGCTCCATTAAACAAAGTTGCACTGTTTCATTTCAACACTTTAGCTTGTGTCTTTAGCATGATGAATACGATAGTGGAGTAATAAAAAAATCTATGTAAAGAATAAACTGAACATTGTCCTGTGTGTGCTTGGGTGTGTGTGTGTGTGTGCGTGTTTTTACCATCCAGATGACCATTAAGTGACAAAAGAAGAAACGATTTGAGGGTGGAGTATTTGGGGGCAGAAAAAGGCTCCCAGAGGAAAGTCAGTAAATTATGAAGTGGTCTCTCAAAGTGGACTAGTATCAGTAGCTATGTCATCTTAATCATGTGTGTGTTTATGTGTCCTAGGGTATGTGTGTGTACAATGGTTATGAACAGCTTAGCAGTGAGAGAGAGAGGGGCAGGAAGAGAGGAAGCAATCATTCAACAGAGCACAATATCAGGCTGCGGACAGACAACGAACGGCTGGAAGGTTCTGGAAATGAGAGAAAAGCCTTCCTCCCTCACATTTCTGCTCCCAACGCCTCCTCCCAAAGTGCCCTCCATCTAGCACTAACACACTCACATACAGGCACACACATAAATGGCACCATAACTCTATATCCGCAATCAATCTCCGCTATGAAGACGCATCCATCTTCAGTAATGTTAATGGGAGGGTTTTTGGGGGTGGGAGGGGGGAGGACAGGGGTAAAACAGAGGGTATGTGACTGCAAAGCTTACCTCAGAGTACCGTGAGGTAATGTGTGTGTGTGTGTAACAGAGACAGTGTAAATGAATAAAAAGTGCAGAGGGAGCATTGTGCATTTGTGAATGCATGTTAGCGTATTTTTCTGTATGTCAGGAGGTCAAGAGTGTGCGTCAGTGGGCGAGTGACTGATGGCTGTCAGCTTGCATCTGGCAGAGAAAATAAATTAGGCTTATGAAGACAAATGAAGAGGCTATGGAAAGAGTAAAAAAAGGTTAGAGGGGGATCAGGACAGAGAGAGGGAATGAAAAGAAAATAGAGAGAAAAAGGTATGATGTGTGTGTAGCACGGCTATAAAAGAAAGGAGATGGAGTTCATATCAGCAGCTAGCCACTGATAATTGAGAGAGATGTGTCTCATGTTAAAGCCAAGAAAAATGTAGCCTTGTTTTTAAGTCATTTTTCTCTCTTCAAACACAAGCAAACAACATTTTTTAAAAGTGCAAACCAGTTTGAATTCATCTGAGCTGAAAGTCCGTCTCTGTGCGCTTCCTCTGCTTGTGTGTTGATGTCAGCGTGTATCCATGTGTGCTCTATCTCTGCAGATTTGTCAGTGTCGATCCCATGACACACTCGCCTCGTTGTGAGTGGAGGAAAGCTCTTGGAGGGCTTTGTCACGCGGCGGTCTGTTCTTTTCCTGAGGCCTGGCGCCCCTCATTTGATAAATGACACATGTCATTCTGTCAGCCCCTGCCATCCGGGCTGGGAGGCCCCGAGCTGATATATGGCCGCCCAGACTAAAGGAAATCAGAGTGTTTTGGCAGAACCCTGAGAACACGGCCTCTTATAATGGTGTCTACTTTTGCGTCTATAAAAGTATGTGCATTTGTGTTTGTGCCTTTCTGTCTGCAGAGTTCAGCTTGTTTAATTGTGTGTATGTGTGTATGTGCACTTTAAAGTGAGCGTCTGCGTCTCCCCAAGTAGTTGTGAATCCGTGTGTGTGTGTGTGTGTGTGTGTGTGTGTGTAGCCTCTCAACCTGTCAGGCAGACGGGTAGAGGGAGACAAATCATCGCCATGGCCGCCCCAGCTGTTCCCCAAATTTGGTGTGAGGAGGAGAGTGAGGGAAAAATCCTGCCGTTTCAGTTTTAAATGGCTGATGCTTCCCAGAAACGGGAATGAGTGAGAGGACAAGTGGAGCTAAGCACAAACACACACACACACACAGATGCAAAAAGTGAAACAAAACTCAAGCCAGTCACAGATGGATGCACAGTGTAAGGAAGTTTTTGTCAGACACACATGGACACACACCTTTATCATTGTATTTGAACCTACACCAACCTGAGAAACTGAAAGGACAGCAAAACAATCTTCAGTTATACGTAAATCACTGTCAAATATGAAAAACTGCATGAACTCAGTGTGAAGCGTTTCCTTCTGTCCTGCTTTCTCTCTCTCTCTCTCTCTTTTCTCTAAACCTTCATCATAACTTTAATTTGCTTTAATCCAAACCTTTACTCTAATTCACCTCCTGCTCTGGGGACCATTTACAAGCAGCCACACACAAACACTTCCTTGGTGGAGGACGGTCCCACCTGGAGGTTGTGAACTCTGTATGACCCCGTTTGATTGGGTGCGGGCCGAACCCCCAACCCCCACCCACTCGTCTCTCCCACGGAGAAGAAATGAGAGAAGGGAGAAAAAAACAGCATCATTAAGCTGTGAGTGATGAGTGGCAGCCATGGGTGACATCCTCCCCTCTTTCTCTCTCTTCCACTTTCCAACTGCTTTCACTTTGTTTTCTCTTCTTCACTGCCTTGATACTTTTCACTCCCGCTTTATTCACCTCTCCCCTTCCCTCAACCCCTCAAGTCATTTCTCTTTCACTCCTCTGTTGCTTTGCCTCCTCTTTTTCCACTCCCTCATCCCTCCCTCCCTTGGCTCCCCTCATTGCTCCCTGGTTCTTTTTTGTCTGCTGTCAGTCTCTCTTTCTTAATTTTTTCCCCCTCTTATGCCTCATCCTTCTATTGCTTCTTTTCTCAGCAACACAATGCTTTGCTTGGTCCTGTCTGGCTCTCTTGCCCTGGTCTTGTAGACACTCAGCTTCTCTGTGAAGCTGAGTGTCCTTCTCTGTGATCTTTTCATGTGAAGTCATATCAATTCAAATGTTCCCATATTTGGTTACATTTGAATATTAAAAGAGATCAATGTAAAGCATTATTTTAAGCAATAATGTTTCATATACTACTGGAAGGGCTACATGATACATAAATCAGAAGGAAACAGTGTACTGAACAGTAAATAAAATTGATAAAACCTCTGCTAGAGTAGACTAAAAAAAGTTTTAAGAGCAAATGAAACAACAGCTAGACTGAAATGGATCCTTATCGTCAATGTTTTGGTGTCAATGCCATAGTCGCAACTCTTTCTACCTTTCTGCAGAGGAAGGTGGCATACACCATCCTGAGTACCAGGGTCAGGGACTGCTGCCACCAGAAGGGTGCTGATCCATTTGCTACCAAGAGCGCAACAGATAGAAGGTGGAATAATCAGAGATTTGAGTCTTAAGTCTGATGCCAAAAAGGATTCTCTTGTCTTTGGTGTGCTGAATAGTTTTCTCTAATTAAGCTTTTAGTTTATTGTGGATAGAATGCAACATGATGTGAGGATAATTCTTGTGAGATTGCTGTTTTAAAGGAGGGTTATGGTGTTTTTTGCCTTTTAATGAAGGTCAACGTTTAGTTTTCTTGAGTGTGAAACATCTTTTACCTGCACTGCACTACAAAACTGAGATAAACCTCTCGTTGTATTTTTGTCATAAATTCCCTTCCCCTTTTATTCTTAAGCTCGTCTGACCACAGCTTGTAATGCACAGTAAGTATTCTTGGCTGACTGATGCAGGCATGAATGGCTGAGTTTGTCTTTTTTTAAATGAACTACTATTAAAAGCTTTTATAAGCTATTAAGGGATTGCATGTAAGATAACAAAGACGGAGAAGTGAAAGTAAGAAATATCGACCAATCACAAATGCATCTAGCTCCACCAAGAAGGGTGACCTTACTCCCAAGATATCTCCCTGGAACTTCATTTGGCCCAGTTCATTTTGAGGCTATTGGAAAAAAATGTTTATATCGCACTGATATCGCTTTTGAAGAACATAATTCTGGAGTCTGATACAATGTACTACAACTCTGCAGGGTCAAGGGCTTCTGTAGGTGCATTGTTTTCCCCTTAAAGAATATTGAAAGAATGAGAAATCAAAGTATAAATCCTTTTAATTTAGCGTGTTTTCACTTCCGTTTGACTGACTTCATGTGTTGAGAGGAAGAGTAAATCCTACAACGTGATGGGTTGATTGACTGAACGTGATAAACGTGATGTTAATCAGCGCAAAGCAGTCTGCTCCTTGATCTTGTTTAGTTTGATGAAGTTTAATTAAACATTCTTGACGTGCCTAAAGAACTTTACTGAAAACACGTCTTTATTCCCCCGTCAAATATTATTTTTAATTAACATTATTTCTACAGTAGCGGCAGTCATTTACTGAAACCCGTGTGATTTGTCAGTGCACATTTTGACAGATAAGCTAGTTTCAGTCAGGTTACAGCTAGTGCTTCTCACACTGATAAAGAGATTAATTCCTTAAACAAAGGCAGGAACAAACCAATCCACCCTACAGCTGCTTTTTTTTAAAAAAAAAAAAAAAAAAAAAAACTTCAACTAAGCTGACAAAAACATTTGATGTTTTTCTTTAGCCTGGGAAAAATTAAGCAGCTGCAGAATTGTTTCTGTTTTTGATTAGAACCCAGCTGAACATCATGTTGCCTTGCGCCTGTATCAGTGTGTGTTATTTACATCCTGAAAAACGGAGGAGGTTAAACGCATATGACCTTCTTCATGGCTGATTTAGGTCTTTAGTTTTTCCATGCAGAAAAAAAACACATGAGAAACACAGTGAAATACAAAACACTCACAGCTGCAACTAAACTGGGTTTGGGATCACTTGTGATAAGTTGTGATAAATGTTTTAAAGGTTAAAGCTCTACATATTAACAATAATTAAGATGGCTGCCTTATTTCAGTTGATAAGTTCTTACTTGGGTATTACAGTCTAACTTTAGTGGCATTAATTTTTGTGAAGTGGTTATAATCTGAAAATCTTACAGTAGCTATACTACAACTTTTAAAGGGAAAAGTGTGATGTACAAACAGAAAAAAGAGGAGATAACTTATTTTGAGGATGAAGAGACCAAATCAGAAAAGAATAAAATCAAAGAAACTAAATAATTATTTATGTAAGCACATGAACATGAAGCGGCAATGTGTGGATTATATAGATGTAAAAACATGAAAGTCATGACAACAACAACAATAATAATAATAAAATATATTTATATAGTGGTTTTCAAAGCACTCAGAACACTTTATATGGTATCCATTATTCATTTACTCCTCATTCATACTAGGCGATGGTAAGCTAGAGCCATAGCTGCCTTGGGGCACACTCATGTGGCAACCAATCCAAGCAAATGTACTCTCCAATGACTGAATAACTATGCTGCTTTCTCTGCTTTTAATTAATGTTGATCATGATCACAGATGAAAAAAAAATCACCACTCTTAAGGTCTTAAACCATATGGCACAGCTGGTTAGCTTAACAGCAAAAACTGACATATAAAAACAAAAAAAATCATTTTCAGGAAGTTTTTGTGTAATAATAGGATCTTAGTAAAGTTTAAAATCTGAATCTGAAAACATGTTTCATGCTTCATACTCCAGAACTCTGATTCTCAGATCTCTTGGTGGGTTTTTGTTCACTAAATAATTTATTTCTATATTTTGGGGCATAAGTTAATGAATGAGTTCTGCTCCAAAATATATCAGATCTTTTGATGTCATATGAGCCACTGATACTTCTGAGAATTACCTGGGTCAGGTGAGGTTTCCATCCAAAGAGTTACAGAATCAGCATTTATGCTTCTATCTAGAAGAAACCAGAAGAAAACCTGAAGTCTTTTCCAAACCATCATTCATTTAAATCAGGTATTACCTTATTTGCTTTTCTGTACTTTTAATTAGAGCTGAGCTTTTTTTTCTTGCATATGTACATTGACAGTAATGTTGAAGATACTGGAATTGATGATGACTGATGATGTATTTCCTACGGATGTCTATATCACATGTAACCTCTCAGCCTTGTGTTGTTTTTTTCTCCTTCTTTTAGGTTGTTCTCTTTCTATTGGATTTCTTATTGTTATTCTACTTCCTAATTATCCAATTTAATGCTTATTTTACTGTACTGCTTTCAATATCTTATGTAAAGTACCTTGAATAGTCCTATAGATGGAATGAACTATGCAAATAAACTTGCCATATAGCAAGGAATCAAGCACTTTTGGTAATATTTCTTCATTTAGCTAAAACAGAGATGACATTGGTCACGCTGTTGCGTTTATACCTGCCTATGGTGTCAATGAGGGCACAAACATTATTCATTGTTTGATGGAGTAGTAGTCCTGTCATCAGGGGGCTTTGTGAAGAGGCAAACATGAGGCAGATGGATTAGAAAGAGATGACAGGCCAGCGTTTGGGTCATCATACAAACAGGGACAGGTGATCAGAAACAGATGCTCAGGTGGACATCCAGCCGGACGGACAGTTGAGGGATTTAATGATGAAAGAGACACGCCGAGAGAGGAGGGTGTACAAGACGCCTCCTGCTGATCTCTCAGAGACAGACGACTTAGAGGGACGGAGCTGAGCTTATGCCCCCCCTGCGACTGTCACTGTCTCAGACAGCACAGCGGCTCTGGGAAGATTTGGCAGGAATTTTCATGGGCAACATGTGGTGTTGTTGAACTGATCCTAAAACATTACATCCCCTTTCAAGTGCCCATCAAGCGAAGCACTGAGCCTGATGATGTTTAAGTGATTATACTGTGTAACCCTGAGCAAACTGAGGTCAATGGGTGTCTTTCAAACTGAAGCGCCAGACAACACTGAATAAAGCCACGCTAACAGAGTACGCTTTGATTCCTTCGCTGTGTCGGGTACTGTATGGAAAGACTGTGCTCAATGGCAATGGCTCTTAGAGAATATGTGACAGTCATGTGTTCAAACTTCAAAGAGCATGACACTAGGCGTCACTGCTTTGTGACCTTTTACATTTTCATGACTCAGAAGTGTGACTGCTGAAATCAAACTATTTGAGACAAAAAAGGGAATCTTGAAATATGAGAACAAGGCTAGTGGGCCTGGAAGAGGAGAGTATTACACTCTCCTTTTCAGATGTCGGGTTCATGTTCTTGTAACCAGTTCACTGCCTCTTGAGCATCCGGCGAGAGAACGATAGATGAGGGTGAGAGACATGGAGGAAGATGAAAGAAAATATGAACAGGGTAGGGTAGAACAGAGTCGGTAAGATAGAGATTGATGACAGATAGGAAGATGAGAAAAGGCTTACCGGGGGGGAGGAGGAGGCCAGTAATCCCCCTTAAAAACGAGCAGCGGGAGAGAGAGACAGAGGGAGTCTGAGATCGAGATGAAGAGGTAAACGGAGGAGAGATGGCACTACTCTGTGCTGCAGCATAACCTTCTCCGGCGTCCGCTCTCAAGGACACAGTGTCATCTGTTAACTGTATCCATTCCCAGATGGCTTATCTGCAGTAAACTAGTGTCCAAAAAAATTATATTCATTGCATCTCAGCCCACACTATCAGCTAAATGCTCCCTGGGGGGTAGAAATTTCCGCCCCTGACTTTTGCCCACTTGCACCGACTGCCGTTTGGATGTGCTGAGACCGGCTTTTATCAATGTGAGCATAATAAAAACTAGTACCTGTCCTATTGTGATATACAGTAACAGTCCTCTCCAATTTTAGCACAGCATGCTCTACATACAACTCTCTTTAGAGGTGTGAGGCCAAAGGAACTTCATCAGTAGTTTTCATCACAGAGGGGGCATAGAATTCAAACCTTAGACCAATCTCATGCTCCATCTTCTCCCAAACTTTCATCAAATCCTGCACATTCACCTTGGCTAAGAATGTATATACTAAAAATATAAGTAAGGTTGCATTAAACTAACCTTTTCAGAGTTTTCAGAGACAATGACAGGACTTAACCGTTTTTGTGAACTGGGCTCTGCATATAGTTAAACTGCATCTACCTGATAACAGCAGAGTGAGAATATGCGTTTCATGCACAGCACTGGCACATATAATCAGCAGCTAATAACGCTACGTTGGGAGTCACTGCCCCAGTATAAATCAATGTGCAAAATAATTGCTAATACACTGGTTATTGATTAGAGTGCCCGCCATGCACTCATTTTCTGAGGTGACTGCGGCGAAGTGCAAACGCAATGACAAGGGTAAAGTGCTATTTCTCAAAAAGGCGCAGCTGCACAGGAAAAAAAATCACTACAGGGCCTCTGCAGTAATTCTTAATTGACACCTGTCAGAGCAATGGCAGCAGTCACAGCTGCTGCAGGGGAACGTCTCCCCAAGTCTTGTTCATATGTCACTTTTAATACCTTTTCTTCACGGTCCCTCTTTCTCCCACTCTGTTGTGTTCTCCACCTCACCCACTCAGGCTCGCACCCCCCCACTCAGGCTCGCAACCCCCCCTCTGCTGCACGTCAGATGTTTGAGACCAGTTAACACAAGCAGCGCGACTTCAAGGCCAAACAGTGCAGGGCCTCCGGTGGTGACTCAGTCAAAACATCGCTGTTTGGGATGATCTGCTTGTAAATCGCTTTCAGCCCGAACTGACTCAAAACATTTAACTTTTGCATTTCAAATCTTTCTCCAACAAGTCCAGCAATTTTTAAATCCATTAAAGACAGTGTCCACCTGGTGCACATGGTCAATCATACAAGGAATAATACGATGCGCCTTTCTACTAAGAATTTGCAGACACAAACTTCATGCCAAAGAAAATAAAAAAAATAAATAAAACAGGGGAAACAATAAAACAAACACAGTGTGCACAGAACAGTACAGCTGAGTTAGACAGTTGCTCCCCTGAGGACATATTGGCCTCTGAGCGCACTCAGGACCTCCCATTGTCTTGCTTTAAATCACAGCTGGCCAGGTGTCTCTCTTTTTCTCTTCATCTTTACACTTCCTCCACATTTACCCCAACTGCTATAGACTAAATCTTAAATTCACAGAGAGACTGTCTGTGTTTAATGTTTGTGAAGAAAAAGCAAATGCAGCTGGCCCACTCGGGAGGTCTGAGAACTTGCAGCTTTTGCTAAAGCCATTAAAAATAGTGAGGACATTACAAAATAGACATCTTTTATTAAAAGGTTCCCTTTTATAACCCTACATTAAATTCTTGAAATGTATTTTTTCTGTTAAAGGTTACAGAAATCATTATCTGAGTTTTGATGTTTGTCAAAACTTTGGAGAAGTGAACTTTTCGGCTTATTTAGCGAGAACATTTTCTTCTTTTCTTTGTTATACATGCTGATAATTCAAATGTCTTCAGGGTTGGTGTGAACAAAACAAAGTAAGAATAGACACCAGCCTGGTCTTTGTTTATGACATATTTTTATTTTCACACCTGATTATCAAGCATGGATGCTCACAGCATGCTATGTGAGGTCTAAAACAGATTTACTTTGTGTATGCAACAATTTATACGCTATAATCTGAATCTCTGACTGTTGTTTCACTCTTTCTCTTTCAATTAGGTGCCTCATTTTTACTACATCAGCAGGAAAACGTCCCCTCTATGTGGCTGCGAGTGCTCAGCAACTGGTGTCTCGACTCCATCTGCATCCCTTCTACATTGTGGATCTTGTTCTGCAGCTCTTTTGAAATGATATCTTAGCAGATCAAACACGAGTGCAGGATGTATTTCAGAAGGAATGCCGTTGAGTTTTATTCCTGCAGAAATGACCTTTTCTTCCTTTTTCGAGGCTTCTTGTGTTGTGCTTGAGCGAAAACCCAGGTTTCCCGGCTTCCTCTAAACCTCATTAAGCTCAGGGATAGTTTTACCTCGCGCCTGCAGCACCAAACGTCTTTACATCTCCATGGTACGTCTAATTCCCACATATTTTCAATACAACCCTCTCTTTTCCATGAGAGCAGTCATCAATCTTCATTTGTCACTTAACCTCCACGACGATGAGGACAGAGAGTGGAGTTTTGCTTGCATGCTTGCGCGCAGATTAGTATGTGTTTGATTTCCTGAAGGCCTACTGGTCCCGATGACACATGCGAATGAAACTACGGGTGTAGCGGAGTGTGAGCTGTAGCAAATATAAATCCACCGACTCCTTCAGTCAATGTCACCTGTTAATGACACTTTGCACACACCACATTATCACAGGATCTACATGTTTCATGCCCACATACACACACACAAAAATCTCCATCTTTGCTCGGAGATGCACTGTGACACACACACACACACACAAAAACACACAAACATGCTCTGTTGTCGTCTAAATTTTTCACTTCAAATAATATTTTTTTTCCTCCCTCACAGCGCTGCTTCACATCCTGACAAATGTCATTAAATTCTTTATCAGAAGCATCCTGATAAAACTAACACAAGCCTCTAATAGTCATCGTTCGTGCTCGCTTCTTACTTGACATGTGCCGTGAGCTAAACTCCTGCAGAGAAACACAATGCCAAATAACAACAACAAAATGTATTAAGGCTGCTTGGCTTGGAACTTTGTTCCTGTTCTGTCAAACAAAGCGGCGAGCTGTTAGCAGAAAGATCAGAGAGAAAGTATCACGAGCATCTTTCAAGTCCTCATCCGCAGTGAACTATTAAAAGGCACCTCTGCTGCAAACTGCGTGGCTACTTAAGCTGAATTACATGTTTCCAAATGCCATGTGCCACGATTAGCAACCTCTGTTGCTGAGTTTACGCTGCAAGATAAAAAAAAAACAAGAGGTGGGCACATGAGAAGTGGGTGATGCTGAGTTGATTTCATCAAGCTTGCAGCTTGCAGACTTGACACCTTGCTGAATTTGTCAGCACTAATCTGTGGACCCGTCGCTGATCTGTCAGCTACCTGGATAATTAGGGACCCCAGCTAACGATGCCGTCAGATTTTTTTTAAAAAAAAGGCCCCGCCCTGAGTCGTAATTAATAGACTCTTTCAGAGGTAGTGTTACTGGCAGTTTGCGAGAGAAGAAAGCAGCCGTCGATGTCAGCGAAGACGCTCAGGAGGCAAAGCTGCGTCTGTGCGTCGTATTTAATTCGCTCATTGTGGCTTCAATGTGGACAAACGCTGACTTAATGTGTCGAGTGAAATCTGGTAGTAGATCATGCTAACAGGGTAAAATGTGCCCTTTAAGGTGGCATCTATAGACTAGAACTTTATCTGTGAGGTGATTTATGTTTGGAGAGCTGAACTTGGTCAAACTGCATCGGTCATCCAACATCTCTATGAAGACAGCAAACATGGGAGAACTATATATCCACATGGTCATGTCAAGCAACTATATGTGGATCTGTGTCCTCATCCATCCGACTGGAACATGACCGACCTTCTCCTCAGTCAGCACAGCTAAATGCTGCATAGAAGATGTAATAAAATCTTTTTAACTCTGGTGGAACAACCACCGAAACAGTGTCACCCAGTAATCGTGGGGACACGTGGAGTGATTAGTTGACAGATTCATTACTTGGAGTCACAGTGTTTGATTTAAGATATTGCAGTTGGCAAACTAAAAGCAAGAGCAGACGTGCAGCCGTGCCATTCGTTTTCTAGCAGCAGTCAGAGCTGTGACCTCAGAAACAGGGAAAATACAGACTTATGGCTGCTTTGTGTACGTCAGTATCTCCCATCTACTAATTAAACCGCAGTAATTACTTATTATCCTGCTGTAATACAGAACGATGGCATATTTTAACATGATATTGCTGCAATCTGCATAATGTAACCGTGTGATCACTGCCGTTACAATAAAAGTCTTAATTCTTTGGTTAGAAAGGAGATGCTGTATTTACGAGATTGGAATATTGAGTGCAACCGTCACTGCAGAGAAAGATTTATCGATTAGTCCTTATAACATATAAAAATAAAACAAGAAAATAAAAAGAAAAACTAGTACAGGCCTGGATGGCACCAGATCAAAACCTGGAGATGTTTAATTCACTATATTAAACGAGACAAAACAGCACCTCCCCACTTCTGAGGAGCTGAATCTGCTCAGCGGTGGGGGATTTTATGCACAACTAACAGCTTAATCGATTATCAGAATTGTTAGCGACATGTAAATCACGGCATTAATTAAATATCAAATCATTTCAGTGCTTAATTGACTGCTTATGCACGAAGGCAAGAAAGCAACAGCGGCCCTGCACGAACCCTTTGTGGAGCACTGTTTCATCTTTCTACAGTAATGTAAAATATGCATTCATGCAATTCATCCGACAAGTTTCATCTGATCTAATCCTGCTGGATTAATCTGACTGTAATCTCTCCCTTTGTTACTATTGTCACTTGATATTAGCGCATTGTTTATGTCATTAATGACTTAAGGAAATGCATCAACAAAACAGCAGTTCTGCAAGGAGGACAAAAGAAAATGACGACAAATGACTGCAGCAAAAGTCTGCTGCTCAGATTTCACCGCACTGAACCCAACTGCCAAAACTAACAGATGCAGTAATGCGGTTCCAAATGAAAGAACACTGATGTATTGTCACTGGTCATAAAGTAGATAGGGTACAGCACCATTACAGGCTCTAAAATCATCACTGTGACTGATGAAACAGAGCCCATTTGAAACGGCATACAAAGAGCTATTGAAACCTCTCTCTCCCTCTCTGAGGAGCATATGCAATATTTGGTTTTAGTGCAATTCCAAAGTGAGAAATCTGGGTTGTGGAAATATCTGCTAATGCACAGTAAAAAAAAAAAAAAAAAGCCAGCATTTAAAGGTGTGGAAGCAATCACACACACACATCAGTAGAGGTGTTAAAGTTTTTGGATTGACCATATGTCAAGCACTGGAAATAATGTAGAGACAAAGCCTGCCAAGTTGGGATTGACCCTTACTGCCTGTGATGTATGTGTCTGTCAGAAAAACAGACAATCTGATCAATATTTAAAAGCTGAGCCGGAATGAGGGGGCCACCTCAGAGAGAAGCCAAATGACCTCAAGTGGGTGGGAACGCAGGAAATAAAAAGAAAAAAAAGAGGCAGAAACATTAACCGACACTATTCATTTTCAGCATGCAGCCTTATTCTTCAAACAAATTTCTCTCCATCCATCACTAAAGACTCACGTCAATTAGGAATTACAGCCCCACCGAGTTCAAAGTCCTGCCGTCACAACCTTGATTAAGTCTGCTTAACCTCACATTTCCACCGCCTGCTTAACATTCTACAGCTGTTTTATTCAGCTTTGGTCATTACTGCATGAACTTCAAAGGCTCGTCTCTCTCGTCATTTGGAAACGCGTGTCAATCACACACACTAGCACGTACACACACACACACACACACACACACACACATCTCCCAGGGACATCAAATGGATTGAGGCAAACATGCGCTTCTCTTGCTAAACTCTTCATGTCTGCTGGCGACAACATGTAGGTCTGATGATTAAACGGCAGAAGGAGTTTGCTTGGATTTAATTTGTGACAGGAAAAAAAGTCTTTTATTACAGGAGATGTTGAGCTCTTTAACTTTTTATGAAGCTTTGTTGGTTACAGAAAACATAAATGAATGAAGTGGAGCTTTTTCGTTAACACGTGATTTAAAACACCTACAAAGGCATCTGGTGTGAACGTTTTTGGATTTAGAAAGTTCATAACGAGTAGTAAACTAGACTAAGCTTTATTTCTACAGTCAGAAGGGACTAATCTTATACAATCTCCATAGAAAACACTCATTTTGTGACTTGGCACAATTTATTTCCATTATAGTCTTAAAGATTTACGCTACTTCCTGCTTCTAGATTAACATAGAGGTTGGGTGAAAACAAAGTGACCACAATCTCCCGTGTTCACCCTGCAGAGTTGTAGGATCACTCTGTGTGATCTCTCCATGCACCACCACCCTCTTAAGACCCCCCCTCCTCCTTGTTCCCTCCCCCCTTTGGGTATTAATCACAGAGTATTTATCCCGCTTCAGGAACTTTTCTTTCAATTAGTCTTTTCTTTGCTTTCTTGCTGGGGGAACAAAAGTTTTCTTTTTCCTTCTTTCGAGGGAGCCCTTCCGTCTGACGCATGCGTATCTCTGCTGAACGACACTGACGTTTATCAGGAATGAATAGATCAAAGGCAGTCGCATGACAGGCGATCAATCAAGCATCAAATCAGGGATGGCAATCCCTGAGAGGAACACAAGCTGAAAATACGCCACTTTTTTTCTTCCCTTTCTTTTTCCTGTTTTCAAACATCAAAAGCGTTGGCCTGTAAAAATGAGATAAAATCAGCTTTTTTGTTTGGAGATCTTGGATTTCTAATCCAGAAAACTTGAATGCAGCAAAAGATGCATAAATGAAACAACTTCCTCTCAAAAAAAAAAACAAAAAAAACTGAGATTTGTTTAAGGATATGTGGGAAGGAAAATACAATACGTACAAGTTGAATACTCTGTTACAGGAGAGTTTAATGGTACAAAACATTTACACAAGTCTGCAGTGTCCAAAACGTCCCGCCTGTCAGCTGCTGCGTAAACGTGCTTTACAATCATACGGGGTCCTGGGTATGTGTGTAGCCCTAAATGGAGGTGTGTGTGTGTTTGCAGAGTCCAGGCTTACCCGATGACCGCCGCGGCGCTTGCTGCTTTCTCCTCGGCATGCTGCTGCAGGACTTTCCGCTGGACTTTTCATGCAGAGATCAAAATAGCGGACTAGTTGTTAAGGAAAGCAGTGCAACGAAGGACGGGAGGGGGGGGTGAAGCAAGGCAGAGCAGCGCTTCCTCTGCTCTTTATATGGGATGATATAAATAAAGTGTATTTCCCTCGCAGGGCGAAGAAGCGACCGTTTATTCTCTGTGAGTCTCTTTTTTCAGTTATTACAGATAATTTGGAGGAAAACGAGGCTCGTCCGTTAACTTCTTCCGATGAGTAAAACTCATGGCAGGCTGATGTGGGGAAAAAGCTTCGGGTTTAGTCTCTCGAGCGGGGACATGGACAGCTGCCAGAGTCCTGTAACTGCGTTTCCATGAAGCAAATCTGTTTCCACCTCTCGTTCGGATGATTAATAGTTCATATAAAAATAAAAAGTAAAAAAAAGAGGAAGATCCATGTCAAGTAAAAACTGCGATGTAGTGTTTCTCCCAGTCCGCCCAGGTGCCAGCTTCTCTCCAAGCTCCGCTACAAGGAGGAAATCTGAGGGGAGGGAATAAAAAAGAGGATAATAGTGACACGTTAAGCAGATGGGCGCATGTCAGTCAGTCATGTGGCGAATCCGTCCAACAAATCTGCGCAAATCCGGACAGTGAAACACTTAAATAAATGCTTACCTTCCGAATGTCAACACGGACACTTGATATTTTCTCAGAAACTCATCACAAAAGACACGGAGCAGGCCCGTCCGCTGAGTCGCACACTCACTCGCGATTGTTGTTGTTTCTTGTTGTTTTCTTGGATTTATTACAGTTTGGTGCAAAGAAACAGATATTTGGAGCCTCCGCGGGTTTTCTCCGCAGTGTAATGTGCGCACATTGGTGATGCGCGGTGCGTTCAGACAGCTCCCACTGATAGACAGACACATCCAGCTGCCTTTCCGGCCTCTCCTTTACTCCACCCCTCCACCAGCGTCACCCTGACAGCCAGAGCCCACCTGTCAATCTGCTGCTCGAAATGTTCACCAGGATGCCTCCGATTTCTGCCCGCGCCTCCCAGCACGTGCAAGATTCCAGGAAAGGTGTGTTAAACAGGAAGGGGGGAGGAGGGGGTGCCTTCCGAGACAAATGAGTGATGAATGCCACTTAAGAATAAAAGTTAGCTGATGTTGAAATGAGATTTATCAAATAAAAAGAGAGACTGGAAGCTAAAACAGATTTTTGCGGCTATTGGAAGTTTATTAGACAAGAAATGCAGATCGCTTTTTTTGTTGATGGCTCTATAAAGTCCTAATCACATATTTCCCCTGTTTTTAAAACTAGGCATATATTAGCATACATGTTGACATGTTTACCACAACAATCCAAGCAAAAAGAGATCTTGAAATCAGAAGAAGTATCTAAACTTTCTTTTTTTTTAACTTACACCCGAGTTGACGCTCACCATAAACTCATTGCTTGGCTTGCGTTCATCTCAAAAGTGTGCACAAAATAGTAGATATTTTTGGCGACCCCCTTTTAATGGGACAAAAGAGGTTGCAGATCGATTCGTTCCGTCTTTTTAGTGAGGCTTCTGGTGAAGGGGAGGGGCTCTGAATCCACAAGAGGCTCCATTAACAGCCAACTCTCCATCCTAACTATTATCCAGCATAAAGTGTTTATAAAGAGCGCACAACTGCGCTAATGTGAGCTCATATGAAGCAGTGATACCACAGAATCTGCCTGTGAACGATGTTCAGGAGGGACGAGAAAGGGGATGGCTTTTTTTTTTTTAATTTCTAAATATAGAGGGTGATAATCATAACACAACCTGGCTGGCATAAAAACTGGCGCTGTGTGCGCTTCTTCCGCTTCCAACGATTGGACGTTTTCCCCTCTTTTTCTTCTTTTCATTTCTTTCCAGCCTCAACAGCTCCAGGCTGGGCTCCAAGCAGAGGAGAAAGTGGATTTTAAAACTTTATGCAAACGGTCCAGGCTGTACTGGCTGCTGGTGAGTTTTTGTACTTATCACTCATAGAAAAGCTTCCTTTTGTCTGCTTTGTATCTGAGCCACTTTCCGTACTAACAGATAATCTACACGGGTGAAGATGTCTGAGGTGGCTTATTATGTGGTCAGAGAGATTGTAAAGTACCGCCCCAACATCTGTCTGTCCCTGTCTGTCAAAGCAACCCGCGCGCTGATTGACGGAGCCGCCTTACGTCACCAATAGGCTACATCCATCCAAAATGTCCAGACAAACAGGAGAGCTCCAGGCTCCCCCCTCCCTGTCTTTTTAACAGTGAAAAAGAGAGAAGAGCTACATTTTAATGTTAAATCAGCGTCATCTGGCTTGAGAGTATCTTTTCTTAACATTTTTAATGTTATAGGTTTGTCTGAAAAGCAGACTTTTTTTAAAAAAAGTTTTATTGTTTTGGAGCAAATCTTATTTCTGCTTTTTTTCATAATTTTTTTGTGGGTCAGTACACACATTAGAGCTGTACTCAGGAAGGTGTTTGTTCTTACTGAACCACAAAGTCAGAGGATAAAAGACTGGTTGTAATTACACCAACGCAGCAGCAAATCGCTTCACAGCTTCTGAGCAAAGTTAAAATGTTCCTTTTCACTCATTTCAGTGACAGAATGATCAGCTGCAGGATAAAAGGCTGACAATTTTAGAGAATGTGGACAACTTAGATGTGAAAAATACATTTCTGTAAATTCAACGCTGCTGGATTTAATTATTTTTCATATTCTGGTGCTAAATGAGTGAGAAAAGTGGATTATTCTCCTCTAAACGTTGCAGGTTTTTAGTAAGGAATTACACTAGAGACACTTGTGTTAGACGTGACACACCTTCCTTTTTCCATCAAGGTTATTTCTCCTTCTCTCCACCTCATTTACACACATTTTGATTTATATTTGGGCCCTCAGAGTTGATTCGTAACAGTCCGTTGAAGCCAAATGCACAGACGGTTGTTACTCACCAACCTTAACTTGTGCACACAAAGCCCATCTTCCTCCTAACTGGAGCTGGTGACAGCATGCTGACATGTTGTCCTGTTGTGTGAAAAAAACTCCCCTTGAAGCGGCGAGAATATCTGTGTAGTCACCGTGTGTATCTACATACATTACACTCGTATCTCTTTTGTCCCTTTCTTCCTTCTCTCCAGGTTTGACATGACCACGTACGGAGATGTTTTACCGACTTAGTTCAAAGAAAGTCTTGTGGGTTATCGAATCAGGTGAGGAAAAAATACTGAGACAATACTGAAAATGGTCAAATCTAAAGCAGATAAGACATGAGAACAAAGCCAATGTTATGACTCTCATATCCGTATGCATGGCAACGTGTGGTACTATGAACAGTCAAACACACAACACACAAAAAATTCCTAAAATCCTTGTTGATCCACTCCTCCTCCTGTTTCTGCCTCTTTATCTTTGCTATCATCATCTTCACAACTACTTCACTTCTTTTCATTTCCTCAATTATCATCAGCATCATTAGCAGCTTAGAAAGTCACACGGTTCACTTCTATTATAAGTTGTTTTTTTTCTGTGGTGAAATAAATGTGTTGGAGCCACATTGCTTGCAGCCTGATTTAATTCATCATGTCTTTGTCTGACAACTGGTAAAGGGTTAAAAACTAGTTTCAGTGCAGGTTGAAAAAATAGGTTTTATGTTTGTTTTGCTTTTCCACACTTTCCTAAATTTATGACAGATTAGTTAGCAAAACATTTCATGATTGACTGACATTAAATGACTGACTCACCACCCCCATTTTTTTTGCAGCTTCTAAAAACTGATATAAAATATTGTGGGTTGTTGTGGTGTGCAATGCTATTTGTGCGCCACTGATTTAGCTGTCTGCGGTCTCACATCTTTTTCTTTCTCTTGTCATCTTTTCCCATAGACTCTTTCAAATAAGTTAACACTTGGAATGATGAAAAGCTTCAACCTTATAATAATACTTCACTTTATAATCTAAACGTAATCTTCAATCAATGATGGGTCCTATCAGATTCCAGACACTCATTGACAGAATATATAGTAAGAAATTAATAAAGAAGAGGTTCAAACTTTGACACAAGCTATATCTCCACATCTATCAGATAAGACTGCATAATTAAAGTGCCAACTTTGAGTATACAGAAGGAGAGAAAGAGGGGTTTTGATATTTTATAGAGATTTACTTTTACACCACTTGTTTAATGTGACTTAAGGACGATATGTTGCCGTAGTCTTGACAATGCAATTAAAGGTCTGTAATCCCTACTGAGATATTTCTTAAAAATATTCTCCCAGTTTGGATGAAGAATTAATCAGTTCAAGTTTATTAACGGATGGTAGTATTTGGGGGGGGAGGGGCGCTTGGTGTGGGAAACTTTAGCTTGTTTACATGTACTCTGGGCAAATTATTTAGCCGAGTATTTGCAGAGCACCAGAAGTCACCTCAGTAAAAATGAAAGATTACTGTTTTAGTATCGGCTTCTTTTTAGCGTAAACCAACACAGGCCATATTTTATCAAGACAAATTCCTCGCTTCCTGGATCAACCTTGCTAAAAATCCAGCTGGGCTGAGTCAAGTGACATTTTTCACATTTAAAAAATACCAGCCTCTCTGACTTCACACATGCTTCCCTCTCCTCCTCCTCCTTGTCTTTTGTTTTCTCTGACACATGCACTCCAATTAGCATTTTTCTGCCATTAAGGAGGAAAAGGCAGCAGCCAAATGTTTACCAATCTGAGCTCTCCTTTCCCACAAGAGTTTCTAAAAGTACTTTTTAAAAAGTCTAACGTTATCTTTAATGTAAACCTCTTCATTTAACAAGTACATATGGCGTTATCCAGGGGAGTGATGTGACAGCATAACCAACTGTGTTTGTGCAAGCAGCTGACAGTCCACAATTACTGTAATTAAAATGATTAAAATGTATGCAAGAACATTCGAAATAACAAACGTTTTAATCCAGAACGATTTCCTGTGAACCTATTAACGATTTTCATTCTCTAACTCTTACTACTTCTTCAAACATGGAGCTTCCTCGAAGTATTTGCGACGACAACACACAGCAGTCTCTTAAGAATAACACACCCTAGCTGTAGCATAATGCTTAGTTAAACAGCAAGACTGCAGCTTGAAGTCAAGTCTTATTGTCATCAGTCCTCTTGTGTGTCAAATTAGAGTAACCTAATCTTCAGCTTTACACTTTACAATTTAAATCTGCACATCTCAAATTGCACAGATCCCTCGCTGCAGGCTTCAGCTCCTAAAATCTGTCACAGCCGCTGGTGTGCCGTACATTAAGGGAGAAAATGCTCTTAAAAAGGTGATTTTCTGACATTAACATGACTTGTGTGCATAGCGCCGCTCGATCTGTGTAGTTCCAGGCATATATTTATGAATAGGAACCTTTAATTAGGGCTTGTGTTTCCTCCCTAGTCACATTGAGGGATGGTCCTCGCCGACATTCATTAATGATAATCACCAAGAGCGATGGCATAGCTACAGGCCGAGTCTCAGGGGACCCGACACTTGAAAAGAAGCATTAAATTACACAGAGGGACTCTTTAATTGCAAAAGGGAAAATATATAGCCATCATTGTTAAATATGATCTTTTGTAAGCCTTTACTGGTTCAAGGATTTGTCTGAGGAGTTTCTTATTCTCGCAAGCTTTTAAATGAACTTAGATCCACAATTCTGCAATAACGGGCCACAGTCCAGATGTCACCTTCCAGCAGCCGTGGAAAGTATATGGTAGACCTTTACTGCAGCATTTTGTTGTAATTTCAGACTCGCTGAAAGGCAACACATGTTCAGGCTTTTAATAGGTTTTATACAGCTTAATTCATAAAAATGCTTGGGATCTCTTCGTCTTCACTGAAGAGCAAAACGGTGTCAGCTCCGCTGAACACACCTGGTCATCGTGTTGTTTGTGTTTCAGTTTGGCTGATTTTTTTTTAAAGAAAAACAATCCAAATTAAATGGGAAAAAAGGGCTTTCTCTCCATCAATTTCTCTTCTATTAAATTAAATAAATAACATTTAGAAAAAAAAGTAAGACAAACACACAACCATGCATACACACTCATACACACCCAAACTACTGACCTAATTGCTCCGTCTCACTCAACTAATTAATCTCAGCTGACTTAACATGTGACAAGGTTATGTAGGTGACATTCTCCAAAAATGCGGTCTTCCTGCTTCCTTTTTTTCCATTTGCAACCTCTTATACGTCATCTTCACTTCTTTCCATCACTCTTTTCTCTTCTGTTTCTTTGTTCCATCTCTGTTTTCCCTCCTATCAGATCATGTCTTGCATGGATCCAAATGGAGAGTGTAACTTGGCCCACATCTATTTTTACCTGTTATTGGGGGTGGCTGAGAAGGTGGGGGCTTTGCAGAGGTGAGATCGGGCATGCTGGGAGAAAAGAAGGGGGGAATGGATGGGGGGGTTAGGGGCGGGGTCACAATGCTCCATTAATCAAAAAGAATGACACTCATGTCGTCCCTGACAACCATCCTGCCACCCATACGTCTGTTCCCCCTCCTCCTCTACCTCCTCCTCCTCCATCTCCATCCCACTCAAACAGGACAACTTTAGTGACGGCGAGGGCGAAGAAGAGGAGAACAAGACAGTGGGGAGAGGGGGGGTAGAGGGGTGAGTGAACTTTATTAATCAAGCATCTTGGATTAATTGTTATGAAGTGTCACCCATAAATTCTCCATTTGGATTTAATAATCTTGGAGGTAGACTTAACAATCCCTGTCGTGGTTTGAGTTTTATTGAAGAAGCTGCATAGAAAGAGATATAGGCAGAGAGAGAGAGAGACAGGAGAGAGAAAGAGAGAGAGATGCAGTGACACAAATAGCTTCTCAGTGGACGGTCCCTCTCCGCATGACAGTTATGAAATACAATTATCAGATAGATCTGCTTAAGAATTCATCAACTGCACCCCTTGTCTTCCAAGGAGAAAAGGAAAAAAATATCCAACATACAAAGCAAGTCCTAACTGATAAGACTTCTCTTTTCCCTGCAGCCCTTAAACTATCCTTTCAAATTCTCTGTCTGCGACATGTTAAGCCACTGTAAAGGCATGACACGCGTGGTGCTCTGAAAGTGCTTTGTACATTATATTAAAGCATAAATCATTAGGTAATCAGGGAATATGGTAAATGACACGCTGCATGCAAATTATTGAGATGGCAAGCAGTTTGTCTGAAATGTATCATCCGCTGGTTTGCATTAGGGTCAATAACAGCAGTTAATCTCTGCATGCAGAGAAAATATACTGTCATTGAATCGTACAACACCCTGTCAGCTCTCAAAAGTAACTGTGTCATAAAATGCACATGATTTCAATCAGTTGTCATCTAATTGCAGTCATTGCTTTTGAAATGAATGAAGAACAGCCACAATGTAAGCTGACAGTATGCATACAATTTGCATAGCTTTGCATATTTGCAATACCATTAATGTTAGTTTTATTACAGGATCTTGATTTTCCTGCTTTGTTTTTATTGTAGCTCTTTAAAGAAACATGGCGAAATCTCATCTAGTCCAGCCGATTGTAGCTCTTTAAAGAAACATGGCGAAATCTCATCTAGTCCAGCCGATCGTATTTGAAATGGTCTGACTCAACGATCATCACAAAGTGGAGCTAATTTCTTCATCAAAGAGCGTAATGTGTCCGCACTTCATTCTTAGAACATTATTGTCTGATCTATTTCCTCAGAAGAAGCTTTCTGACAAAATACAGATCTAAGAGGCAAAATGACTGTGTTTTTGTTCAGGCTCATAATGGAAAGTCTTTAAGTGACAACTTTTGGGAAATGCCAGAACAGCTTGTTAAACAACTCGACGCTCGCCCTTCGCCAGATATCATCTTGATCAATGAGGTCTTGGCGGAGTGAAAAACTGAGATAACTGTATCCGAGGTAAATGTTTTAGCTATCAACGCTGCTTCATCCTCTGTCACCCAACATCACGGCCAATCCCTCACTGACATCACATCCAGGCCTCAGCCTGGTTAAAGCCAAGTCCATCTCCTCCCAACGGTAATTGCAGTTGTCTGCCGGTGATGTGTATTTTCTGAACGATTCCCTCGCTACAAACTCATCTGTTTCAGTGACTTAGGAGTGCAAATTTAATAAGATGGAGAGGAGACATTTTAATAATTTGACACTTGAGCACTACGAAATGCCAGAACACAGACTAATCACTCACACATGGAATTTTATATTCAAGACCAGAGTCACCAGAAACTACTGGGAATAAGGTTACTATGCTGTAGTTGTGTGATGTTTTGAATAAGATTCACCTGTTAGATTAAACACAAATAAATTAAGTGTTTGATTACATTTTGTATCTTTAACTCCAGAAGAAAATAAAAATTTGTAAAAAAAAAAAAAAATCCTGTTTGAATAAACCTTTGAGGAACTGATGGCTTTATGGTGGCAAAAACAAAGTCTCTGCTCGGATAGTGACCTTTCCGGGTATTCCATTTTCCTCCCACCGTCCATAAACATGCATGTTGTGTTTACTGGTCATTTGAAACTGTTCTTAGGAGTGAATATGTGTGTGTGACTGGTTGTTTGTCTCTCTGTGTTGCCCGGTGCTAAACTGGTGACACTTCAAGACTTCTTTTAATTGGATCAGACCCTAAAATATGGGCTTTGTCTTAAACAATATGAATGCTTTTGACAGAAAGTATCTTATTATTTCATATGGCCTGTGTGTTAAATCTGTTTCCTATTAAACTTTGTAAAGTGCTTCATGAATAAACTTTTTGACTATTACAACTCTGTGTGTCTGTCCTGTTCTTTAGGGCCTGAACCGAGTAGAGATGACATATCAAAGAACTGCTATTTGTGATTTGAATTTAAAGAGATATTTTTTCCACATTTTTAAGTAAGACAGTTGGCTTGCTTGCAGTTTCTAAATGAAGGTTAACTTGTTAGATTTTATTATGTATGTGTCATTTAATTCCCTGCCTTGGATTTCTTTCACTAATTTGCCTTTTTCATTGCTGTTAATAATTAAAACTTAAAAAGTTTTGAAATGACACACATCCGAAGTTATTCTAAGCCATAATATAGAAATGACATCACTTGGACTTTTACAGTTTTAAAAATGCTGTAGGTCTGAAACAAACCCTATATATTCATTCTGAACCTGACTCAATGGTACATGCTTCACAATGAAGGATTTTTTGTTCTTTTTGTTTTGTTTTCCATCAGTGTGGTTACATGCTCATTTGATCCCAGCATTTGGCCATTTTAACGTACGATTTTCCTTGTCCATGTGTACATTCACTTTTAGTTCAGTTACGGACTTTACTATGATGCTGCATACTAAGAAACTGTTTTCCTATTATGCATCTTAGTGTAAGATCACTGTACTATTGTATAGTGGCCAAATCTACAGCACAGATGTCGTCTTAAGCTACTTAAAGGGTCTGGTTAGATTATGTCGAGGTAACAATATAAAGATTTTATGAGAGCATAGCAATCTTCTGGGAATGCTTTAGGCCAGAAGGAAAAAAAAGAAAAAAAGAAAGACTGTTTAAGAGACAGTAGGAGAGCAAGAGTTTCCTGCAGATTGGGCTTAGCATTGAAAAAAAAGAATGAAAATGGACTTTTACTAAACGTAAACACCAAGACTTATTTGTCTTAACTTGAATATATATTGCAGGGTTTATTTCAGTTGAATTCAGCTTTTTTATGTATTGCATCAGTTTATGTGATCTTCAAACACTCCAGACACATTAAATCAAGTAAGTTTATCATAAATACTCTAGTTAAGGAAAACCAACATAGCATCTTAACGTGATTATAGTCCAGTTCCCCATCTTCTCAATGCACCAGGTGACAATTTAATACACAACTGTATTACCTCAATGTTTACATGTTCATGTGAAATTGGTATGACTAACATGATTTTGCATTTTACACGTTTAGATCAAGTTATCTCATTTTTTGTAGCTTGTTGAATGTTTGATATCAGATCTCATTACGTTACTACTGAGTGAGTAGTTTGGCACCAACTTATGAACCATTCGGCTGGTTTTCACACAAAAATAGTAATTTCTAGTCCCTTAACTCTTTTACTGAGAGCCAACTAATAAACAGGCGTATTTTTACATGACAAAGTACACAAAGTAGTATTACTGAACTTGACTTACGAACCTGTTTCACATCCTTTTTTCTGATTCACATTTCATTAGTAACCTTTAATCACTACATCAGCATCAAACATGCTTGAAGTTTCTTGGATAATTTGAAAATGTACATTTTTATATTCTGGTTGAGCTGGAATCATTAAACATTTTTAACGTTTAAAACTATACAGAGGAATGAGAAAATTAAATCTCAGCTGTACCGTAACCACCTCAGGTGCTTTAACAGGGTTGACAGGTGAAGATGGAACCCTGCACGTGTCTATCTTGTTAAAAGTGCCAAAATCAGTCGTACAAATGGGATGTGAAAACAATTTATTGAACTTAGAATGAGCCATTACTGGGAATCAGACATATATGTTTGGTACTGAACGGTATCAGATCAAAAGTTACTGCTTCATCTTGTAAACTTTCAGTGGAGTTCAACCTGCACGTAGGTTTTCAGGTTTCTTTAGCAACCAAAAATTTTGTTAATTGCTTTGTGAATTTGTTTTATATTTAAATGTCCAATTTTAAATAAACCCAAATACTTGATAAATCCCTTCAGATCCAAAAGTATAATCAATTCATAAAAATTATAGGATGTTACATTTCTTTTAAGGAAAATAGCAAAACATGGTGTTGTTAAGCAATAATTTTGTTGAAACCGCAAAATGAGTCACATTTTAGCGAAAATTGAGGAAAAGTGCTTATTCAGCTCATGAAGTTACACTCACCGGCCACTTTATTAGGTACACCTGCCCAACTGCTCATTAA
>JBAMHX010000019.1:14739641-14767104 GCA_037177515.1 Pseudomugil tenellus
TCGACTTTATTCTCGACATTTCGACTTTATTCTCTGGTAAGGAACTGAAATATATTTTCCAGTGTTTGTTTTTTTTTATCTCTTGATGTTTTTTTTTTTTTTTTCTCTTGGCCCTAATACTCCGTCGTATTTCCCCACCTTAATACATTTTAAAATTCTCTCCTCTGGATGTCATACAGCTCTGCAGAGGCCATTCATTTGATTTAGCTGCGTTAGATAAGGATCGCACCTAAAAATTGGATGATGGTAGATCTTTGAGATGGTAGACCAAACTTTGGCACCTCTGCCTCAGATCATCTGAGTCCAGTCATTTATCAGTTCCCAGAGTGTTCTTGGCTTTTTTTTCCCCTCACTTGTTTTTAATGTGAAATTATGCTTCTCATTTTCTAATGTTTTATTGTCTCTGTAAAGCACTTTAAATCCATCCATTGTTAAACTGTGCTACACAAATAAGCGTGCCCCCCCTTACATTGCATCTTTATCCTGAGCCATTAAACAAATTTGAACCAAAGTAAATAACTATGTAGCCAATATAGCACTTTAATAAGGTTACATTTGACACTGATATCATGGTAGCAGGCTTTAGAGGACGTGCAACCACTTGGTCCCCCACTGTTTAAACCACCATGTTGGATGGCAAGGGTCCAGTGACTTAGACACAAACTAAAGCATAAATCCTGCGTAAACACACACGCACACATACACACACACACACACACACACATACACAGTAAGTATGGATCCAGTATCAAACACAGCAAGTGGATAGCAAAATATATCTTAAAAACCTGGATCGAGTTCCCGCACTTATCTAATTTTGCATAATCCGCTCATTGTGCTGGTTTCCCAGTCTTCTTGTCTCACAACTGCAATCTATTTGTTCGATCTCTTTGTGATTTCCAGTAATCTGTAGGAGGACAATATGCTCTTTTGGTTGCGTATATTCGTACATTAATCACCATTTGACTCAGAGAAATACCTCACATAGTACCAGCTGTCCCAGTATAACAGGTTTAGAAATTGGACAGGATACCATCCAGTATGGCGAGAAAAAAGTCAGGTGACTCAGTGACATCAGCTGCCGTCGTCTATAATGTGTAGCTGGGATTTCTTTGTTGGTGTGATTTAAAACACAAACTAAATTGCCTATGTTACAACAGATAGAGAAATATGCTAGTAGCAATATCAAAGTTCTTTTGAGTACATTTTGTAAAACATCCTAAAATTGGGAGGTTTGCCAGACAATAAAAAAATATAACTCAACTGAATACATTTTTGTATATTTTATTGTATTGTCACAAAGGGTCTTTACACACATCGCGTACCACACGTTTGTCCTTTTAATTGCCATTTGTTTTCCCACAGCTGTGATCTGAAAGTTCACACAGCATTGTCTCATCTGGTCAACAATATTTTATTGTCAACAATAAAAAATTTTTTATTTCGTCCAACTTTTGTGACGTTGGTCAAAGATGAAAGTAGGTGTGATTAAAAAAGTAGAAAGTTGTCATTTCCACTTTAAGGTGATGGAAAAGGTTCAACAACTATGAACAAGGTTCATAGTTGACCAAGACAAGAAGGAAGACTGGAAATCTATACAACACATCATGTAAGGCATACAAAGACACATGACCATTCTGCACAAATCCCCATTTGGTGAGCTCCTGCGGAAGAGATTTCTTCTTAAACATAAGATGTCCTGGTTAGAATTAACTTTATTCTATTGCTTGTTGAGAAAACAAACTTCTTTCTCTTTTTTGCAGAGTATACAGACCTTAACGCCTAGTAAACTCTGGTTACATGGTTGCGCCAGTGTTCGTATGGTAATTGCTCGGCATTGACCATGTCTGAAAACAAACATTTTACATCCACGTACCCAAGAGAATGTCAGAAAAGAGCTCAAAGTTTATTTTAGGGAAACAGAAAACAAATTAATCCACAAACACCTAAAAATTAAAATAATTGAACAAGTGAACATAACTTAGGGAGATAAAAGCTGATACAAAAACACTAATGAGATTTTCTGTAACCCACTGTGATAAATCACACCTCTTTATATCATAGACCAAAACTGATCATATAATGATTCTGATTAGCCACTTTCAGTTAAAATGTTTTAATAAATATCAAGGATTAATGGAAGAGCTAATCTGAACTGAATCAATGATAACAGGCTTGACTTGAATCACACCATTTAAGGAATAACACACAAATCTGAACTGTATTTAACTAAGATAACTTGTGAAAATGGTATTCACACTTTCACATGAACTGAAAAATAAATATTTCTAAATCATTCTTTCATAAATCTGATGACCAAAGTCAACAAACCTGAGAGGAAAAAAAAACAAGGACAAGAAAAGGGTGTTCAGATGTGTATGTGTTAACGTGTGTGTGTGTGTCTTGATGTGAGCTGGTAAATTCTGATAGGAAGATGTTGATTTAAATAACTGACTCTCTAAGGATCTGACATAAAACTGCAAAAAGAAGAGAGAGAAAAAACAGCCTTCACCGAGTGAGTTTATCAGCTTGGCACCTGCTACTGGAACATTCTTGATGAACCAAAGGTTGTCTTCATTAAGCGCATTAATATTCATGACGCATGGTAATTTTGACACAGAAAAGGTCTTGGTAACCTTTTCGTGTGTGAAGAAATTTTTTTACTTCTCAAGGAAATTACAGTCCGGCAATGACTTAATTAATGCTCGCTTTCTTGGCCACGGTTTGAGGGCCTGTCAGTTTGGTGCAGTGCTGGCTGTCAGGCATGCCGAGGGCTCAGGGAGAGAAGGATTGAAGGAGAGGGAAAGACAGGAGAAAAGAGGAGAGAGAAGGGGAGAGGAAAGCATAGCAGACAGATGAAGTCAACACGCACTTCTCTTGCCCACAGAACATGGTAATGGGTTTGCCTGTTGCCTTCAGATTTGTTTTTTGCCCTCTTCTTCTCATTTCATTCTGCCCTTTTACCCTTTTCTGACTTTTGGACTTTTTGATATATGACAACCAGAACTTAAATGAAATAGGAAAAAAAAGACATCCTTTAAGTGTGCTCTATATGAAACTGAGATTAAAGACTGCAAATACAGAAGTGTCACCATTTCTAAATGAGATTAATCTATCATTCTTGATTTTTCTTACTTTAATTAAAAGCAGTCGTGCAAGACCTCGTTGCTGTTATGACTGACACGACTTGAAGATCTGTTGCATGAAACCTCTGTAGATCTGTCTAATGGTTGACAATTTCACAACCATATTCCTGTTCATTTATACTCTCAAACGCACAAACACACACATCACAAGTGACACAAACTAGTTTCCAATATAGTGAATTATTGCGTGTCCTGCTCCAACACTGGGCAGTAAAAAATGTGAACATAAGGTAGCATTTCCTTTATCATGTCCCATAAAAATAGCAATTTGCCCAAGCCCTTGTAGCACAATATGGAAGGCGGTGTGTTCAGCTGATAATGTTGAGATGACAGATCGTTCCATACAGGGAGGTTTCTCTGCTGTCTACCTGCCCCCTGCAATAAATTGTAGGAGACCAAAAGAGGGAGAAGGGGAGAAAAGAGATGGAGAGAGTGGGGGTGGGGTCTGTGGCATGTATTTTGAAATTAAAGAGGAGCGAAGGTGAAGTAGGCAACAATGAAAGGCGATGAGTTAGGGTCAGGGATCTCATGGAGGGTAAACTCACTGACAACACAACAGAGGCAGATCTGCACACAGATTTACCACAAGTGTAGTTTTCCAAGTTGTCTCGTCTTTCTGTTATCTACCATCAAATTAGCACTTCCCCATTTGACCTTTTCAAACACTGATTAACTAAAAACACTTGTGTTCATTACCGGTTCATTGACCGATGATTGAATTTTGAATTAAAGAAATTACACTAGCAAGCTTCTTGACTGAGTGAACATTTTATTAGATCCACAGTCAAGCTGCTACATATACAGTAACAGCTTATCACGCGCTTGTTTAGATGACAATGACTCACCTAAACAATGAATATATTGTCACTCTGTGCATACTTCACGCATCGCTTAATATATTAATCTATTTCAAACAAATGCCTGGAGCTCCAGTGTGCATTTGTGGATGTGACAGTTTGTTGAATATGTAAATGCTGTTGAGTCAGATCCGAGGACTGATAAAGTAGCTCCATCAATGTGCGTGTGAGCAGCACACTTTTTGCTCAAGATGTGTGGATGTTTGTGTCTCTTCTGCTGCGCTTTGTTGCTTTGATCATGTTCATTCAGCTCATCGCTCACTGCAGAACCTGCCTTAAGGAGTGTGTGTGTGTGTGTGCATCTGTGTAAACAATTGTGTCCTACCTATGTCCCACACAAAGTAACGTTTATTTATGTCAGTGCTACAGACTTAAAGAATAATTTACCACCTATAGGCTACTATGGTCTCCGCAAATCCACTTCTACAGTATGTATTCAATATGGCGTTTAATGTGCAGACTGAATCACTTAAAAATGCAGACTGCAGTAGTGTCTTTTAGCTGACAATTAGTAAATATTAACTTGAAGCTGTGAAGATTTATCTAAACACCTTACAATTGCAGCTGAAGGCAATGCTGACTATATCCAGCGGCTTAGCACTATAGCAAGAAAAATCATACTTTAATTATAACAAGTAATAGCAGTTTTGTTAGCTTTCGCTGGTGACATATTCTCACCTCATTTTTTTTTTATATTTACTTATAAACAGTAGCATAATATGTTTTCCACCACACATTTTAAGTAGTTACATGCATCTTTGGAACACAGTAGAAAGAGTTAATTTGTTTTCATCCCAGAGTCGAATGCTCTTTTATAAAATGATAAATTATAAAATCTTGATATAAATTATGTTTGTGCGCAAACACATAAACTTCAGCAATATCATACAAGATAGTAAATGTTTTGCTACCAATATTAATGAATGAAATGTCTTTGTAAAGTTTTTGAAAGTTGGTTGTAGAAAGTTATGTCACTCACAATCATGAAAGTTGTGCTCAAGACCAGTTTGGGACATAAATGGTTCTTCACATGTTTGTTTTTTAGTTACTTTTTCACTTCTTTGGGTTTCTCTTAAATGAAAGAAACAAACAAAAGGAAATAATAAATATTCTTATGAGGATTGGGCACAATACTATTAGTCTCTGAACCCTTTAAATTTCACATTAAGAAAAATGCCCGAGAAAAATGTTTCTCTGCATTTTTCTGTCTGTTTTGGACACAAATATTCAAAATAAATGTCCTTTAGAGGAAGGTTGAGATGTAAGTTAATACCAGCATTACAACAGCGAACTAGTGGAAATGTGAAACAGTGGTGTGAAAACAAACCGTTTGGGTTTTACATACCTAAAACTGAGTGGTAGATATGGCTCAGTCAGGTTTATTTCCACAATTTATTAAAGAAAATCAACAGAATCACAGCAAATTTACCTCCACCAAATGGTAGACCAGGAAGTTAAAGGGTTAAGCATTTCTGTTAGCTTGAGGAAATTAGGGTTTGCTTTAATGCTTATTCATTCTCAATGCAACTATTTTGTAATAAATAGTAATATTTTTGTCTTTCTCCAATATCGATTATGTACATAATTTGATTCAATTTCAAGGTGGTTTGCTGTCACTTGATGCAGAAAATGGAGAAATATTACTGGAAATTGTAGGGGCAGTGTTGAGTTGGTTAGCTGGCAAGCAACAAGTGAAAGGAACAAATCAGAGCAGTAGATGAGGAACAGGAAGAAAAAAATGAAAAACGCACGATGAGGAAACAAAACATGAGGAGAACAGCAAAAAACGTTGCGGTTTTATTATTTTACTTCTTCTGGTGTTTAGACACAGCAGTAGAAAACTTTATATTGGGATATTTCCAACTGGTGTCAAAACACAGAAGTGAACTCTGAACTCCTCACAAGAGGATGGATTGACATAACTGTGGCAATATACGTATGAAACAGTGAAGGTGGCAGTGTATAAGAGTGCTTAGAATGGCAGGTCCCCATTTATATATGTACAGGAGGATTAATGGGTTTTCAGACTCTAAAACTGATTTTATTGATCGTCAAAACTATGCAGAAAGATTTAAGCATAGAAAGTATGGCTTGTCATTACATTAAATTCGGATTTTCTTTGGTTTTCTAATTATAATTTACATGTGACCTCCATCAGACTGTAGTATGAACAGTTCTAACTTAAACATGGCTGCATGTAAATGCTAACTTCCTAATAAAGGAGACAGTAACGAAGCAACATTTTCATTTGTTTGTTTGGTCATTTAAATATTTTTATTATTAATATTATTGCTTAAATTAAATTTGAACTGTGAATTTGTAAGTTCAATAACAAAAGAATAAACTGAAATTGTTGGAAAATTAATGTTTATTTTAAACATACTCTTTTGAGAACTGTTTTTTTTTTTTAAAAATACTTATCCTTAAATTTTGTTAATAATGTTTTTTAAACCCTGTTGGTTAATTATGCAGCCATGGAAAGTCCGGATGCCATATTTATAATCAACCATTAGCCGAGAGATACTGTCAATTTCACCACCCTGACAAGCAATCAAAGATCAATAGTGTACTTAATGATAATGTTAAAAGAATATGGTGCAAACAGATGGCAGAAAACAAAAGGTGGGAGAGAAAACGTGATACCAAAATTTCCTCTACGATTTACACACATTTGTTGCGGCTTCATTGTCAGCTCTTTAAACCCGTAATCTATCAAGAGACACAAAAAAATATGACATTTTATATTGTAAACACTTTTGTCTAACTGGCCTCCTTAACATCCCCAAAAATGACATGACATAGAGCACTCTAGAATAAAAACGACTTTGACAAAATAAATGCCACTTAGATTTTGGACTGTAGCACCCTTTTTAATGTTATGTCAGTGCACTCACTCATACATTATCACACCGTTAAGTCACATGCTGGTTTCTTTAGTTATAAAGGCCAAGTTTACTTCCTAACCAGTAAACAGAGAAATCGGTAAGGAGTGCGTCTCAATCTCAGCTCTCTATTTAGTTGTTACAACTTAACTGAATGCAAACGTTTCCCATTTACAGTTTTGTGGACAGACACCATTCATTCATGTAAGCATTTTTTACCTGTGATGACGAATACCATAGAATGACAGGTGCAATATCTGCTTTTGTGCTTTTTTCAAATGTGATCTTCAACCCTTCACATACTATGTATACTGTCTTTTTTTCTCCTCATCTCTCTTCCTACCTTTCTGCCTTGTATCTGTCTGCCATTAGGCAGATAGTTGCCGGTCTCATCTGTATCATGTCTCCAACCATCCCCATAGGAGCACCAGGCAGTTGCTTGCTTAAGGATTCTGGAGCCACAGCCCCGTCCCACTCACCGATCCCATGGATCAAACTGACACTTGGTCAGCATCAGCACATTATGAACTATGGCCACCTGCCACCGCAGACACATTGTTCCCTCTGTAGTGGTGTGAGGAATATAGAGAGGACTGGTGAACTCGGCCTGCTGACAGCTTATTCTCCCTCTTATCTGCTTTGTGGTGTGTGCTGTGAGAAGTGGACTGTAGGACTGCAATGAGATGTGAGGACGTGGATCATCCCGGAAGCATGACTTCCTCTCTTTGCATCCTCTTCTTGACCCATAATGCCAAAACTTGTACTTTTACCTGGGTTTAATGTCAACTATTCAAAACACTAAAGCTTATTAACTGTTGACATCATTTTTAGCTTCTACTGAAGATTTTATTTCTTCAGTTCTATCCAATATGAAAGACTCATTCTATTGTTGCATTCAGTCTGATGTAGAAATAAATTAGTAACAAACAAACTTTGGCCATTTTTCAATACTAAATTGCATTTTATTTCAGTGACAGACCTTTAGATAGCTAGATAGTTAAATTATGACCTGCTTACCTGTAATCAATTAGCGGGGCACAGTTGGAGCAATTTGGGCCCTGACCCTGTATCTAGACATGCTCTAATATTTTTATCATCCAAACACACAGAGTGAAGCAAACAAAAGAGGTTATTGCTCCATCTTTCATGTTTTGTTAAAAGTTTCATAACGTATGAAGATGCAGTCTGAATGAGATTTAGAGTTACCCAACGTCCAAAGATAAATTGGACAAACACAGATACCATCCATTTTGGTTATTTTCTATCTTTCCTCAGGTGCACACACATCACTGAATGAGATAAATGTATTCCCGTCTCTGCTGAAAATAAAAAAAAGGTTCTTGTGGACTTTACTTCTCACAGTCTCCCTTTTACAATGTCTCCTGCTCTTTCTCTCCTCCTCAGACTCTACATCTCACTGACACCCTTCATGTATGACCAGGTGGCACCCATCCACTGAATAATGAAACAGGTGATTAAAGTGACTGATGTCCAGCCATCTATTCAACCAGGTCGCTTTTTTAATGCTGCCATTAGGTTCTTGTGTCCAAACTTAGCTCATCAAATGGCCTCATTTATGTTGAACTGGAAGTGTTCAGTACATTGAGAAAGGACTGAGGAGTACTTCACATCATCTACTTGGATTTATACTTTAGAATTAATCTGATAGAGACACAGACAGCATGTGGTCAGGCATAGAAGGGCAAAGAATATTTTTAATGTCCACTTTAACTTGGATGTGCAATTATCTGAATGCACTCTGGCGTCAGGTTTTTCATCTGTTGGTCAGAACTTAGTTATAAAATAGACTGAAATATATAAGTGGCTACCTTCAACTTATGTCATTTAGGCTGCTTGTGAAATTCGAAAAATAAGTTTTTATAGAGTGGCTTTTTAAAAAGTTGATAATGTGCTTATTAAAGGTTATTTTGAATATTAAGAGTGCAATTTTAATCATCATCTTCAAGATTGACGGCCAATAATACATTATTCTATTTACAATTAGTTTTCTTTATGATAACAACTGTAACAACCAGTTACAAATTTATTGAAACAACATTTGCATTACGCGTGATTAGAGTTTAAGTATGTGTTGATGTTGGCAGCATTTGAAGAGTAGGAGAGCAATGCATTACACGTTAAACGTTTTATTTCTGAGGGTCATATATTATAGTTAATGGCAGGATAGGAACTATATTTAAAATCTTCATTGTAGTCAAATACTTAAAGGAGAACTTCGCTTTTTTTAACCTGGGGTCTGTTGTCATCTTTACTTCCATACATGTGAGTGATGTAGAGATGACATAGCAACATAGCTCCAGTATTTAGCTGGGCTGGAAATTAACAGTGCAGCTAATGACAGGTATGGGGGCAATTGTTCATTCATCTAAATTTGCCATAAAAACGTGAGTTTTTCCACGCTGAAGTGCTCCGATAGTCTCGGCAAGCGTCCGACATTGTACTAAAGAGTAGAAATGAACTAAAGTATTTGTATTACCTTCACGATTGCTTTGTTTTGGTAGTCGTATCCAAATCCCGCGTGATTTCGGCGAAATTTAGTTCATTTCTACTCTCTAGTACAATGTCGGACGCTTGCCGAGACTATCGGAGCACTTCAGCGTGGAAAAAATCACGATTTAATGGCAAATTTAGACGAATGAACAATTGCCCACCTACCTGTCATTAGTTGCACTGTTAATTTCCAGCCCAGCTAAATACTGGAGCTATCTTGCTATCTTATCTCTACATCACTCACATGTATGGAAGGAAAGGTGAAAACAGACCCCAGGTTAAAAAAAAGCGAAGTTCTCCTTTAAATGCTCTAACACAAAAATAAAAAGATTTAAAAAAAAGATTTGATCATCGGTGGAACAGACAAGACTGGGGGGAAAAAAAAACAAAAAACACCATCCAATCCTTTTAACCAGCACGTTTTAAAAAGGTTGGATGATTTCCTCGCCTCTAAACCCTTCATGCACAAATCCTGCATTGTCATAGGCTCAGAGCACTTGTAAATGCAACAAAGCGAGAGCCACAACTTGGATTGCTTGGGTCATTCTCCTCTAAATGTAAGCCTGCAAATTTGTCAGTATCTTTAAAAATAATAGGATTAAAGTTATGTTTGGTTGTTGTGACAGAGCACCCATAGGCTAAAAATCCGCCTCTCTTGCCTAGGTATTGACAAATTCAGATTTTAAAACGGCACAAGTAATAGCCAATGTTGTATTTTATGCATTTAAAGTAAACCATTAATTGTATACATTAGTGGGACTCCCTAGTTTGGGATAGGGTGTTTTAACCTGACACCCAGTGACTTCTGTGGATCTGCTCGAACAGTTAAAATGCTCAACTGAATGAACAGAAGGTTGTGGTGAAGTAGAAAACTTGGTAGATGTAGACTTGTTTAGATAATATAAAACTGTTATAAAAGATTTACTCTATTATCATAACACTTGAGGAAAAGAAGAAGGTAAAGATGGAAATTAGACAAAGGAAAAGAAAGGAAAAAAGTTATGGACAGCATTGATAGGATGAAGCAAAAGGAAAGACAAAAAAGATAAAAGATGGGATGACAACAGAAAGTAATGATGAAGAAGACAAATACAATGAAGGAGAAGGTGATGGTGAATAATAGGACAACTATAAATACAGAGACGAGGAAGATGTGTTTAAATTGCCTCTCAAATTTCTGGGATAATATGTTTTTAAAATAAGTGAATATTTAAAAGTTCCCAAGATCGAGCCTGGCATCAACACACTTACTTTAAATGTCAGCTCTGTACACGTCAAAGTACATCTTCCATTTGTGAGAGTAAATGTTAGCATAATATTATTTTTAAATAGTAACCTGGGCAACTTTTCTTTTTTTCCTTTTTGAGTTTGAAGACCACAAACCCCATCTCACATGGCCTCCAGAGCAGTACCATCATACACAGCCACATAGTGGTATTACTGTCACCTGACATGTCAGTCCTGTCTATCAAAAGTGGTGGCTAAGTGGAAGGGGGACCCAAACGTGTCACTAACACTTGGGCATTACAGACAGATAAATGTGCTAATGGCCTTCCTAATGCAGTGGTATTCACCAGTGGATTGACCACACACACACACACACACACACACAGTTAACAGTATATGCATGAAGTGATCCCTCACTGACTCACTCATTCTGCCGTTCAGTCACACCACAGGTACAAGGATATTCACTCAGACATTAACTCACAAAAAGGGAAAGAGTCAAGCGTTCCCACACAGGGCATGTCCATTCAGCCTTTCTGTCACTCAAAACTAGCAATACAGAGTAGGACATTAAAAAATTAAGTATGTCTCCTTCATCTTTAGTTATATTTTATTTTATTCTCAGCATTATTAAAAAATGAATCATACAAAAACATTACTTGAAGTGTAACAGCCCTCTGAGTAATCAGTCGCTTGGTAGACAATTTTTACTCAAAAAGTCAAAAAGCAACACCATCATGAACAACAGGTCTCTGAGCTGTTAACTGTGAATTCATATTTCACAACTAAGAATTCAGGACCATTTTTAAAGTATTGTTGGTGGAATTCTTTTACATTAATACTTGATGTACAATTTTGGTTGATCAACAGTCCAGGGCATCTGTTGTCTTTTTTAGCACTTCATATTGGCACTGTCTTGTTGAAATTAACAGAAAAAGATGTTGCGGGGTCCTAGCCTGTTGTTAGGACAGCACTGGCCAATCCTGGACACCACCGAGAACTGCCTCTGGATCACAGCTGGGATGGCAGCCTTTACAAATTATGCATAAATAAACCTTTGAACAGATTTTTTGTTTTTCACAATAGAACAAATTTAAAGCTAATATTTAATGGTTTCCAGATACAAAAGGATTCCTGTGTTTTACTCACTCTGTGTAAACAAAGTTAACGATGATCTGCTACACATTCTAGTTAGTGCTATCTCTTGATTGTCCATTATATAGAAACTAATATCTTATTTTGGCTACCCCATCATTTATTTCCTGGAAAAACCACTGAATAACACATATTTTGACTGTAGTCAGGTAGGGTTTGTAACCGAGAGGTAGATCATAAACCCACTTTGAAACATACCATTTTTAAACAGCTGCAACTTGCTGGTAATCACACAAAACAGCTTTTAAGAATAAGCCACTGACTTTGTTAACTAGTTCGTTATCAACTTATTTGATTTTGTAAAGAAAAAAAGGAGCTTCATGTCTACAGGACCAGCTGTAATGAAAGGTCTACAGGACATGACATGAAGACCGTGAGTTTAGACAGACATGTATTTGTAACTCTCTGTAGGAGAAAATGCACTTGTAGAAAGATGGTAAGACTGATGCAAGGCTTTGAAAGCAGCAATTAGCACTCCTGGTGGTCCACTCTGTTATATTTCTCTTCCTCTCTCCCTTTTTTTTCTTCTATATCTATTATCTACTTTAACTTTCTCTTGGGAATAGCTGTTAAGGGATACAATTAATTTTTTGACACCAAAATGAAAGTGTTAATTCACCTGTGATAATTAGAGCTATTCTTACTGCATGCTGATGAATGTAAAAATGCAGTGTTTATTTATTAATTAATTTTCATCCTGCCGTCAGAATCAGAGCTCTCATAAATGTGTGATCTCAACTTAAGACGGAAGTCTCAAAGGAAATAGATTATAGACCTGCCCAGCTGTAATGAAACATTGTCAAAAAATGTTCTGAAAAGTTGCAGCATCTTCACTTTGATGTTCCCATTTTAAACATGTGCCTGGAGAGTGTTTGATGGTAAGACTTGTATTGAAGTATTGTGGATTTTCTAAGTTCTGCAGAGCACACTAATGGGATGAATGATTAACAGCTTTAGCATGTTTAGTTTTCTAATTCAGGACATACTAAATTATTAATTACCTTACTATAATTACATTCTGAAGGTAATAAAGATGACAGCTGTGGACTTTTTAAGGCAACATTATGCTGCATAACACACTGGACATTGCGCTCATTTTGAGTTTATACCTGGTTGGAACCAGGATGGTGGGATTGAATAATCTATTAATCATTTCATCAGTTAGTTAAACTGTTTATCAATTAGTTAATCTGATAAAAATATATTCATAATATGTTTAAGTGACTTGTCATTACAGTTACTGGAAAGCGAGAAATGAGAAAAATATCTGAAAAAGACGTTCTATCAATAATTCTATCTACAGTTAAATACAGTTCTACTTTTATCATTCTGAGGACTTGATTACAGCGTATATATTTCTATGCTGCTGTCTGAAAATCATACTTTAGACCTCTGAACTATTTTGATGTATTGCCTAAAAACCATGCTGACATAAAGAACACATTGGCGTTTATGGACTTTGTCACTTGACAAAAGGGAGATATACTTTTTTGCATACATAAGATGAGCATAAATAATTCCTTATTGTAAAGAGCTACAGAAATTGGAAAATTTTGTCTTTTGAGTTGTTGGATTGAACCAAAGGTCTGACAGCATTAAAACATTTTAATGTAATTTAATGAATTATAAAATTATACATTCAACTGTCTCTGTAGCCACCAGGTCCCTGGCTGGTAGCACATAGTGCAAATAATTCCACATTCAAGACACTTTAGTGTTAATTGTTGCAATGACATGTTACTAAAGATCACACTTGAAAAAGCAGTGAGAAAAACTTGTGGAGAAAGACCCAAACAATTAAGATGCTTACGCTCAACTGTATTTTAGATGGTGGAAATTGAGTCTATAACATCCATTAAAAATTGCTGAACATGGACACCTGTAAAGAAAATAGTGTATAAAAGACAATTGTTGTATTAATTTATGGTCAAAATAATTATAATGTTTGGGCGGCGTAACTTATTTTTTAAAAAGGAAGATTGTCTGACGAAAGAATAATGTTTTTTCCTCTGGAAATAAAAAGAAAAATATAAGTGATTGAACAAAATTCTGTCATTTTCAGTAGTGTTGTAACAATGTAACACTTTGCTGTGTCTTTGGGCGAAACCCTACCAAGTGTATCAGACTTAATATGAAAATGCTTGCCTGACCAGGCCAGATCTTTCTTTACCTAACTTTATCATATTGTACCAACCTGTACTATATATCTTAGTGGAAATGAGGCTGCAGCTGAAGAATTAGTCCATACACAGGTGATTAAGCATGATGATGGATCCATGATTCAGAAAAACTGTTATCTATACTTTGTCCACATCGTTTAGTTTTAGGTGAGAATAAAAATCTTGATGTAACAAAGTTAACATCTATCTCTACTCGAAAAAAAAATTATTACATTTCCACATTTAAAAACCTCAAGTTAGAAAATGCACAGATTCTAAAACCACTAATTTTTCTTTAAGAGGTTAATGTGGTGGTGTTTTTTACCTGTGCAGTGTTGCTTTTAGTTTGCCATAGTTTGAATCAGTAGAGAACTCAATCAGTGGCAGCAGCAGCAGCTCACACTGCAGGTCAGGGATTGCCAACTCCAGAAACATTATGACATAAAGACCACAGATGTGATAATTGAAACTCTTGGAGATGGCTCAGTCTTTACAGCTTCCCCTGTTTCATGGTCATGGCATTATGTATAATGTTTTACTGCAACGATATCAAGACTTGATCTGAATTGAATCACCTGCAGTGTTACTGTCAATAAGGTTTTTCCTGCCTAAACAAATTAAACTTCTGCTGTGAAAGTGGCCTGTTGCACTCTCTATAGATCCCTGACCACACACATCCAGCAAATCAATTCAGTGTGACAACACAGCATAGTGCTGGACAGTATGGCCCTGCAAGCAGACTTTAGTACAGCAGGTTAGATACACGATGTACCAATGGCACAAAAACTCATATAATCAAAAGAATGCAATGCCATAGCGAAGGTATGCAACTCGAGAGAAAATAAATGTCTGGAATTTATCAGGTTACATTGTTGTGTCCACTTGATGTATGGTCACATACAGACCAACAGAACATGCCTGAAATTTGAAGAGCTGTAGTTCTTTTCGTATTCAAAAAGAGATCACATAATCTGGAACAACAAAAGACTGGTGGAAATACTTCTGTGGTAACCTATCACCCTCAACAAAGAGCAGTCTTAAACCATTCTTGGCTCAGTCAGTCAAGACAATCACTGTCCAGCCAGACCCGTCCCGCTCCATCTCGCCTGGCAGACACATAAAGGCAGCCATCTTAAATCACGTCTCATGGCGCACATCTAATGACTACTGAGCCCCTGCATATTTCAACATTAATTCATTAGAGGCGGGGATTGGTGGTGGTGGGGGTGAGGGGTGGGTTGGGGGGTGGGATCAGTAGCAGCAGGGAGAATCCTCGGCGCACTCTGATTAAGGCCGTTATGTTTTATAGAAGCCATTTTTCAATGCCTCCTCTGACAGCACTTGAGGTTATTAAATTGTGGGCTTCAAGGAAAGACAGAGAGAGGGAAAGAGAAAGGGAAAATAGAGGGAGAGAGATCATGGGATGAAGAAAAGGGAAGACAGATGGAGGCTGGAGAGAGACAGAGAACGATTAACAACAGCTAGCAGACAGGTTGCCAGGTCTCCTTTGCCTGCTGATAAAGTGAACTTCTTGTGATTTGTTTGTGTGTTACCTGTGGTTTCTGGGGTTATCTGTATCTCATAGGGACCAGATTACTGAGTGTGTGTTGTACTGTACACAAAATGCAGCTATTTTCTCTCTGTCAGATATGATACAAGGATTGAGTGAAGATAAGCAATGGAGGACACTATTATGTCTACTAGATGACCTTGAAACAATTCTCTCTGGAGCCCACAACATAAACAGTGTTCATATACTGGACCTAAAGTCATATAAACTGTCTTTTGGTAGCTTATTTAATCTTATATAATATGTCATTTTTTGCCCTACAGATGTAGTTATACGATATATATTATACAATATATAAAAGTAATAAAAAATAACAGAATTTTACTTCCCATTTTTATCTCCTCATCACTCCATCTGAGGTTACTATTTTATATTAGAACATCCAATAATAATCAGCCCAAAATTTTCAAACCATGGCAGGAGAAAAACTTTTCAAATAGTCAGATGTGGTAAAAAAAACTAACAAAATTCTGCCTTTGTGTATCACAGTATCATGTGCACATTTATAAATAAAGAAAAAAAAAACTAACAAAAAAGAACAAAACAACCAAAGAAAAAGATAATCTGGAATTCATAACTGTTCCTAAAAGCTGACACACTGCAAAAAGATGGATTATTGTGTACAATGATTTGCAAAGTATCTATTTGGAAAGTTTAGATATTAAGTTCAATTCAATTCAATTTTATTTGTATAGCGCCATTTCCTGGCAATGTTGTCTCAATGCACAGAGATCTTCACAGAGATCGGCCAATTCATAAAATAGCCTTATATAGGGAACCTGCAAGATTGCATCAAATCTTGACTTCAATCCAATCTCCCATCCTAAGCAAGCATGCGGCAACAGTGGGAAGGAAAACTCTCTTTCAACAGGGAGGCAAAGCCTCCAGCAGAACCCATCTTAGGTAAGGCAGCCATCTGCCTCGAAGTTCAAGATTAATTTCTCCATGTGGACATCAAAGTATGCTGTATTGAACTGTGCACTGACACGCCTTCCATTAACAGCTGGAAGTCTGAATAAATACTACAGAAAGAACATAACTGTAATCATGACCCACTCTAAAGCTTGTGCAAAACTCTCAGTGATTTAGTGATTTAGACCCAATGATTGTTTGGGGCTCACTGAGGGGAAATTAAGACAGCAAAGTTTTTACAAAGACAATATCTATTGCAGGGACTTTATCTTGGTTGAAGATTGGAGAGAAAAAAGGGCAACTACCAAACAAATTAAATTGTAGTCACAGTTTCTGTGTCTTTGTTTTTAAGTTTTTTTTCTAAAACTAACATTTTATGAGTCATCAGGTTTTTTTGTAACAACTGCATCAATGTTTTCAACCAATTACTGATCAGCAGAGATAATCACAGTAATTTTCCAAGTCACAACTCTGGGTGGCAAGTCCCAGTCAAGTTGCAAGTGACTTTTACTTGCTATTAGTAATTAACGCCAAGGAAATTTTGTTTTTGTGAGAATTAGTTAGGGTTAGTTTGTTTGTTTTTTGTGAACAACATAACTTGAAAAGTAATGGATGGATTTTCATGAAATTTTCAGATATATCCAGAATGGTAAGAGGAAAAAGTGACAAATATGTATATAACACAATGAAAAATACCCAGGTTGCTTGCAAAAAAAAAAAAAAAAAAAAAAAAAATAGAGGACATTTTCTATGAGAAAAACAAAAAGCTCTACGGAGGTCTGCACTCTCCGAGTGCTTTTCTAGTTACTCATGCAATAGCTCCTGTCTGGTCTGCTTAGAGGACTGCATTATAATATCAAAGGAATTTTAAATTCATATTCAAACACACAAGTTAAGAAAATACAACAAATGGTAAAGCAATACGAGACAATACAAAAAATAGTATTATGCAATCTCAAAGAATGCGAATTAATGTTTGCAATTGTGAAACCTTTTGAAGCTCCTGTGTAAAAACATAGAAGAATTTTAAAGCCACTGAAGACAAGAGTTTTGAGATTAAAATTAGAATTTGAACTTTTTTCCCTCAAAACTATGAAAACATTATCTGTTAGGAAATAATCTCCATATTTTCTTATGTAGATATGAAACAAGTTATACCCCGTTTCATGTATGTACTGTATGGGAATTTTTCATTAATAACTACGATACAATAAAATATTATTCGGACAATATGCTTGACTCAGAAATTATATATAAAATATATCTTTCATATTTAAGCCTTTCGCACTCACTGTGTAAAAAAAGCAGAGACAACAAGCAGTATAGTTAAATCTCTACCAAACTGGCACGTCATGCAGCATTGGGAATGTAACTCAGCAGCAAGTAAAATTGTATTAATCAAAAATGTTGGCGATTTTGTTTTGATAGTCTGTGAGCAACAGTTAAACTAAAGAAAATAACCCCCACTTACTTTCACTGTATGTTACCACCAGCTAGCACATGCAATTATGAGCAGAAAGTCAGCCATCAAAACTGTAGATGAAAATCGCTGCAATGCATTTGATTTACATGAAACTATGACATTTGAGAAATACATGCATTGAGTGACATTATTAATCTTAACATGTTTTGTAACTTTCATGAAACAGTTGATAGATAGGGGGGATGCTAGAAATATACCGGCAAGGCTAAAGACACCCATGTAATTAGTCACAAGGAACAAAGGATGTAAATACGTTCTTCTGCATCAATAGCTGCATTTCAATTACCATTTTATGCTAAATAAAAGCAATTTTTGTAAAATTTAGAAGCCATCTCCCCATCAGGGGGTTCCCCGATGGGGAAACATGTTTCAACATGTACGGCTGCCCGTTTTCTGCTAACATTATTGTCTAAGTAGTTTAGATTTGTTTTCGATTTATGCAAATGTTTCTATGACAAAAACAGCTCCTAATAACTACATCTGGAAGTTTACCAATCAGAGGTATCTAGCTTTTCTGTTTGTTTCTGGCAGAGGCCGATCTGAGGGCCTACAGCAAGCCTTACTATGACATAAATAAAGGGGTTTGTGAAAACGCTGAATTAATTCATAATCTTGTGGACTTACATATTAAAATAATTTAGCTTGAAATGTGTATATTAGAACTACTTTAAATATAATCTTACAAAGAAAGTACTCAATGTTCCATTAGGTTACTCACTCAGGAGCTCTTTAACTTTTAAATATATTTCTGTTATGAAGTCATCCTCATGATAGTAGCAATACAAATGAATGAGATATATAGCCATAAAACGTGTACATAAACATAAAAGAAAAAACATTACAATCTGTTTTCATGAAAACATTCCTTTTGATTGATGTGCATTAGAGCGCTATCACTGGTTACAACTGCTTACTTCCTGCTGGCTCCAACGTGATGGAGCCTTCTCAGCTCTACCTTTTCATCCATTTTGGGATTTTCTGATAGTGACGTAACACCGAAATGGCGACGGCAGGACCCGCCTATTAACTTCAAATTCGCTCTTCAGAAACCTATGGGTTATGTGACGTACACGCTGTCCAGTAATTTATACAGTCACTGCTTATAACTGAAGTGGCCCAGAGGTTGGAGCTTTGGTTAGGTTCAGGAATATGGGATAAAAAAAATGACCACAAATGCTCTCATATTTAAAAATTGGAAATTTTCGGTCTATCCTTAATAAGGAGATAAGGAAGAGATTGATGCCAGGTAGGATCTTTGTGTGGGAAGACAAATGGCCATAGTATTATGCTGTTGTGATGTTCTACTTGTGTGAGGAAAAAGAAAAGAGCATTACTGCAGTCACAAAGTAAAACGTTTTGTGATATTGCTGAGTTGTAAAATAATGTTTTGCTACTGTAACTTTGTTTGGTGTATTTTAGATGATTTAATACCTGTTCAAACTGGTAAGTATTTTATCTGTCATGTCAAGTTAAAAGAAAAGATTAGAGCAGGTAGTTGGAACATTAAATATTCTATTTTTGTTTCCTTTAATAAAAGTGGTGAGCTAAATGTAGCCAGTGACAGTCAGGTGAGAAGCAATGAACATTTAAAAAAAAATCTGATCTTTTACCTGTGTCTAAATAAAATTTGGATCCATATTGATTGTCAACATAAGTAATATTTTGTTGGCATTGAGTCGATAAAATGATGCATTAATAATGATGTCAATAAATTCCACAGCAATGATTACTGCATGAAACACATTACCATTATAACAATTTAAAAAACAACAAAAAGCTAAAATCTGATCAGAACAGTCACCTGGAAAGAGCAAAAGTGAAAGATATGACCACCTACTGCAATGATACTGAATTTTTTTGCTCCTAAGAAGCAAGGAAAGAGGAAAGAAGAGAGCGAAATGGAGATAATGCCAAGCGTCAGGAAAAAGAAAAAGGCTCTTACAGGCTAAATGACGCCTGATTCCCAGGATATTTGGGCTCCCTCTGGGGAACATATAGTTGTTCCCTGGCACTGACAATTTGAGAGGCCTCTGAGGGAAAACAAAAAGACATCGAATGAAGCAGATGAGCAGACTTTTCTCAGTGGTGCACATTGACTGACAGTTCTAGAGACCATCATTCAACCACCCTTCCATAAAATCACCATGCAGCGTGCAGGTGTGCTCATGCAGAAAGCAAGTTGTTGCAAGTACGGAGATAAACATTCAATTCAAAACAGAGTTCTTCAGCATCGTTAAAGCCAGCTTTGAAAGCAATACTGGGGTCCTGCAAGTAGTAGAACTGACATGAATGATTGGACAAAACACATGCAAGCTTTTAATAAACTGCAAAGCCAGATTTTCCACTGAGGTAGCCAAACTGATCAAGAACAGGAATTTAAATATCTATCTTCAGTTTGCCAGAAAGTTTGGTTGGAAATCTGCCTGTCACAGACGTTTTGGAAGAGTATTCTATAATCAGAAAACAAATAAAAACAAAAAACCAATATGTACCACCTACTGTGCAGATTTTATTTGTGAAAACCAAATTTGGAGCTTGGGGATAAGATTTTTTTTTTTTTTTGTGCAATGGCACAGCCTCCTTAAGTGATGCATTTCCAAGACACATTGGTAGCAATCGGGAGAAAAAAAAAGAGCCAAACCAACTGGCACACACATGCAACATAATAAAAATTCATTGAATCTGCTCCACAGGCCAAAATGGATGGTGGCAGATAGGTCATATTGCATCTGTGTAGATGGGGTCAGGGGTCATGTGAAGTTGTATGAGAGTACAGTGTGCTTTCATGCATCATGTAGCAGATAAAGATTTTAAGGGCTGAAAGAGATAGAGTGGAGGGTGGGACTAGCTCACTGCAAAAAGCAGAAACAAGGCTGTGTCTCTGGAGCCCCCATCTGCCTGTTTTACACAGGTTTATAGATTGTAAATGGAGGATTTGTTAAAATGATCCTTTGTAATTTATATGTCAAAGTAATCATAAATTGGAGTTATTATTAATGCAGCATCAATCTGCTATTTTGAGGCCTATTTTTGACAAATTTTTGACAAATAAAGCACAAAAAAAGATGCAAAAAAACAACTCACTGTTAGGACAGGAATTAAGATACATGAATGTTCTTTTTAAATGTTTCAACATGTATGTGCACTTCTTTGTGAAAAGATTATTATGAGGTGTATTTTAAATTGCTATACTGTATACTTTGGCTTAGGAGCTTACTTTATTTTAATACAAACAGTTTTTACTATGTAATGCAAGCTTTTTTGTTGGTTGCATTAAAAACACTTTATAAGAAGTTTGATTTGATTTGCTACAGAGTTATAAAGGTACCACCAAAGAGCTTATTTTCTGCAAATTTATTATTTACTATTTAAGATAGATGCCCCTTAGGAGTGGACATCACAAAGGTTTACTCCAAGGCAGACCATGCGAAACCGAATCTTTTAAAAAGAGCTACATCTCAAACTTGACAGACCTCAGTTGGCCAATTAAATGTTCATGTCTGGCAACACAATTACAGTAGGTTGGAAGTAGTTTGGAAGAGTTACCAATACAAAGACTCTTGTCTCTAAAAACAACATGGTAGTTTTATCTAAGCAAAAAAAAAGGAAAAAGTGCTGGAACAATCTCCACTGGTCAAAGAGGAGTTGTTTGGTCTATAAGACACAATACCAAGTTTTTTAAAACAATGTACCAAATGTCAAGAACAGTGCTAACCATAAACCCTTCTGCATAGAGAAAGCTGAATGCCATATTATATGTTGTGATGTTTTGCTGCTATTACTGAGGGTGTGAGTCTTAACGACCTGGGATCTTCAACTACCTTCTGACATTGACAGTGGTAGGGATAACAGTAATCTACAGTTACTGAGCTTATCTGCTGACTACAAAGTTATTCTGGTTTCCATGTTAGTTAGACAGTAGTGGCATACCGTACTGTCTTCTTTCACTCATCTGGGGTTGAGAGGGTGGCAGCCTAAGGAGGGGAGCCCAGACTTCCCTCTCCCCAGCCACATCTGGTGAGTCCGAGGCGTTCCCAGGTTAGCCGAGAGATATGGTTTCTCAATCATAGACATTAGTGCATTTAATAAAATGTGCTTTTAATGACTATTAATTCACACGTCAAAAGCTGGTAAAGAAATAACTTAAAGCTTTTGCACTTTTAAGCTATTAATTTTTTATTTTGTCAGACATTTTACAGTTTTGATGGACTGGTGGCATGTCCAAGTGTATCCTGCCTCTCACCTGCTAAGTGGTGGGATATGCTCCAGCTTCCTATAAACCTAAACTGGATTATGCCGTATAGGAAATGACTGAAGGTATAGTCACAGAGTTGCCTTAATATGAGCAAATAACCTTTACATTTCACAATATTTGCTAACTGAGACATTATGAAGCATGCCAGGATGATCTTGGTTGGCTTGGTCTGGTTGGACTGGGATTTCAAAGAAGTTTCATACCTTCCTTTGGTTTGGTTTGTGTTCAAACTGTACTTAACTCGAGCGAACCAAACTGTCTGGGCAATTTCACATACAAACATATGAACATCACTGGCAATACTCCCAGGTAAAAACCACATTAAATATAAGTGGATATTTATGTAGTGGGGGCAGGTCTCAGACTTTTTTTTGTCTTATTCTTGCAAACATGATGAGCTATTTAAACTAATCAGGCAATGAAGTGGTTTTGTATTATGAAGCCCAACAAGAGTATTTTCAAACCTTTTGTTTTTTGCGAGGAAAGTTCTCAACACATCGAACGTTACTTATGAGAACTTTCGACGGCTGGTTTTATGATTCCAAATTGGAAAACACAGCTGAATTGAGGGATGGTGAATGTGACCTGGTTTATGCTGCATTCTCCTGAAGTAGCAAGTAGCAAAATAACAGACTTCAGTCTTGCGGTTCAATAAAATATTTTGCAAGTAAAAGAACAACCTGGCCACGTCTTGAGGTTCCTAATTTACTTTAGTTTGAAGAGCATGTGTTCTGAACGCATGCTGTTGGTTTTCCTTTCCCTTCTGTTCAAAAAATAACCTACATCACTTCTTATGTTTCTTGTCTGTTCATGCAAAGAAATGCGATCTCATGAAAGCCAGGGGTTTTATTTCTGATGTTTCCTAGATTTGAATAAAACAACGTAGTCTAGAGTCAAATGTGAAAAAATCTGTCTTGAAGCTAAAGCCAAATACCCAAATGGAGGTAAATCTTCAGCAGAATGACTATATAAAAAATAACTCGATCAAAGTCCAAACCTCAAGACCTGAACCTGACTGGCTTTGTATGGCAAGACTGTGAGAAACTGTTCATATACAAATTTTTACAAACCTCAATAACACAAAGCAAAACAGTGAAGAGGAGATTGGTAATATTATCCATAAAACTATTTTTAAAAGTTGTTACTGTTAAAGGTACATGTACAAGGTATTAAACCATCAAATGTCCTTCATGTAACATCTTGTTTTATTTATATGTGGTTTTAATTGAATCAAATTAAATACCTGGTGCAATCTGGATCACTCTTTTAGATTCATGTTGTGATAGTAAAAAAAAAAAAAAAAAAAAAAAAACTTCCAAAGGGATATTATTGTCACATGATGATGGAAATGAAATTAAATGAAAAATACTTTAATAATCCCAGAGGGAAATTCAAATTGTGTAGTAATTTGGTTCAGCTGGTTTTTTCCGGCACTGGAACAAGGCAGGATGTCTTCCACATCACTGGTATTCTTTTCTGACTCAGACTGGTGTTGAACTGGTGCTGAAGAATCGGATGTAGTTGTCTTGAGCAGGGAACTCTGGGACTGACACCATCTGGACTTGATACCAGGATATGTAGAGGAGATGAGGTTGTGTTCAGGTCCTTGACTGAGCTGCAGGGTGACAGAGTGGAGGTGTGACAGGAAAGCTTTAGGCTCATGGGGCTAGGATGTAGCTCATTTCAGCTAGCAGTTCCATGTCTCTTGTGCAGATCTTCGTTTTAACATTAAAATCTCCAGGATGACACCAATGCTGGTTAACCAGTACTGCAACTCCTCCTCCCTTAGGTTTCCACTGTGTTGTTTATTGTGGTCTGCACAAGCCGTCTTGAGGCCGTGTACAGACGCATTACAATCCAGGATATGTTCTGTTAGCACCTGGAGCACGTCAGTTTTGTCAGGTAGTGAGCTAACGTTACCCATCAAAACTGTTGGAAGAAACGGTTTCAATCTCCACAGTTTTCTCTCTGCCTCACTCCTGCACTGTGCCCTCTTTTCAACTCTATTGAGATTAGACGTGTTATTTCACAGATAATCTTGAATTTGGAGAACATTATCAGTTGATCTTGGTGGTAAATAAATCTAATTGCCATGGAGACTCACCATAACAAGTCTTAAAAGAGTAGAAAAAATATGCAGAAAAACTCCCATATATCACAGCTTCTTACCAGCGTGAAAACTTCTTCTTGGAAACTGAAATGGACAGCCCATGTCTTAAAAAAAGAGGCCAATATTACAAAAAACACAATAGTTGAGACAGAGCTACTCCAGTTTGCAACCACCGAGCAGCACATTCTAGAACATTTTATGATGTTAGAATGTTTTTTTGATGATTTTTAGAATATTTTGATGCTGATACTTAAATCTTTACCATGGCGCCACTTAGATGAAGTGATAGGATAAAATTAATTTGTTAAATGCTCTAGTTCAGGAATAATCAAACACTCAAAACAGTAAAGAGACATACACTGTGGATAAACACACCCTCACAAAACATTTCGTGTGGATGTCATTAATTATAAAAAGTGATATCTGCTGGTAGAGCTATATTTGACAGTATTGTAAAGTAGATCACTGGTTTTCTTATCCTTCTGTCACTATTTTGAGCAGGTGTACGTGTAAAAGTCTCAGTGAGAAAGTGTATGTTATGGGTGGGAAGAAAGGAATGCAAAAAGATAGTAACAGAAAGAATACAGGCTTCTGCAGCTATAAAACCATTGATTTGACTTCCTCACTTTTTATTCAAATAGCCCTGACCTATTTGTTGTTGATGCCAGGCCTCATTTCATATGATCCGCCAACAAGCCGAGAGCGATTATTCCTGCACAAATGGCATGGACTTGACGTGGGCCCAAAAGCGCTCATATACCTCTCTGGCCTTAGGCCACAGTTTGTCATAACACAGGGAATTATGTATTATGGCTGCGCCTGGTGATGACATCACAATAGCAGGATGAAATATAAGCTCTGATATGGCCAGCTGATTGTGGGAAGCTGCGAGGGCTTTCATTAAAAACAGCATATCGCTCATAAAAAGATTAGAACTGGACAGCTGTTTCCTGATAGCACAAGGCTTCTGTAGTGGCTTCATCATGAGCAGGCACACCTGAAAAATATAAAATGCTCCATTACTTTTGTTCACTGTGTTTGTTTGCTTTGCAACTGAATAGCAGTAAAACACAGAAAGGAAAGTAAAATTTGAACATTTTAGACTAATACTGTTTTTTAATAATAACTATCCATCTAGCTGACTCAATCATCAGTTTTTGATAGGTGACCATTTTGTAAATAAACACCTAAAATTAAAACATGATTTTTTTAAGCCATTTTATGTTACAATGACAAATATGAAAAACTACCAAAGATATACGCAAGACTGATTCCAGAAATTGCACATGGTATATCTGCCATTTCTACAGGAGAGAAAAGGTAGCAAACAGGGTGTCAACTCTATCAACAAGTCAGCTGATTATTTCAACAGCTGTAAAACAATGTGGTGTGTGGAACAATCTCCTGGCACCATAAATTTAAGTGACATCAGATTCGGCTGCTTCAATCTCTTAAACTTCTTTTCACTTGCAAGATTCTCACACATTGTGTGCTTGATTGTTTCTTTGTTTTTATTTTTTATTCAAAAGAAGATCTGAGATATTCAACTTTGTTTGCTGTGTGACAAAACCACTCTGGTTTTGGTTTCATCACAGTTTTCCTGCTATTGTTTACTTTGAGAAATTGTGGACTTGGAATACAGTCTCAGGACAGATCATTGAAAAAAGTATGATCCACAGAAAAACACAGTCAATCCAAAGTATAACCTAATAAATTGTACAAAAAACTTATTTTCCTTCCTCTTCTGTGAAACAACTCTCATTTTACTGCTACTGACATTTCCACCCCTTTTACAACATCTGTCGAATATTGTGGCTTAACGATGTCAACAGTTGCCACTGCTGATTAGAACAAATGCTCCATTGTACAGGAAAAGAGGTCAGTTACTGATCAAATGTGAAATCACTAGGTCAAATCCCACCCTATATTTTTTTACTTGACTTCTTCCTAATAATATTGATCTAAACTACTAGTTTTATCATAGTCTAATATTACAATAATTTCATGAAAATGCTCCGGTGTTTGCTGATATCATACAGTTTTTTGCAATACCAATTTAACTGAAAACAATGAGACAATAAACACATGTTGATTTGGCATAACTGCTGCTTATAAGAAGGAACCAAAATATCAAGCTTTTATTTATACCCAAGTCCAATCAGATATAATGTAATTGACAGTCTTTTCATTTGAAGGAATAAAGCAGGTCACTTTCTATACAATAAAATGTTCCACCTTGTGAGCTTGGTGGTTTTCATTAAGAAAATGGAAAGAATAAATTTCTATTTATATTTGATAAAGAAAGATACAATTTAAGCTTTACTCCTTTTTAGAGACTCAATAATCTTATATATTTTTTTATATGAAAGGTAGTATTGACTATCAAAGTGCCACACCGTTAACTTTGGTATATTTTAATGCAATTCTCCTTTAACCATGACTCAGTTCTCAATGAGCTGAACATAATAGAACAAATATGTTTTCCAGCAGACAAACAAGAGAACAGCTAGTGCTGATTGTTTAAGAAAAAGGGAGGTGTACAGGTGCCATTTCTAATTTGGTGGGAGAAGTCGTGGGAGGATGGCCTTGAAGAGCACAAAGCAGCTGGAATCAGTCTCATAAACTTGCACAACATCAAAGGCTTTTTAGCTTGTTTCATCAAAGGTGTCTTCGCCGCTTAGTTCACGCTGTCTGTGAGCATGCAGAGCGCGTGTGTGTGTGCCCGTGTGTGTGTGTCACTCTTGGTATGAGTTTCAGGAAATCTTGGCATGAAAGAAAAGTTTACTCTCACATCCAAGAAAAGTGATATTCCTGTGTTTATGTAAGGAAATGAAAAATGAAAGAACGAAGGCAGTCACATGCTCATCCATGCTTCTCTGCTTTATATTTTTATGGATAAAGGAAATGATGTCTGACTTTGTTTAGAAGAATATAGTAGAAAATGACATTGAAACACCGGTGTGAGGACTGAGTGCAGTTTCTGACAGGTAAGTTAGAAATGAATTAAATCAGTTTCACACGTATTCTTTTCACATTGTGTTAGTTTATAATGGACTACAAAAAATAAAATAAGTGCAGTGACAGTACACAAACACACACAGAGTATATATATATATATATATATATAATATATATATATATATATATATATATATATCTTATATATATATATCGCTCTCAAGCTCGAGTTCTCTAC
>JBAMHX010000019.1:14768508-14778707 GCA_037177515.1 Pseudomugil tenellus
AGTTCTTTAGATTTCCATTAATAAATCGAGTTATTCTGCACCGGCTGCCTTCCTGCCTTCATCCTTTTCTGCATTTGTGTCCAACACCTTCCAGCGCTCCATAACAGTATCTGTTGGACTCATTTCGCCAGTGTGGGGGAAATGGCACCCAGTGCTCTGATGACTATGGGTACTACTGTTTTATTCACCCTCCAGGCCTTCTCTAGTTCTTTCTTGAGGCCCTGGAACTTCTCCGGTTTCTCATGCTCCTTTTTCCTGACATTTCCATCATTGGGGATGGATACATCAATCACTATGGCTTTCCTTTGCTGCTTATCCACCACCATTTTATCCGTCTGGATCTGGAAGTCCCAAAGGCTCTTTGCCCTCTCATTCTCTACCACCTTGGGGGGAGTTTCCCACTGGGACTTAGGGTTCTCCAGTCCATATATATATATATATAGGGCCTATGTATATGTATATGTATATGTATATATATATATATATATATATATATATATATATACACACACAGTGTTGTGTTGTTCAATGAACGGCGTCACTAAACACGTTCATATTCACTGTGACATGAACGAGAGCAACGCTCACTTTAGCAAGGATGAGTGGCGTACAGAGTTCACGTTCACGTACAACACTGTTTACGGCAAACACCATGACGATCAAGCAGGACTACATACTAGTTCCCGCGATTCAATGATACATGATATCCTGTTTCAAGGATGACAGTCTTATACGAACATTTACCACCTGTCTAAACGCTATTTACCGTGTAATCTGGGTAATGATGTTGCATGTCTGAATAGGCCTCTATGGGTAAAGTGCAGATGGTAAATGTCCAGATATTACCCGGTTGCTATGTCTGAAAAGAGCTTATAAAGCATTCTGCATATGAAATTCTGCATATTTGGGTTCATTCTGGCTAAATAAAGGTTTCATTAAACATTACATGAGAGTCATTTAGCAAACACTTTTCTCCAAAGCAACTTACATCTGAGAATAAGAACAACACAAGCACTAAATCAAAGAGTAGAGGACATCATATATAAGTACAGTCGAACTGCTGTAGTCTAGTTGGGCGCAGGTGTTGCATACATTATACTTTGACTGCTCCTTCTATTTTCTATATACTATGATCACATCATTTAAAGGGTGAGGGGAAAGCTTCGGCACCTAAACCATGAAAATCGCTCAAGGCCATGCAGACTCATTAACTGCCGAAAAACGGTGGAAGAATTCATAATAATAAAGAAAAACAGGAAAACAATAGTGTTGACAGCAACCACACAATTCAATAACCACATTATTGAATTACGTATATGACTAGTATTTACTGAAGTCAAGCTGTCATTGTTACTTAGTTCAAAATTCCTAATTCAGGATAAATATAACAATGATATGAAACTATAATTGTTTTGCATTTTGATACTGCAAATTCTACAAATATTTTACAATTTATGCTAATAACCATCTACTGATTAAGTGTGTCTGTAACCTTCTTGTTAGAGCTAATTTGAACAATAATAGCAATGATCGTATTTGGATCAAACAGCTGCAATTACAAAGATAATCTCAGAAAGTAGAGGAAGGAGAAAATAAATTGCTTGTGTAGAACTGAGAGCAATGATAAGGTGTATGAACTAGGAAGACAGAAATGTAAACATCACAGGTGTGCTCATCACTGATGGTAGCACATGTCGAAAAGAGAAAAGAAAGTTCCCTCTAGAAGACAATGGCTTTGGACAGGCACACAATAGCTTCATTAAAGGGTTCACATTATCAGGTCATGAGAGATAAAGGGGAAATATCAGTGTGGACACATTCAAATGACACTTTCTGCAAGACCTTGCCAAGTTACTGAATGGGTGGCTCAGCTGTGACAAATACTATCTTTTTCCACTTCTTTTTCTTGTTTGTAAATTGATGCTGCTGGTGTTGTCATTGATGGGGAAATGGTCAAATAAGTAGAGTGTGAAGGAAAAAGGGGGCAGATTCATGGCTACTCTACGTCCTTATTATGTTCCAATGTAATACCATCCTCTTTCATCTGACTTGTATCACCTTCCTTTCACAGCCCTGATAGCAGGCTACAGGTTGTAAACAGCATTGCAGAAAGTGGTTAGTGAGACAGATTTAAGTTGCGTGGGGCAAACCAATTTTCTACAGGCAGCAACCTCTTGTTCGCTTGGAGGAATTCTACTTCAGCGATGAGTTCAAATGTCACATCTAATTTTCTCAAAATGATCAGTAAATGTGAATTCGTTGCGAGACTTTCTCTGCTCAGATAAGTCTGGCTATTGATTAGACAGATCACTCACTGACTGCTGGTTGTCAGAGCCTTAAGTGCCGGTAACCCACTTGTTTTCAGGTGTCATAGGCGCTGTCATGTATCATTAACAATCAGTGACCAAAGTGAGCTCCTTATCCCGAGTGATGCATCACAGGTAGTAACAATCAGAGATGGCAGACAAAGTTATGAAAACTTTTATTCTTAAAGAGCTAATCATTTTATAGCTGGTGTGACTGTGCTTGCTTGTATTTCACATTGAAAGGAAATATGATTTACTGATATTTACTTAACATAAGACACTTAACATAAAAAGTGAGGACATTTGTGTTTGTTGTAGTAAGTAGAGATAGACTATATTTATTGGACCGCTAAAATATCTGACGATTTGGGTTATTTTTTATCTGTTTGATAAGTAAATTTTCCCGACAAAATCCCCGATAATATATTAAAATTTTTGGGTTATTTTATTCTGGCAACTCAGCACTAAAGCAGGCTATGACGCCTTACCATCAGAACCCAGGCTTGGCCCCATCACTGCCTGACTAATATATGCAGTACGGTCATATTTTAGCAGATGAAACCATATCTATGAATGAAACTGCATTGCTGGGAAGTCTGAGAGGGGGGAAAAAGATTTAAAGTTTTAAAACAATGAAGTCTAATCGCTCACCTGAAAAATCATCATCGCAGCGAAGAAGTATTGAAAATATATGAAGCTTCCGTGGTAGTAGCTAGTGGTGCTAAAGCTAAAACAATAACACAGGGTCGATTACCAGCAGGACTATTGAGCAGGACTCAGGCTTGGTCCTGTCCCTGATCAAGTGATCAGCCAGCCGGTCCTCAAAATGGGTTGTTTTGTGTGGTGAAATTGTATCCATTGTTTCTTGTGAGTAGAACCTCCTCTCTTCTAAATCAACTTGGTTTTGTAAATAGCTTTGTAAATAGTTTTAGCTGTAGGGGTGAACTGCCATTTTCTTTTGCTTGTGTTTTCTCCTGTTTATGTGGGGTAGGGAGTCAGGTTCAGCAAATGTCTTTAATTTAACACAGGCATTAGTAAGTAATGGTTTATGTTAGTAATTTTGTTTGTTGTTTTGGCCTTGGTTCACCCTGATGTGTTTCTTTATGTTGCGGTCCCATGACCCCTGATAGGACGTAACAGGGCCGTAATTTACGTGATACTGATAGAGCTGTTTCTTCTCTCCACCGATCTCTACTGGAGTATATAAAATAATGTGAGTGTCTGTAACTGTGGGGGGCAGCATTACATTAATCCAGTGTACAGCCTGCCGGAAAGAATTAGAAGAAGAAGGCCCTATCCCTGCCTGACTAAATAACAAACAGTACGATCCTATTTCAGCAGGAGATTAAACCACATTGCTGGTAATCCCGAGAAGGGAAGATGATTTATTGAAAGTTTTAAAGTAACGAATATAATCACTCACCTGAAAAATCATCATCGCAGCGAAGAAGTATTTGAAATATACAAAGCTGCATGCTGTTAATCCTATCACTACTTCAATAAGCATTGCATTCTTCACATTTTCTCTATAGTGTGACTACATGATACAACTGCTTTATGCAGAATCTGGACTCATCGTGAAGGATATCCATGGGAGTTGATACCAGAACAATCTCTTTGGCATTGGCAAGTCAACTATGCTGGTCATCCTACAAATGCATTTCCTTACATATGTAGTGCCATTTAAATGGTAAATAGGGATGCTTTCCATTGGCATGAGATTTACTGATAACATTGTTAGAAAAAGAACAAAAATCCATCAAACACAAATTTCCTTATTTTGTATATATTTTATTTATAGGAAAATATAATGATAGAAGGCATAAAAAATAACCCAATTCATTTTTAGATTCTTTAAAGTTCCATTTTAAATGTGATATTTATTCAAACATGTGGAATTATCAACAATATAAAAGCAAGTGAGGGTGGCCAATATTGTTTTAGCTACAAAGCAACGACAGCAAATTACCTTTGAAGCTGAGAAAGTCTCAGGTAGTGAAGGTGACACTGCTAAGCCAATATAAAACTCTGAATTTAGGCCAGTGGAGAGATATCAGTAAGGTGCCCTATTACTGTGACTAAGAATATCCCTAATTCCCCTGTTCACGAGGAGTATGTACACTCACACACACCAACTTCCTCAGCTCCTTCATGAATGAGCCCATATCATGGACAAAACTGTGAATAATTTCATCCAAGATTGCACTTGGCTGTAAGTCAATAAAATTCTTTGGGGGATGAAGAAAATATGAGCAGAGAAAGGTATTTAGGAAAGCATAATTCTAACATTAGTGACTGTAACAATGTTAAGAATCTATATCTGCACTAATTGGGGTTCCACAATAATAAACCTAAGTAAAAGAAATGCTGTCCTACTGAGCTTTTAGATTAAGTTTGGCACATTGAACTGGTGACTTGCTGTCCATCAGTTGCATATACATTTGAAAGAGGCCATTTTTAGTTGTAAATTTTTTTGTTTGTAACCCAGTTACTATTCAGGTGTATCTATTAGAATTTATAGTGGCTTTGTAGTAGATGCCAGGCTTTTAGTGTGATTACAATTCATAAATGAAGTGTGACACTCCAGCCTCAAATGTAGTGGAGATATTTAGGCAATGCAAATATAAGGCAAGGCAAGGCAAGGCAAATTTATTTGTATAGCACAATCCAACACAGGGTGATAGAAAGAAATAAAAAAGAAAACGACAATTAAAAACGATAAAAGTCATGTAGATAAACCACAAACACCATACTGACAGGACTTTTTTCTTTAACAGCATCTGAGGCTCGGTAAAACACATTAGGTTCTGTTAAATTAAAAAGTAAATATTTTCTATATTGGTGTAATTTAACCCCACAACCACTTCCCCTCTCACAACTATATGCAACTCCTTTCCCAACACACATACATTCATAACCTCATACCACTTTAAAATCCTAACACACAAACTCAACCCACAACCACATAAACCCCATGCTTGACAGCATTCACACAATTACTCAGATTGCTGGACACCCTCTCACAATTAATGTACCAATAGGCGCAATGGTGTTTTTAGTATGAGCAAACTATGCTCGAAGGTTTAAATAAGTATTTATTTAAGGAATACACAACTCAGTTTTGCGGCATGTACATAATAATCAGTTTTTACAATACCACAAGGTCTAGTGTGAATGATAACAAACATGTGTTTAATGTGGCCTAAATGTATTATTTTATCAGCTGTGCAACTGGTTTTCTGTCTCTAGGTACAAAGTTGGTGCAGTGGTATGCACTTTTCTGCATCCCAAAGTTTATGTAGTAACATTCCTATGCAAATTTCAGGCCCACTTTTTGCATAAGCAAGCTTTAGAAATGAAACCCCAGTTCCTTTGTTGATGGGCCATGTGGGAGAGCTTCATGGAGCTCATACTCTGAAATAGGTGAATCCAAGCAATTTTATTTTCATGTTTTAATTGTGTAAGATTTATATTAATTAGAAACGGATCAATATACTCATCTGTTGTGTTTATTTATGATTTATTTATTGTTTTAATAAATTCTTTAAAGGTATCATTTTTCTTGTGAAGGTCGTTGCTGATATTTCTACCTAGATCTTCTGCAAACGAGATTGTTGTTCTTCCTTGTTTTTTTAATTGATTAGCCAAGAACTTTCTAAATTTGTTGCCATGTTCAAATTTTCTCCAAACAAAGTCTTTGGATCAAGAGTTTTGTTTGACTTTTTGAACTTATTATTTCATTACGTTCAAGTTTAGTTTTTCTTATATCGTTCAGTGTGTGTTCTTTTGGGGAGACAGAAAGACATCAAAGAATCGCTCATGTCCTTGGTAAACTAGCAATAACTGTAGATATGTCACTAAATACTTTCTGTTCTTCTGAAACTCTATACTTCCTTTCCTCCTGATTCCTTTCGGAACACACACAACTGATGCTGGGCTGCTCCGGAGTTAATGTTACGACAATGAAGACATTCTAGAATTGCCACCTCACTGAAACTGACATAAAAAAAGAGTAGTTTTCTGCGAAAGTCTTGTAATAATCACGTAAGTGAAAATCCTAGTCTATCTGTCAAAGCTTTTTATTCGTCCAAAAATAAGTTATCTAAATTTGGGGAAAATTTAGATCAATGCGCCTTGATTAAACAGTTATTGTGTTTAGTCACATTGTGCTCCATATGTTTATGATGAATATTTTGCTTTGGAATTATATTGAGTTCAGTTTCGCTTGAAACTTTAAATCATGAAGATGCATTTCATTCTGTCAAAATTGTAGCTTACAATTTTCTTAACTGAGTGTATCGTTTTGTTTCTGTATGTTTGCATCTTTCAAAGAGTCATTCATTAGCAATCCTAAATATTCTTTCAGTTTCTGATTTTGTTTTGTGAGCTCCTGAATTTTATCTTGCAGTAATTTGCGCTCATCCTTTGGCAAGTCAAATGAGAAGTCACATGCTTCGTGCTCTTCTAAATTGTGCTTGAGTTTCCTATTTTGTTCGCTCACTTCCTCGATTTGTTTTCGCAGCAATGTGATTGTGTTTGTCATCGGCTCAAATGCTGTTTCAAAGCACTTCATTTCTTGCAAATTCTCTTGGAGTTTCGCATTTTGATCTTTGAGTTTGTCATTTTCTTGCTGCTGTAATTTGATCATATTAGTCATTGATTCAAAAGAGGATTCAAAACACTCTGATTCTTCTAAATTTTCTTGCAGTTTTTTATTTTGCCTTTGGAGCTCAAGATTTTTTTTTTGCAAAAAATTGTTCTCCTGAGAGTCAAATCTGGATGTAGAACTCTTTAATTCCCCCAGTTTGTCTTGGAGCAGCTTAACTTGCTTCTTTAGTTGCTTTTCTCTTGGGGTTTCAGATGCTTCGCCCATCATTTGCTTTTCAGCTTGTGCAAGTAACTTTTTCTTTTCACAAAGTTTATTGCGCAGTGCTAAATTGTCCGCTGTCCGCTCCGTTATAGCTTCCTTTAAATCAGAAATTTGCTGTCTTAAAGAATCTATTTCTTCTTTTATACTAACCTGAACTGCTTGCGAATTTTGAATTCTCTTTATCAGCTGCAGATTTTCCATCTTTAGTTTTTCATTTTCTGCTTTCAAATTGTGAATCTGGTCTGTTTCTTTTTGCTCCAGGATCTTATTCTCTCTCTCTACTTCTTTTAATCTCTTCTCTATTTTTACACTCAGTAAGTTTTGGGCCTTCATATAGCCAACCAGAAACTTGTTGGATTCTTTAAGGTTATTTATGTCCAGCGACTGCTGTTTGTTGACCCTTAACAATTCATCAATGTTGTGCTTGAGATCCCATTCTTTCAGCTTTCGGGTGGTCTCCAGTTCTTTACGAAGCTGTTCAATGATCATTAAAAGCTCCTTGTTTTCCTTTTTAAGGCTACGATCTTGTAGTGAGAGCGTTTTATTCTGTAGGGAAGCCTGGCCAGACTCCTGTCTTTTGCAGCTAAACATTTTTCTAAACATGACTTCTGTGTTTCTTTTGGCAATGAATATCCTAATGTCTGTCTTACAGAATTCCAGAGTTCTTAAGTACCTTTGATGACGTCACTAATTGTGACTATGTTCCATCACATCCATGGAACCGCCCCTTTTTTTAAATCATCAGTGCTGTCTCCTTGACAATGCCACCAGTGGTGTTGTCATGGAGACATCACCACAGATGAACCAGTGTCATTTAATAAGAAAGTTACAACACTGATTATGTGCTTTATGTAACCATCAAAAGTTCCAAACAGCTAATCCCTGTCAGTTAATGTTAAAAGGTTCTTGAGGAGGCAGTGTAAATAGAATTACATACGTTTCTCCCAATTTTTCCACGTATTGTCAATTATTGTGTATTGATTATTGTACGGTCAATGTAATTTATCAAGATTTAGTTTGAAAGCAGTAGAGGGATAACATTGAGCACAGTTTGGGACAGTGTGTAAGATTGTGTGATATATACCCCCATCTAGTGGTGCGCAACCGAGTAGTGTTTTCGTTGCCGTTTAAGTGCGTAACTGTGACTACCGAAGCAGCAGAGAGTCAGGAATGTAAAAATGTAAATATCTTGCTGAAGTTCGAGAATCATGCCAGGTGATGAAGTACAGAACGATACATAATCCTGTTTTGTTATTGATGCCGATGAGTTACAAGCGTGCTTTCCATGTATTTGCGTCCTACACACAATATAAATGTTAACAATTAGCTACTGCTAATAGCTATTAACTACTGCTAATAACTAAAAGCTATTAGCTTCTGCTAATAACTAGTAGCTACTGCTAATAGCTAACACCATCGAGGGATTACATGATGAAGAGTTAGAGAGACAAAAACAAAGGAGGATAGGTAGGTGCAGGCATAGCAGGGGTAGCGAAGCTGCTTAAAGAAGATCTCGTCTTGTAACTGCACTTTGTGAGGATGAGGAGCAGCTAAATGTTGCAATGCCGGTTTGTATTCACCCCTTTCTTGGTGGACACCCATTCCCATAATCCATTGCGTGAAATTATAACGAAATTTGTTTCGCTCTTCTGGCTACATTAACAATAATGATAAAGTAGTACCATTTTAAAAGGTAATAAAGCTTCAGAAAAAACTTAAAAATAACATTTTCATTACTCAAACAATGGCCAAATCTCAAAGATGGATACACGGGTTGCATTTTAACCAAAAGACGACAGAACGGAGAAATTAGTGTCCCATCGTCTACTCTTACAGAATGGGTAGATGACAGTTCAGGGCTCCGGTTGTTTAGCTCCGTTCACTGCGATCAGGATGTTAAAAATGTGGGTTTCTTTTGGATCTATTGTTGTTGCCATGTCCCAGCTTCATTTTCTATTTCACTGAAATCTTTTTAAATTTTATTTATTTTCATTAGCTAGTTGAAGCTAGCTACAACCTCTGCCTGCAGTGGCTCGATATTTGCTTTGGCAAGCTGCCAAAAAGTCCATGTTTCTGTCAGGGATCCAATGTAAATAGGATCCTGCAGCAGAGTATTTATGGTTTTATATTCAATTTCTTCCTAATTATTAAGCTGTTGGTCCGTGTTCATTTACTTCACTTCACTTTACTTCACTGCGGCCACACGTCTCTCTCTACTCGGTTCTAATGCTGTCCTCTCCAACAGCTGCAGAAGTTGTCATGCTAACTAGTTAGCCTTCGCCTATCATTTGCTGTTGATCATTCTTAGGTCAGATATATTTCTCAATCTGGATGCAGTTCTGCCGGTTTATGATCATAATAAGAGCAGAAGAAAATCCTCTTGGTGGGTGTTTTAACTTCAGTGCTGTGACTAATTGTTATGAAATCCCCTCATCTCTCTGCATCATCTTGCCAGTGCCTTTATGGTCGTAACATGCTCCATTAATAAAATCTGGAAGCTTCCTCGAATTTTGTATGTATCTAATGTAGTGATCCCACCCTCAACAGACCCTTTTTAGAATGCTTTGATGAACTGGTCAACAAACGTTGACCAGTTAAACTCAGGAAAAGATGGGTGTGTTTGATTTGTGGAGCAGGACCAACAAGACAGATAAGCTTTCTCCACCACTTTAAGACTCTCTCCACAGGAAGCCAGATCAATTCATCAAAGGACAGAGGGGGGGCTTGCTTCTCCCCCTGCCTAAGAAAATCTCACCTACATTCTACAGATTGACCATATATTTGATAAATTGCAACACACTCATCCTCTCCTGTTGGTTCTAACCTTTTACTTCCATTCAATTGTAGCATGACCCCGAGTCAGCAAAAGACGGTGGACTACTCCTTTTAAGTTGTACTCCTCCTCCAGGCCACATTTAAGCCCAAGGATCAGATACAAGGACTTTAAAGTCCCGTCAACCATCCGTCAGTCTGACAATCCAGAAACATCTGGACCAACAAACCTGTTTGACTCAATCAAGACA
>JBAMHX010000019.1:14791423-14801943 GCA_037177515.1 Pseudomugil tenellus
ACTATCCCTAACTGTATGATTTGTTGAAAAGGAAGGTTTTAAGTTTGATTTTAAAGGCAGAGAGGGTGTCCGTCTCTTGTACCCACAGTGGGACTGGTTCCATAAGAGCGCAGCTTGATAGCCGAAGGCTCTTCCTCCCATTGTTGTCTTATAGACTCTGGGAACCACAAGTACAAGTATGGAACTATGAGATCTCTGATATACAATGGAACTTGGTCATGGTGACCTTTATATGTAAGGACAAGGATTTTAAACTCTATCCTAAATTTAACAGGGAGCCAATGAAAAGATGCTAAAACTGGAGAAATATGATCTATGATATATGAGTGAATATCAGAAAAATCTGATGATGATAAGTAATAAATATCATAATTAGATAATGCATTAAAAATTTCAATAAGAGTCATATTCTCGAGAGGCTTGACATACGAAGATATTTAATCAGGATGACAATCCAAAGCACACTGACAAAATCATGGGTTTCTGGGGGAAAAAAAACATAGAAACTGAGACTTTGAATAAGGCCAATGCAATCGGAAGCGACGGCTAGGGGTATATCCCCGAATGCCCCACAATAATAATGTTATAAACTTCAAACCAGCCTGGTATTACATCAGGGCAGGTTTCCCCTGGGGTCATGACCTTTTTATTTGCACTTGATTTAAGGCCAATGAGACAGTTGGTTCCTGAGATATAGCCAAAAATCTAATTTTCATTAATAAAGCGTCACCTGATGGGGAAACCATAAATCCGATAATCGTGAAATTCGATATAAGTCGTCCTCTCGGGGATGTAAACAGGTATACTGAGTTTCAAAATTAAATTGTAAGTAGTTCCAGAGATATAGGGAAAATTCTGATTTTTCATCCATAAAGCGCCACATAGTGAGGAAACAATAAATCCCGAAATAGTGCAATTTAATACAGATCTTCCCCTTCAGGACCTAAACAGGTACACAGAGTATCAATTTACAATTGTGAAAATTGTTAGAGTTACCACGGTCACACGAAGGATATCCGGAGGCGGACACGGCGGTTGTGATGAAACCATAATATCCCAGACACTACGTTCGGTGTAATTATGCTGCCAAATATCCAACAAAAGCTTTTAGGGATACATTAAAAAGAAACCCTGAGCCCCAATCTTTTCAGCCAACAGTAAATAATCTGAATATATATATATTATTTTATTTATAATAGACTTCATTTATAACAGATTTTGTTAAAATAATATGATTTTGCTTATGTGATTAAGGAAAGTTTAACATACAATTTTGTGAAAAAGTCTTAAATTTCTTCAGTATAAAGGAGTTGTTGTAATTCAATCACATTATGCTTATACTTAATTCCATACATAAGTCTTTGAGGGATGGAGAAGCAGTGCAAAAATCACATTTTCTGTTAATTTGCGCTGTATAACGCAAGGCTAAAATGGGGAAACACCAACCTATGCATGTTTTTTTTTAAATAGTTATATAAATCCATTCTCTGGAGACAGTTTGCAGAAGAACAAGTACATCTACAACCTGAAGTAACCAGGTGGAAGCATCTTTGCCTGCAGTCTGTAGGGAGGTGGTGATATGGAGTTCTATTGTGGGACTGGGAGAATGATTGAGTGCCGCGGGCATACAGCAGTCGTCCCGTCTGTTCTGTTGCCACTCTATTCCATCATAAGCACATTTGCCCTTAAGGGAGTCTCCAGAGAAAACCGGTACTGACCTTGTGCACCTGTGCTTCTTGATGGTAGAGGAGGCTCACTCAGGAAAGAGTTTTGTAGTTTTGTCCTCTACCTGTTTAGATATTTAATCTGCATTATAAATGAGAGCAAGGGTAACATATTTTCATTGAGAGCTTGTTCTACATTTAGAAACAGTAAGAGGGCTATCTAGAGACTGTAAATCCATGGACATCAAGGCACTACTGAATCTCTTAACGCTTCATTGTGACTAAGGATAAATCTAGTTTTCATCATGTCTCTACTCAAGCTTTCATTGTGGTGTGGGTGTTCTTGATGAGCTGCAAACTGGAAATTATCCAGAGTTGGAGTGTCACCATGGACTGTCAGTTCGTTATGGCCTGTCACTCAGTGCAGACATATAAATTACTTTGCTGTCAGTCTGACTATGAAATTAAACAAATTGTAAGAATAATCTATTGCAAACACTGAGATGCAAGCGTTTATTCCGTCACTACATTGTTAAAAACATCAAATGTATAGATTTCTTTTATAACTATCCTCATTTGCATGCAATCCTATCCAACAATCCCAATTAGAGGGACAAAGAAGGGAGTAATTGCAGATTAAAAACTAGAATGCTATATGTAATCGCATGGATCAAAACACAATTAAAACTTCATCTCAACCTGTTAAAGGCTGCCAACACACCCAACATTCCCTACTCGATCTTAATACTTTAAATCATATAAGGGAGGGTCGTTTGCAGACGGACAGATGAAAACACCTCTTGTATCCAGCAGTAAATTAATCGCACCAATTATTCACCACCAAGAGAAGTTTAATGCAAACCTTTGGAGAAACGAAAGCTGGGCACTCAAATACTCTCATTTGTAATTGGCTGTCTACTTCAATAATTGATTGGAACAAATGTGAAATGGATGAGAGGGTCTAAGTGTTCTCCATCACACGCTTTCTGGTTCAGCAAGCTCACGGGTGACTGCTTAAAATGGAGTTCCACTGCATAGGTTTAGCTGTTTTTTACATCATACAATTACTATGCAATAACGGAGGAAATAGTAATGAGCCTTTCATATAATAAAGGATGGCTTGTCTACATATATACCACAAAATGCTTTCAACCATACAAGCAAATGTTAATGAAAGTTTAAAAATAGCTCTTGCCTGTAAATTAAAACATCTTATCTGTTATTTTCACAGCTTGGCAAAGGCTTTTTCCAAAATTGTATTGTAAAGCACAATTGATTTTGTGCACTTTCCACACTACTTATAAAGGAGAGGAGATACTTGCTTGAGGTTTCCTTTAAATCAATAATCTTTCAATGTTGCTACACGAACTGATCAAATAAAAAGAGGCAGCCAACAAACTATTCAAGCAGAGCAGTTTTGAAGAAACTCACTTAACACCAGACTCTTATTTGGCAATTCTGGTTTTGTGTTTGCATGTGGACATGTATTTCCATGTGTATCAAGACATCTTTACTACCATAGAAGATGAAGTCGTGAAATGAAATTCAACATGCCCTGTGGGGCCCTGAAGCAGAAAAATGAATCAATGAGGCTGAGCAAGAACGCTTAAGGGGGCATGTGGGATGTTCTGTTTTCACTGTCTTGTTGAAGACAACAAAATCACATAGCTACAATGTGTAGGAATAATGTGAGTGATTGCTGTACATTCATGTATTGTCGTTTTAATAAGGGACTTCTTTTATGAAGACATGTTGCAGTAAAAGATTATGCATTGCAGTTTAACATTGTCTTACGGAAATATGCAAGAAATTCCTTGGAAAAGATATTATTTATGTGAGAGTACACGTTGCTTGCAAGTTCATTTTTAAGCATTCACATTGCCTTTCCAGATGTTGTAGTTTCCAGTCCCATTGGTACTAATGCATTCCCACACCAACAGAGATGCTTTTTTTTAATTTAATGCCAATAACAAACCAGGTGGTCTTTCTCATATTTGATTCAGAACACAGCATCCATAATTTTCAAAAGGAATTTAAAATTTCCTTTTGTCTGATCACCAAAGAGTGCCAGAGAAGAGGGCAAATTTTCTGGATCATTTTCACATACGGGTTCTCAGAAACTGTTTTTCTGGAAGTGTTTCTGAACATATGCTGTAATTGACATGACAAAATCATGTCTGTTTTAGTGTAGTGTAACCTCACAGCCTCAAAAATCATGGGCCTCTATCTGTTCAGTTTAAGCTGTTCCTTTTGACAGCTGTATCATAAAATATGCTCAATTTTTGCTAGATCTTATGATGGGAAATGGGGCATGCAATGAATTGGCATACTGTGCAGGGCGTATCCTGCTTCTAGCCTTCTGATTGCTGGGATAGATTTCAGTTTCCCTGCGACCCTGAATTGGATGAAGCAGAATAGAAAATGAACGAGTGAATGAATGATGGGAAATTTTGTTCTGAAACAAATTTTCTTATAGTCTATAATGGTTTGTCTTTAGCCTGCACATATTTTCACTTGCGAGTAACTCTTTATTGTGCTTTTTAAAATACTAATCTTTTTCCATTTAACCTACCCTACCAAGTGTACCGCTTACTTATCCAGTCCTATGTCCTGACTTTTGTAAAATGTCCTGTTGCTATCAAATTTAAGATAAAGTAATAGTTGAAAAAAGAAGAAAAAAGTAAACATTTAGTGTTTTTTTTTTTTAAATCTCCTATAATGAATGAAATATGGGAAGTGGAATTCATTAAATTCTGTTTTTATTTACATTTTGCACAATGTACAAACATTTGGAATTGGGGTTCTGACTATTTGTATTTATATCACTGATTGAATACTTGCTGGTTTATGCTAAAACCAGTTAATTTGATGAATTATGTACGATTTTTATAAACTTTTACTGAAATTTTATATGTGAAAAAACAACAACAAGAATTTAAAAACAAAACTGCAGAAAGTTAGTCCCCGATTCCCTTTGGTATTATAATAAAACCTTAGAATAATTCTGTAACATTAATTTTAACCTCTGTTCATGTCATACTTGTTTGGACCAATGACTATCACTTCCACATTTCCTTTGTTCTCTTTTCTGTCTGTCTTTCTTCTCACTGTAAAAGAGGACATGATCTTGTCGCTATAATACATGATGGGAAAAAGAAAGCAGGTGGTGAAATGATCCCCTTTCATGCTGAATAATTGCACAGACACCCCTCCACCTCCCCCAGTTGCTTAGCAAATTCTCCCCACAAGCCCTTGCTGCTGCGTGCTGTGGCGGGTCCCATCCACCTGCCAAGGGCTAAACACTGGTCCATCCATCACAGCACCACTTGACAAATACATTCCATAATAGAAGTTTATTTTTTATGAGAGGCTGAATCAGAGGCCTTCCCATGCATACAAAAATATGTCAAAGTTATTTATGGGACCTGCTGAGAAGCGCAATATGTCATATCAAACTCCTATTTTCCCTTTCCTACCACCACAATGCCTGTCAATATCACAGCAGCTATCAATAATAAGGAACACGAGCGGATATAAAACCCTTTGAAGGTGTGGGTCAGATGGAAGAATGTCCCCCTTTCTTGCTTAGAGAACACACACATACAGCCACACAGTCATAGATGAATAAAGATATGCTTATTTCCAAAAGAAGCACACAGGCTAATCTTTGGAACATACAGAAATATGGCTGCTACAATGCTTATTTCTAAAACAGACAAACACAGATTTACATTAGAAGTACAAAATGCATTAAAGCCCCAACAACACATTTATAGATGCTGTACAAAAGTCTGCTGAAGTGGAGTCTGATTGATTTTTAATATATAAGAATAAAACAACTGAGAAGGGGAAAATTAATAGATTGAATGGAATGGTTACTTCATCTAAAGACTACAGAATAACAGCTAAACTTAGAAAAAGATGACATTTTTATGATATGCACAGTGTAATTATTAATGATGACTAAACTGTGACATCATTACAGCAGTAAAACACTGAAATCATACTCAGTAATTCTGTTTAAATACATATTCGATAAACTGCCATGTTTATCCAGGTCTGTTGGCTTGGATCGATCAATATCTAAATGCAATGTATATTTCAATGTGACATTTCCACTGTTAAATGTAGTTACGTGATTTCTTGCCATTTCTAACCCTGCAACCTTTTTCTGTCCCAGTATAAGACAGGTTGCACATCTGTTGAGGTAAATTTAGTTAAATATCTACCACTGTCCAAATTTAATTAAGTCTGGATGACTCCATTGGAAAATGTACTGATCACATATACGCAATGTTTGCAAGAATGTTTAAAGCTTAGTTCAAAAGTTACACAAAGTGTAGAATGGCAGGCTGTGCTCTGAGAATCATGTTTGCCAAGAATGGAATTCAATGCATTGAGAGCCTCATCTCTCTTAAGTCCAAGTAAATTCATCCACTAATGCATGCTCCGGTTCCACTCCAAAATCCAAGCTGAGCAACATAGTAATTAAAATCGAATGTGTGTATCGGTTCACCTCAGACACTTTATGTGAACAGCAAGGTCCAATAATGTCAGTATGTTAAAGATCCTAGTAGATCACTAATGAACAGTTTTGCTGAGCTTGGTACAACAGCCAAGAAGCATGAGTTGCAAAACAAGACGTTAAGAAACTACCCCCCCCCCCCCTCGCCCCCACCCCCCCATTCTCACCAGCTTCCTTGTGGTCAATATCCACCATCACTGATAATGTTCCAGATCCATGTTTCGGGTTATTCCATCTCTCCCTTAGACAATAATACACCCAAAGGAAGGTCTTCCATTGCTCAGAGCTATCCTATTGGTCATCATTATCAGTCTAAAATGTATACAGTATTCCACTAAGTCCTCCGGTCCCAAAAATCTTTATCCCATCGCCACTAATAAACCACCATTTCACAAGTCTGTCATATAGCTTTTCAACAGAACTCATTTAAATGTTAGGCAACCTTAAAAAATCTTTTATCATCTATGATGACAGTCTTTAAAACAAACGATGGAACCTATTTAGGAGCTAACATCTCAATTTTAAATAAGACAATGGCATTACATAAATGGTTTACAGTTGACCATTATGCATTTATCATGCAAACTGCCTTTTTTGTCACAATTTATAGACCCTTTTTTATATATATTTTTTTTAATATATTTTTTAAAATAATTTTGTATATGTACAATATACAACAGTATTTCAATATAGTATAGAATGAGTGGGGTTGAGATTCTGTGTGACTTCCAGAGTCAGACCAACAAAATGGTAAGCAACCAACCAAACATAGTGATCATAGATATATAATAGCAAAAAGTCGTAGTGATCGACATATGTGATCCCCAATGATGGAAATATCAGGAAAATTTGAGAAACTGGAGTGATACTAAATCCTCAGGTAAGACCTGGAGAAGGCCTGGAATCAATGTACTTAGGGCCATGTTCCCCAAGCTGGAGAAGTGACTCCAAAAGATAGCTTCAGAACAATCAGACATATCTATTCAGAAGAGCACAGTTCTAGGAAGAGCCAAGAAACTCCGAATGACACTCAAGAAAGGACTCTTAAAATAAGGGTGAAAGTTCCCGTTGTCAAAATATAGCAATGCATAACCAGCCAATATGACGTGCAAGTATAAACAAATTGCAGTTAATTATACCAATGAACTAAAATCCCAAACTTGATGTAAAACCTTATCTAAATGTTCTTAAAGTCCTTTGACAATAAACAATGATTTATCTCCAAGACAAATTGGCTGCACTTTCCTTGTGCTTCAGTAGAAAGTTGCAGAGGGAGCTACAGGGAATGACTGCTTTCCACACAGAACCTGAGGCCTGTCAATCATCCTGACAGACATGTCCTTTTCGAGTAAGAAAATGTTTCAAATGGGGTCCCAAGATAAAAGCTGACAAACTAATCAAAATCAGACAGAAATTAGTCTCTCCATCTACAGAACTGCCAATCATATTGATTGGCAAGCTGTGCAGGTGACTTTTTACAAAGCAAAAGAAGGAATGTATGCAATAGATTAAATTTGCAGAGAAGGAAAATGCATTTAGTTTTTCTTCTGATTTTTCTGTCTTGAAGCTTTGTTCCACCTCAGGGAAACAACTGTCTTCGGTATATATTTTTTCTACTTCAGAAATGAGCACATTAACTTTTTATGTCAGCTAACAACTCCTTCTCTGTTTTGTTAAAAGTTATATTGATGAATGTATGTTGAATGCAAACCAACCTGAGCAGTAACTCATTGTAATGAACTGCTATCAATAGACAAAGGTTGAATTTGTTGATAAAGTAAAATCTAAATCTCAGTCCTTATATCTTCATCTGAAGTTTATTTCATACACCTTACAGAAGTGTGAATGAGCTGTGGCCTTTGCAGAGGTTCAACATGTAATATTTCAGCACCTTGCTTGCTGTACTAATTAGGTCACAGGGAATGAAATGTAGATGTCCCTCCCACACATTTCTTTTGCACACTGCTCTCAGCTATGCCTAGACTCATTTTTAACTTCTTGCAGCCTAATTTCTACAGCAGGTGGATAACTTTAGTCACATTATTTCCTCCCCTAAGCCATCTTAGCCAAGTGTAAGAATGTGTTTATTATCTACAACTTAATGTGGATTTAAAATGCATGCACATATGGACATAGAGATTTTCAACAAACACCTCTCTCCTGTGGTCGACTTCTTGCATGTTGGCAGAATTGACCATAAATTTTTTGTACAATCGAAGGAAGTCAAAGTACTCAAATCCATGCATGAATGGGGGAAGAGCAACATGCTAAAAGGCCTCCTCTAAGGTCCCAACAAAGAACCCTGCCTTATACTCCTAGGATATTTGGATGAAAAGTGAAGTGTATATAGTCAGAACTGTAAACTGGAGCAGATTAAGAGGTATTTTTTTCTGAATACATTAACATTCACTTACTTTTATCAACTTAAAGTTCTTTTCAGATTGTCTGTTTAGTGTGATACTGTTTCCCTGTATTTACTGGCACATAGGTTTTGCACATAAAATATATCTGACTGGTTAGAGTGTAGCAGTATGCCAAAATCATCAATACAATACATACCTTCATGTAAAAAAAGCTACATTTTGGAACAAACAAGAACATGTTTAGTTATATTTAAAATGAAAGCAAAAAAGACACACTGTTCCTGAAGAATGAAGAATAACTTATGGCGAGGCCTCTTTCATCACCATCGCGTGTTTCTGTGGAACAGTCTGATATGTAATTTCAAAGCTGCATTAACTATTAATGTGCTTTTTGCTCAAAATCTACCTTTTTAGTTTAGCTTGTACATTATTTTATTTGACTTTTAGTCTGTTTTAGTATTTTTAACTATTTTTCATATTTTATCACTTCATTTTTTAATTATGACATTCCTTATTTAGCAACACACCTAAATAAAAAAAAAAATGCTATACCTGCAGAACATCGGCCCTCCAAAACTGGATTTGAAGATCCTTGTAAGATCTTGCCGAGGCTCAATTTCCTAAATTGCTTTAGTTAAAATACAATGGACTTCGATCAGTCTTTTATGTCAATCCCAGCCCCAGTTACTTACAGCCTTTTTGAGTGTGTGTGCATATATATCTTAACTTTTTGAGAAGCTGTGCTTCACAATTGCTTTAGCAAATAATCAGCTGTCTTAGGCCATAGAAACTCTGGATATATCCAAATACTACTGCAGAGTCAGATCAAGCTAGTAAAGAGGGGTGAACTAAAGGGCTACAATGTTAATCATAAAAGACAGCTCCAAATGACACAACATACATCAAATGGCAAAACTTTTCCTCTCCCTTGATGAAGTTCCCTAGCAGGGGGGGAACCCGCTTTCTCACTGAAGCCTCATGTTAGCAAGCAGCTCATCTAATGATCCACAAATCCCTCCATAGTGATCATGACAGACCAGCTGCTTTAATGTGCTAATCCTTAAAACATGTTTGAAGGAAACAAAACCTCTCAGGATGATGAGGCCAAGTCAACTTTCGACTTATTATAAGAATAAGTTTGTTTATGTGTGTGTGTGAGTGTAGATGAGTAAAGTTGGATGGTTCCAACAGCTTGAGATGACTTGGGTTGCAGAAAGGCCGCGTCACAGCACAAAATGAAGTCAAGCTGAAGGAAGAGAAGTGCACGTCAAGCTCATTTTGCTCTCTGTCTAATGCTGTGCAGGCCTCTGTAGAGTGCAGTGACACCCAAACAGCTTCATATGAGTGCTGATGTGTTGTGCCATTTGCCTCATTCATAACTTATGATAGTACTCATGGTAATGGCGTAGACCCTTTTGCCAAACATAATGAAACATGATCAGTGGGAAGAATCTCAAAGCCGGCTGTCATTTTGGTCTCAGTAAATACATTTATCTAAACTTCAGTAAAGTCAAATGTTTAAATTTCTTCATCTTACTCTTAATTAGAAACTTTTTCTGGGGCACATTTAAAAAAAAAAAACACTGAGAATATATTGGTTTTAAAACATTAATCAACAAACTTCACTGAGTCACAGCTGCTCATATGCTATTTTTGTATTTATTTAGTAGTGAATACACTTAATATATAATAACATCCCCATGTTCTTTTCTTTATCATCTTTTATATCCACACAATACTGTCTCAAACAACAAATTCAAAATGATGTTTTCAGGAATTAGTTCCAAATGTGTCCATTTTCGTCCTTTGCTAGTCAATTCTACTTGTTTGTGCCTCCCAATTCTATGTTTGATAACTTGTATAGGGTGTAAACATCTGAGAAAACTTGTCTAGGTTTTCTTAAAGTTGTCCTAAAACACCATTAGTTTGAACATTATCTTAAAATTTAACACATTTGCTATGTGTATA
>JBAMHX010000019.1:14802436-14829606 GCA_037177515.1 Pseudomugil tenellus
ATAATTTTTGACATGTACATAAATGCTTTATGATGCGTTTGTGGTGTCCATGAGCTTGTGACCAAGTGTCAAATTTGTTGACATGATGAGGAGATTTGGCAAAGTACCACTGTCTGGTGTCTTGTTTTCGGACATGGTGACAGTAACTGCACAAAGCACTACACAGATACTCATGCGGGTGATCAGGAGAGCACTAACAATGGTGAATTGCAATACCTTTTGAAATTTCAGTATCCCGAGCCTACCCTATTCAGTTTATCCTAAATGAAAGACTTATTGACAACCACCCTGGGACATATTTTAAATCCCCCAAACTCACCAACTTCTGCTTTGCTTTGTTATAAATTAAATTGCCAGCTCAATGGAAAAGGTTAGTTGAGGTTTTGTCACCAGTCACCTATTTTATTGCAAACACCAGCATGTTGCAGAGTTCTCTGGTCCATTTTGTCCTGAAACATTAAGCCGTCACTATTTCACCGCTCACACCAGTTTACAATTACTCTGACGTTGACCTCATTGCTGCTCTTTATGTTTACAAGCTTTTTCATGAACACAGTTTTATAACACACATTATTTACTGTAGCTACATCAGGTTTAATGTATGTTGTCTCATAAAAAACACAGTAAAAAGGCAGTACATTTACTATTATTCTCTGGTGCCTATTTAGTGTTGTGACAGGAGAAAAAAAAAGTCCCCACAAGAGAAGTCCTGGCACAGCGTGATTTATGATTTATGCAAAGTAAATCTATATTTTCTGTGTTTTTGTTAATTTTGTGGAAAAAAAACAACTTTTTTATATACTTTTTTTTGCTTATTTTATCTTAAACACTAATTTATTAACTATTTTTGAGCTTTAAACCTTTCAAAATGAAATACGTTTTTCAAATCCTGTGATGTTTTATCAGTTCAACTAATGCTGAAAAAATCCTCGAAAAGGATAGTTGTCATCACTTTTTTTATCTGCTTAAAAAAATAGAAAAAAAAAAACAACTATCAAATTTACTGGGAGACTAAGCAAATTGAAAATCCTTCATCTTTTACTAATCAAAATAACCATTTTCTATCATTTGGGTGTTCTTGAAGCTGGACAGAATAGGCTTTTATCCTAGGTGCAGGTCTAATTTGAAGTGAGGAGTGATAATTAAAAAGCTGGCCCCTGTCTTCCTGTCAATCAATCCTTGTTTCATACGGGAGATTTTATGCTTTGGCCCTTGCAAGAGTGAGCCCGCTTGAACTATTTTTTTTCCAAAGTGGGAAGAAAAAGATGGCCATCAGAAATCATTGCTATCTTGACAGGACACAAGATACAGTATAAATTTTCCTAATCTCTGAATTACTACAATTATTTTTGATATAATTTTTAAAATTTCTTTTAACCTGTAAAACTTGTTAAAGAGCTTAAGGTTTTGACTGTAAGGTTTGAAGCTATACTTTTAACCAGACTACAATGTACAACATAACTAGAATTATATCTAATTTTTGTTATTCAAGAATGCACTGAGGATGTAAAATGAGGAAGTTTTTCAAACTACATTTGTGCATTAACCACCGATAGATGATGTAAACACCAAATGGATAAATTATTTAGAAACAACCTGAAGAATAAAACGAGACCCGTGTCCAGTCTACTACTAAAACCCCAAGATCTAGCATTCCAGGTTTGTTTGATGAAGATGTTCTAAATCTTAACCTAGCATGTACGTCTTTGGACAGTGGAAAGAAGTCGGATCACCCAGAGAGAACCCATGTTAACATGGAGACAACATGCAAACTCCATCCACAAGGGCTACTGTATGAGCCGAGACTCAAACCAGCGACCTTCTTGCTGAGAGGCTGCAGTGCTAACCACCACACCACAAATTACATTCATAGTAGATGTTCCTTTATCATAGCTGCTGCTATCAGATTGAATTTGAGGTGGCGGGTGTTTATGCTGGCGCACAGTAGAGCAGCGGCTTCTTGAGCTCCCGGGACTAAGCATGTTTTTAACTACTTAGAGGCCGTTCTTAGCTCTTTTTCTGTGAAAAACCTGCGTGTGAAGTACAACAAAACCGAACTTATGCGAGAGAGTTTGGTTAACTTGAAGGTAACTCCAGAGCTGAAATCTGAACTCGGGAGGCACTGGCTCCTGAGGACAACAGAGTGTTGGAGCAGAGAACGGGGCGCTGTGGGCAAAAGGAAGCGGTGTGCCTGAAAACAAAAGAGAGGAAAGCGGGTGGGACCCAGAGATGATAGACTGGGCTGTTTTCTGTCTCACGGAAACTTGGCTAAATCACAACATGCCAGACTCAGCCTTCCAGATCGATGAGCTGCAGCTGTTCCGTGCGGACCGCAACCACCGGTCAGGGAAGTCAAGAGGAGGAGGACTGTGAGTGTACATAAACAGAGGTTGGTGTACAAACTGTGGACTGGTAAAGAGCCACTGCTCTGAGGCGATAGAATGACTGTGACTGTGAAATGTCGGTCGCACTATCTGCCTCGAGAGTTTACTGTGGTGTTCAGCACCATTGTTTACATCCCACCGGGTGCTAATGCTGATGAAGCGCTGCAGGAGATCCATGATACCATCAGTTTGCTGCGGACTACGCACCCGGAGGCACTTTACGTGGTTGCAAGACCACGTGAAACTAACAGACACTCTGCCCAGGTTTTACCAGCACGTCACCATTCCCACACGGGGGGACAACACTCTGGACGGTGTGTACACAAATATATGTGGTGCATACAGAGCTCTTCCTCTCCCCCATCTTGGCATCTCTGACCACATTTCCATCCTGCTGGTGCCAGCTTACCTCCCTCTGCTGAGACAGATCAGGCCAACAAAGAAGACTTTCACTGTGTGGCCCAGTGATGCAGCCTCTGTGCTTCAGGACTGCTTCCAGTGCACAGACGGGCAGGTCTTCAGAGAGGCAGCTACATGTGAGGGAGAGGTGGACCTGGAGGAATACAGCTCCTCTGTTCTTGGCTTTATCTCCAAATGTGCTGATGATGTCACCACCACCAGGACAGTCACCTGCTACCCTAACCAGAAGCCCTGGTTGAATGCTGAGGTGAGAGCTCTACTGAAAATTAGGGATGTTGCGTTCAGGGCAAGTGATGCCTTAGCACTGAGAGAACTGATGGCAGGCATCAGAGGGCTAAAGCCGCATATGCTCGGAAGAGTCAGGGTCACCTCACCTCCAACGACCCCCGGAGCATGTGGATAGGCATAAAGTGCATCACAAACTACAACACCAAGGATGCACAATGTCCAAGAGACCCTTCCCTTCCAGACAAACTAAACAGGTTCTATGCTCGCTTTGAGGACCCTGACTCCCCCCCTTCCTGCAATAGACTAACACAACAACTGAGTGAAACATCCCTCTTTGTGTCCACAGCGGACGTGAGGAAAACCCTTAAAGGAATTAATCCCCGCAAAGCTGCAGCCCCAGACAACATCCCAGGCCGCATACTGAAGGACTGTGCTTACCAGCTGGCTGAGGTGCTAACGAACATTTTCAACACCTCACCGTCACTGGCATCCGTCCCCACCTGTCTAAAGACTGCAACCATTGTTCCTGTCCCAAAGTGTTCCACAGTGACACGCCTGAATAACTACCGACTCATAGCCTTGACCCCGGTAGTCATGAAGTGGTTCGAGAGGCTGGTTACGGCCCAAATCAAAAACTCCATCAACGTCACTGTGGACCCACACCAGTACGCATACAGGAATAACCGCTCCACTGACGACGCCATCTCATCAGTGGTCCACACAACACTCACCCACCTAGAGAGCAGGAACTCATACACCCGCCTGCCCTTCCTGGGCTTCTCATCTGCCTTCAACACCATCATTCCACAGACACTGATGAACGTGAAAAAGACCAAAGAGATGGTGGTGGACTTCAGGAAGGACATGCACCCTACTCCTCCCCTGCACATCGGAGGAGTAGCTGTGGAGGTGGTCTCCAGCTACAGGTACCTGGGTGTGCACATAACCGAGGACCTCACCTGGAACACCAACACCTCCCAGCTGGTCAGGAAGGCCCACCAATGCCTCTACTTCCACAGAAAGATGCGGCGAGCAGAACCAGGGAGCGCTGTCCTGAGAAACTTCTACCACTGTGTGGTGGAAAGCGTCCTCTGCACCTGTATCAATGTGTGGCACAGCAACTGCACCGCGGCAGAGAGGGAGGCTCTGTAGAGGGTGGTAAAGGCTTCACAGAGGACTATGGGGAGCAGCCTTCCCACCTCAGTTCTAATTTCGTATCATAAACATGTAAATGTGACCTGGTATGACAATAAATCTCCTTGATTCCTTGATTATAATACTTTATAGTTGTGGTCAGATTCATGTTAACAAAGAGGAAAAAGAGAAAAGTCAAATATTATATAGTGGAATGCTCTCAACGGTGCCCAGGGGTCATTCTGAGGTAAAATGACTGCAGAACCAGCTTCCAAGTGAAATTGCTGTATTCGTCATGCACATAAAACACGGATAAATTAGTATTTAAGGGTCAGCCTACGTCAATATCATAAAGCGCGAGCATGCTCTGAAATATTACAGAGGTCACATAAATGTGCACTTTCTATAACTAAGCAGTAGATGAGACAACATTTACAAAGAGAGCACATGCTTTGAAATCTTGGATTGCTACAAGAAAACTTCATTATTGCCAAACACCGATATCAAAGTCGAACTTAAGATGCTCAAGCAAATTTATCCATGTCCTCTCACCGAACAACTGCAGTACAGTCTGAAAAAGTTGCATTGACTGACGTGTACGAGTCTGTTTGAAATGAAATTATTCTCATGCCCTCAAGCCTCTTTAGTCATGTATATTTCCTTGTCTGTTGCAGAAACAAACAAACAATCCTTAATCTGTATCATAAATTATTACAGCCTATTAAACAACAATCAAACATTGATGTGAAATAGTAATAGTATGTTCTAATGCAACACTTCCAATGGGAAAGCCTTGTTACAGACTAAGTAGCTTTCAATTTAAGGCAATTTGTGTTAATCATATTTCTTTTAATTTTTTTTCTATAAATTCTAACAAAAAACAAACCAAAAAACAAAACAGTAAAGTACTTTGATACTCGTCAAAATGGATTTGTTTTGATGAGACCTAAACTTGATGTTTGGTTCAGTGTTCAGTGACCAAACCTCAATCAGACCTCATCCAGCCAACAGATGACGTTCTATTGTGAAATCACAACATTATTCCATTTAACTCAATTTAATTGCCTGGATGGATATTTAAATGAGGTTTAAATGAGTGGTGACAGATTAACGAAGACACTAATCACATGATTAGTGGATTTGTCTTTTTCATCCATGTTAAATTTCCTCCAACAGTACACATTCACAGCACTAGAAGCTGACAGTAACCCCTGGTACCAGCTGGGATCTTCTCCACAATGCCCAGGGCAACAAAAATGTTAATTGGGCTTCTAATGTGCAATTTTGCCAGCCACAATCTGTAAATATCACTTAACATCAATGAGATTAACTTAGTAGAATGACATCCACAACTGCTCTCTCCCTGTTGTTCTTAATATAGATGTCAATGGTAAATCAATGTGGTAATTTACAGTATGTTTTTCCCCTAACCTTAAACCTAAAATTAAAAAAGAAATTAAAACTACATTTTATGAATACAGTCAGGAATGCTAAAAGGAATCTAATCAAATCAAATATTTTATTCATTTGGAAATTAAATCTATTGACACAAAGGCTGGTCATTTCATAATTGTCCAGAGTAATGCCTAATAGAGCTGTTGAATATATGCAGAAAGGCATGTATTATTTTGACAGTAATGCACTAAAATGGGCTATCAACAGCTACAACTCTTCATCTCCCTGAGACACCTTATGCAGTTTATTGATGTACATTAAGTCCTTAAAACACTTCCAGAAACCCATTAATACATCTCATTGCATAAAATTTCCATTTGATTTGTATTCAGAATTTTAGATGACCAGCAGAGCACCAGAAAACCCTCATTATTTCATATTCAATCAATCACTCATCGGTGAGCGCCCGTATTATGCCAGTTTTGGCAGTGTGTGGTTTCATCTTGATTATGGAGATTAGTATTAAAATCAGAGGAACAATACAAGCTCATTGCACATGGCCATTCTTGAACACATCCTAGTTTCATTACTATTGACAAGCTGCATTATAATGTACTTTTGTGTCTTGCTCGTCTTCGTCAGGTTTGAGTCAAATGCTTGAGGCACTGTGAGACATCCACAATGTCACCTTATTGTGGATGCTACATATTGTCAGTGTGATGTAAATCTGAAAAATAAACATAAAAAGAATGAATAGTGGAAAAGACAGAACATGGTCACACTTCCACATTCGTTGTGAATGTTTTCAGGTTATAATTTTTGAAGAATTTAAAATATGTTTGTAATCAAGAAAATGCAAGGAAAAACATCAGTAAATATTTTATCATTGTGTCAAAAGATCAACTAAAACTGACACCACTATAAGATTGTATAGCGTGTTTATGTTATTTATATTATTGTGACAGGTCAGTAGACCCTTGTTGGTCAGTGCCATATCCTTTGTGTCTAAAGGGAAGAACTGTATGAATGTTTGCCTTCCATTGAGTAACACACCACAAATGACTTTACAGATCCTAAAAATGGCTAAAATATGTGACATACCAATGGATTTTTTACCATTTATTATGCTGGCAAAAATGTGCATCAGAGCATCAACATCAAAGTGCATGGGACGCAAAAAAAGTGATTTCTCTTAAGACAAAATTATGTGATTGATAAAGCATTTTCCAACTAGGATAGCCTTGAAAATATTCTATGTCAATTTGTACGTCTGATTTTTAGTCTTGTCCAGCTTTTTCTAAAGTTCTGCTTTAAGTTTGTTTATTAACATGCAGTGAGCATGGTAACTGCAAATGGTAACTTTTGTGTAGACAGCTTTTTATATGCAGTTTAGCAGTATTTAATCTTGTTCTACACCAGTTAAAACATGTCTCATTCAGCATCATGACAGCACATTAAAGGCCTGGCTGTATTGTCCTGGACAAATTTACTCTGCCAAGAGAATCCTTTTGGAAATGGAGCTCCATTGATTCCTATATTTTATTTTTATTATTATTTATATCAGCTATTTTTGCCTGTGAAAGAAAAACACAAACAGCTACAAACCAATATAACATCTTTATTGTGTGTATAAGTCGGCATGCTTCTGTATGTGCATATGCGCAGAGGTGTGTTTTTGCGTGTACCAAACACTAGGAATGAGTGGTGTTAGTGATGTTGCAAAGGCAACTGCACGCCCTGAAAGCACGGAGCACAGAGAACAGAGCCACTGCAGTGACAACCATAATCCCGCCCAGAGCCCTTCCCCTGCCAGGGAGCACGGGGCCCATGATCTCTGGCTTGTCCCGTGTTCCGAACATGAGTTGGGAACAGGACCTGCAGGTACCCAATAACCCAAGAAGGCCTTCCCCAACACCCAAAAGAGCAGCACAGGGTCAAACACCACTAATCTCTGAGGAAGCCCAAGCAGGCTGGAGGGCAGCAAGCTCTAGAGCCACAACATCCTCACCTCATCCACCATGTCCATCCATACCACTGTACCATATTATTTGCTTCTCCCAGTGTTAAAAACACACAGAACCGTCTAACATGCCCCATGGAAGACACTTCAGAATAGTAGGGCAACAATCTTAATTTTTTTTTGATCCCGTAATCTAACATATGGGACTTATGCATTACTATGGAGGATTCCATATTGTTATGCTTTACAACCAAGATAGTACCATATTAAAGGAAGCCCAAATTTATTTGCATAGCACATTTAATGTACAGGACATTTCAAAGTGCAAGTTAGGTTACACATCCTGATTTCAACTCATATCACATTTATATCAAGTCAATAATTTTTCTCTGTCAATGAATTTCTCTCAGCTGGCTTTAGAAGGACATAGCAATTCAAATTGAGGGTACTGCTGAGCAAAAACTACAAGTGCTACAGTGAAAGTTATTGTCGTCAATTAAGGGGACAACACTTGCTATCACACCACAGTAATCTTTTCAGTGGACACAAAGTTTTCCAATTTCACTGTCAATTTCCTGGGTAATTACTGGTGTCTTTGATGGACTTTTTATGACACCGACTCCCTCCTGTGAGACACCGCACGTGCTTCACATCAAAAGAAAAGAGAAGAAGTTTCTCATTTTTGACAATGACTTCAACCTCCCATAAGTGGATGTCATCACTGGTAACCCCTGTTGTGTTCTTTCACCAGAACAAGTCTGTCCAGTGAAGCCTGGTGTACTTCATATGCACCACTACACTAAAGATGGGTTGCCTGGGTTGACGTCTTTAATGTGTAAGCGTCTGAGGGCAAGTTAAAAGTCTGGGAACATACACAATTTGTTTAAAGTGTCAGGCTGCAAAGGGAAAAAAAACATCTACTGATAATATCTATAAAGTATAAATAACAGATAAAAAGAAGCACTTAAACAACTATTTTCTCTTAATCTTTCCAGATCAGCAGGCTTGACAAATCAGCTGACAAGAAAAGGGCAAGCCTGCAGGGCTTATTGGCCAGCAGTCTCTGAATGCCACTCTGTCTAAGGAGATCGGAACACCAAGCACATCTCCCACGAGATCGACGGGCCGACAAACAGATGAGCCCACAGGCCGAGGGTCACAGATCATTAAAAGCCATCTATCAGCGGCTTTCAAGGCCTCTAATTCCCCCCAAATCGAATATTTCCATGTAAATATGTCAAAACAGGAATGAAATTAGCATGGTAGTTTATTGACTGTGATAAAATCTGAAAAGCACCACTGCACATAATTACATACTTGTCAGAGCCATAAAAATTAGCTTTATTATCAATGGAATGGTTTTGTACAACTTCATTTAGGTCTGATAGCTTACAGATGGGGCTGCTCTCTGCACTTGAACAGTTTTTATGCAGCCCACCCCCTACCACCCACCCCTTTTCCACTCACACACGATTGTCTTTTTCATCCCTTTATTCCCACGCTGAGTTGATGAAAAAAAAGAAAGAAGTAGCTAAAGAGGACCTGACGTCTGAAGCAAAGTTGAGGGCCACATCAGTTGTGTATGATACAACTTTTGATCTCATTAATAATACTGCCCCCCATTATGAACCTAATTGCATGCAAATAAAAAAAGTATGATGTTAAGAGATGCTGAGGGTTAGAGAGAGCAGCTACTTCATTTCATTTTAGGGTTGATGGCCTTCAACAAGATCTAATTCAACATAATCTCTCATTTGTGCTCAACTTTTACAGAACAAAACTCAGTCTCTTTTCCTTTTGCCTTTCACAGAGCTTCTTCAGCATGAGTCAGTGGCATTTTACCCCCATCTTTTTATAAAAAAAACTTTTATTATTTGTTGCTACTGTCTCATCTTCTCCTCCCTCCATTATCATATCAATTATCATTTCAGTCACACATCCTGATTTCCACTCATATCACATTTACATCAAGTCGATAATGCATCCTTGTCACTGAATTATTTAGTAAACAACTTGAACTAGGAGGGAGTGATTCATATTTAACTCAGACACCTATTCTTAATGTCAGTTTCTGTTTAATCCTTTAGTAGACTTGACTGTTTCGTCTGCATATATAGTCTTCGCTTTCACAAAATGTTAATCTGGAAAATACAATTTATCCTTGAGCTGAATAAGCAGAACATTATGTTTTTCCAAAACTGGTCTACTATGACTTGAATGGTGTAGGTTTACAAGCACTGGGGGTAAAACACCAACGTTTCAAAATAGGTTTTTTTTGTGTAGTTATGTGCTTTTCTAAGAATACTAACCAGCCCTTAAATTCAAGGAAATTTCTCTGCCAACTGAAGGGATGGATAGTGGTGGTAAGTCCAGTTCATGGCTATTGTTGGTCGATTGCCCAGCTGACAACTGAATGGCAGCTAAAGGCTAGCACCTGGAGAATATTTACCTCCTGGGTGATGACCAATAGTGAAAGTAATGTTTCTGTTGGAAATCGTGCAGAGTTTGTACAAAATAACAATGTGGCTGAAGCAACACATATGGAAGATGAAAGCTATGGGGGTTTATCTTAGCAAGATTGATGAGATGGAATCCAAAAATTAAGAAGTGTCTGGATGTGGTCAAATCCACAGAGATTGGAAACGTATGCTGAATGAGGACCTTCTTTTTCAAGAGAAAAAATCTACATGCCCTATCTACATGCAAAGTTGAATATGTTATTCTTTGCAGCAACTATAAATGAGTTTGCATCTTGCCTAGTTGAAATAGAGTGGACGAGGAATGTCATTTTTACCAGTTAAAATCTTTCAAAATAACCAAGCTGAAATTGCCCTGTCACCTGGTGTGTTAGCAGAGTTGCAAACTTGTTAAAATTTAGTATCATTTAATTCATTCAGCACTTTCTATTTCATTGATAACTATTGAAAATTGCCCAACAACAGGAATGGTTGCAGGTCTTTGTTTTAATTTTTTTTAAACCAAACCTTTCATGAGGTTAAAGATTGAAAAATGAAGAAGGAGTTATATATGTTTGGAGTTAGCAGCTAAAATGTCCTCAGACTATAGTTGATAAAGGTATATTGTTATGAGTCACAGTATAAGAGCAAGTGGATGATCAATGAGAAAGCTGTTGTGTATTTGGGCTCATACTGATGTCACAGTTGTGATTTTTACTGGAGGGCTGCATGCTTAGTATAAATAGAAGCAGAAGTTGGGGTCTCTTCTGGTTCTGGAACACAGATGTAGCAGTGTGTGTGCATTTTCCTCCGTAACTGACCCCAGTAATCCGGCGTTCCTGCCCTTATGATGGCATCACCAAAGCCACGCTTCTTTTCCCAAGTAGATTCAGAAGGGCTACTGACAACATGTGGTTTCTGTGAGTGCCTTAGAAGCTTTAAACAGTCAGTGAGCAATGGACTGTGAGAAATATATGATAAAATAATTTTAATTAAGACATTAATGCAATAATAGAAAATTAACACAATCCTAAAAATATATGTACACAATGACCTGTCAGTAGTCTGAATAGGTTAACTATGCAGTGAAGGGGAAAAGGACTGAAGGAGACCATGAAAGCAGTTAGAGACTAGAATTTAACTTATATTATCTTCCTAAAACTGACAATGTGGATGACAAAAAACCCTGCTAGAGAGAGGGGATTTGGATTCAGTAAAAAAATGATTAAAGTTTAATAAAACATCCCTTTGTTGCTTGCTCTTCGCTCTCTATATATTATTGCCAGTTCTCTTGACCTCTGACTGGTCAAGCTTGGAAACCTGTGTGTCCTTTCACTGTCCTCACTGAGTCGCCACTGATAAAGGCCCTGATGTTAAATAGTAATCTAAGCCTCAGAGTTAGCACTTGTAAGGAACTTATTTTCACAAAAATGCCAACAGCAAAGCAGGAAGAGGGGGAAGACACAAGTTGCACTCCTTTTGGGGAAGGCCTCTGATATTTTCTTCTTTGACCCTTCATAAACACTACAGTACTACTTGGTGTATCAGTTGAAAGGACCCTACTGCCAAGCATCATTTCATCATTTGTTGTTGCCTCCCCATACTGAAACATTTATCATGAAGCAAATAAATTAGAGTACCAAACTATGTTTTAAAGTTAAATTGCATATATTGTATTGGTTTCATATTTCACATGTACTCTGACCACATTTGATGAAGTCTCATGGATATGAGATTAAACTTATGAAATAAAGAAAGTTTTTACACATTTCCACAAGGTTGAGCTCCATTTAGCCAGAAAGAAATGCTCCAAAACGATGGTGAGTTTTCTGCATTCTTGTTTTGTTTTTTTTTCCAATAAATTTGGTTTTTATCCAGAAGACACAAGACATGTTTTAACAATTAGTAAAATAATATATTATAAATAATAATTGATAATAAAAAAAACACTACTAATAATAATTGCTAACAGCAATAATAATAACTATTTTTTTATCGGTTAGGTGGCCCGGTGCTGGCAAAAATATTAGGTTTAGTAAGGATATCAGTCTCATTGTTAAAAAAAAACAACCTTAACTTAATATTGCCTTTTGATGGAGGTATCTCATTACCCTGGATAAAAAGGTACAAACAACAGCCATTCAGAAATAGTGATTATAAAACTTTAATGTGACTCCCAAGTTGTTGTTCTTTGGCATTCAAAAAACATGCAATAGCTTAAACTCTTTCTAATGAATGTATTAATGATGTTTCTGCTCTTGAGAGCAACTTTCCAGATTGTTTGTGAGCACGACAGTCTTTTAAAATGAACTCTCCCTACTAATATATTTGTTTTAATGTCTCCCCTGTGTGCTGCAATGCGTTTTTTTTTAAACTCACTTACACAGTTTCAAGTAAGAAAGCAGAACTTTCAAACAAGGTATAACATTTTAGGGCCAGATTAAAAGAAAAATGGTCAGATACTCACATTAGACTTTCAAGCTCATCAAGTAACAGAATTTATAAATAAACACAAGATAGATGATGACTGTAAAGTTAATGGAGTGACAGAACATGGATGAAGAATTAATGTGAACGAGGTTACAGTATTTAAAATATTTGTCCTTTTTGCTTCATAATGAGACCTAACTGTTAAAGACACTGAACATTACAGAAAGTTCTGCAGTTTGCTAACTTAAAAAAGGCTTAAAAATACAAAATCCAAGTCTGAAGATGCTCTCAGGGGCTCCAGATTTGGTTGCAGGTAAATGGTTTATGTGATACCATGCCAGCCCACTGGCATTTTATCCTATTTTATTTTATATTATATCAGCATTACTGAAGTGGAACATAACGTGGCACTTAAACAGTGTGATCTAGCTACTTTCTCACATAACACAAATACCATAACTTTACGACCATAGGGCACACTTAAGTCTTAAATTCTCTGCAAAATGTATGGAGCCCCCTGTGGTGCAGTGCACCTAATGTGCTGTGTGACTTCGGGAAAGTGGACATAGCAGAGGACGCATGAGAATGGTAAAGGGAAAGTGTGGCCGCTGTAAAAACAAAACAAAACAAAACAAAAGAAAAATGAAGCAAATGAACACAGACTAACAAGAAATTGACTATAAAAATTGCAGAATTAGTCTGAGGAGCAGACTTGTGTGTACTTTGGACATCTGCAAGGAAGCACTTGAAAGAGATCCAAAGTAAATAAAATGACAAATCTGAGCAGCAGTAGCAGTAGCGACAGAACGCTGGAGCTGGATATCGCATCGAGAAGCTGATCAACAATCTAATAAAAAGTTTAAAAAGATTTTCCATTCAGTAAATCCAGTGCACCCTATGGTCAAGAAAATAAAGGTATGTGGACTGTCTCAAAACATTGCAATTTAGTGGTAATAATGTCTTTTAATAAGGGTTAAAAGCACATTCAGGTGAATACTCAATACTTTTACATTATTAACAAATAATTATTTATAAAGAAAGTAGCATTGTTATATTTGACAGATATTGATTGGATATATAGAGGTTACGGAGGTTCTGATAAACTGTAAATAATTTAGTAAAACTTCAATGTTTTTGGAGGTTTTTAGCCATTTACACATGCTAGTCTTTATCTCATCTGTGGCCCTACCTGTGCCTTTTTTTCAGATATGCCACTAAAGATCACTAATTACCAACGCGAATTTGCATTTTCTATAAACACAAAGAACTATATTTAATTCAACCTAAAAATCTCTGTATGTAAAAACATGTGATCTGCACAGAATATTTTACCAAGAAAAGATAAATCTCATACAACAAAAATGTGGTTTGATTTGGAAGCCATCATGTAATACATAATAGCAACACCTAGAAATAACCAGACCCGAGAAATATACTGATCTGTCTTTGCAACAGTACACGTATCTGTTTATACTCTACATTGCTGTTCTATCAGGCTCAGGTCATCTTAAACTACAGACATGCCAGAAATGATTAGGTGAGGAGAATTTTTTTTTTGTCATTATTTTATTAGTAAAAAATGATATGCTAACAAGCATTCATAGCAATTTGTGTCATAGCAGGAGGATTTATTGACACTATTATTTGATCTGACTAATGTTCTTGTTTGAAAAGGTCCCTTCACTTGTTTGTTCTTTACTATGCTGACAGAAATCTGTACAGAATTTCTAGTCGCCCTCTATTTCAGATGACCGTTTTCCTAGATCCTTCTCCCACTTGTCTAATTATCATAAAAGTATTATTTCAAACACCCCCTTCCATCTTTCCCGAAGGAGACCACATGCAACTATAATTGCCTCCCTCATTAGTTATGTTTTCACAAGACGGGATAGGGGGCAATTAATTTTATCGCTTAATTTTGTCACTGATATTTTCAGTGCTTCTGTACTGATGTGTCCACCACGGCCGGGTCCATTTCTCAGGAAAATTAATTGACAAAGCGGCAGGATTTATCAACATATCACCAGATTAGGCGACAAATTGAAGCAATGAGGGAATCAATTGTGCTTCTGTCATCTGGGTACAGCAGCTCAACCCAGAGCAGAGCCGGACGAGCCAGACCACTGCGAGAGTGACTTCTGTGGCAGGTCCTGTGATTTATGTTTTTATTTAGACAGGGAGCATAAATCAGAATGACTTACAAGTAAGCTGCTACCTCCCCTTGAGAGTCACACAATCCACCACACAAAGAACGTGAAACTCACAAGAGTTCAAATAAGCAAACACAGAGGAATGAACAAAGATATAATCAAAGACATCCACATAAAAATCAATAGGAGAGAAGAAGGAAAAGAATACTGAATAGATCAACCAAAGCAAAACAAAAAGTAGTTAAAAATGAAAGATGTGTATTTAGTATTGTGTAGAAAATTGCAGGAAGAAGAAAGCTTGGAGCAATTTTCTAGTAAAAATAGTTACCTTTTATTTGAGATTTAGGTGTCAAAATGCTTTCATTACTAATTATGTGTGAAATTTAATTACATTTCCAAAATATCTGGCACGCATACAAGAACAAAAAAAGTCTGATTATAAATCATCAGATCGTGGAAGATCATTGTGAAAACGAATTAACAAAGCAAAAGCCAAAAGATGCTCATTGAGTAGATGGAATAACCAAAGAAAAACCTTATGGTTAAAATGTAGGATGCAGAATCACAGACCAAAACAAGGAAGTTCAACCTGAAGATAATTCTTACATGGAGATTTATTATTTGGTTTACATTAAAGCAACAATGCTGTTCTCATCTTACATTCTACCACCCAGAGATCACTGCACCAAGTAGGGACATGTTCTTTTAATAGGTTTACACATGGGGAACATCATTATGATTCCCATTTGGATCAGACTGTTATTTGATCTTAACAGGTAACCATTATTTCAGCTTTTGAGCAATTTTATCATAAAATGAATCTACATGAAACATAAAAAAAGCAGATCTTTGCTGGTTCAAAAGTACCATTTGCTTTGGAAAACCAGAATACTTTTAGCTTTGGTTTTATAGTAGAATTTTTACCTAGACACAGGATGTTGGTTTATTTGGTAAAGAAAAATGTAAAATTGATAAACGACAAAGTGAAAGGATAAACACTGAAATGCAAACACACAGAATTCAATAATCTGTCCTAAGCAACACACCAACTCTGTTCACTTATCAGTTGTAGAAAATTAGTCAAGTAAGAACCACACCAACATGGTGAAGGCTTCTTTAAGGCCTATGAGCTACTGAGCCCGCATGCAGGCATTAAAGTAGACCAGCTTAAAATAAACAAGGAGATATTTGCTTTAAAAAAAAGCTCAAATCAAAGTCTGAACTTAACTGGGACTTGACATTATAAGTGATTAAGTACAAAACACAAAAATAATAAATTTGAAAGCTCTTTTAATATGTCACTGTTATTAACTTTAAACAATGTTTTAAAATAATATTACATATACATTTATAGTGAAAAGTGTCATTCCACAGCCATACATGGTATGAATAAGATTAGGCATCATGATCACATGTTACTGATTTTTTCTTCATAAGAACATGCCAATCCTGGTTGAAACGAGAGCCATCACATAGTATCTCTCTGGCGGACCACTTTAAAAGGAATGTTTTTCATAAGGCTCAGTAGGTCATGAAGGTTCCTTAAAGTTCAGTTAAACCAGTTGACTTATTGATTGAAGCGAACAGGTTTGAGCAGCATTGTGACTACTGTGCGATCCTGTCAGCATATGCATGGAAAGCAACTTCAGGTTGTGACCCATGAGCAGAGAAACACACAACCCTTGTTTTTCTGTGTTATGTATGGTTTGCATGAGAGCAAGCAATCAGCTGAGTTCATGTGATACCTCAACAAGAAGAGCAGACAAAAAGCAAAGAAAATGGCCCCACCGTCATCAGCTACTGTACCATCTTTTCAAGCTGGCACACATTTCATCGTCGGCAGAGGTAAGAGCATGACACACGTGAAAGAGAAGGAGAAAAAAAGAAAAAGCGTCTACAGAAGCCAGTTGGAGAATTGCTTGGGCGCCAAGACTGTCATGTCTGTATAAACAGGCATTGATTTTTCTGTCCAGCACTGGCACCTGTACCATTTATTCTCAGCTTTGTGGCTGGAGCCCAGCGGGGCTGGAGAAATTCTGTTACAGTCCGGTTGGGCCCTTGAGGCCTGTGTGTGAGAATAGATTTCACCTGTAAACGGGGAGAGGAACTGGAGACACTTAACACGGGCTGGCTGTGTCACCAGAGGGCAAGATAGGTGAAGTCACTCTGGATGGATAATGACACATGTTGTGGAAAGACAGGAAATCTGGAAGAAAGAATGGTAAAATAACAGAGGGACTTATACTGTAGCAGAAAAAAAAATGATAAACACTGAGTATGAAGGGGGAAAGAAAAAGAGTGTAACATTTTAAACCGAGGTTTGGCCCATATTGCAGTCATTTTATAAACTATAAATGGAATTTATTATTGCAATACTGTTTGTAAGTATTTCTTTAAATGTCGTAAGTCAACATTGCAATTTGCAGCAATGATTAATTGAATATTGGATCAGTTTTCCTTTCTGCTCTACTTTTCAGCATGATATATAATTTATGTCTGTACAATTCCAGCAAGCATACGGTCAAAAATATACATAATCATGTATCAGTCCTCCTAAACAGGATGTGAATTTCACTTAATGTCAACAAATTCTGATTTCACTTGATCTGAATTGAACACAGAGAAGCAAAGGGACATTCATTCATGTCATGTGTTCTGCTTTTTGCAACATGTTTTGGGGAATTATGATACAAACTTTTCAAGTAGCGCAAAAACATAAGAGACTCACATAAGAGAAATGAATAGGATTGTATTGTGCCTACATCGGGCAGTTCTGCAGAAGCCCGGGAAGTCAAGGGTCCACATTGTGTTATTACATCAGTTGTGCATGTTTAGTAAATGAAATGGTGATTTTATCGGAAACAAGTGGATGCTCAGCAAAAAAAGCATTAAAAATACAGATCAACCTCTTCAATTTTATTAAATATCACAGACTGTCTTCTTAAATGGATAATGGTAGGGGTATTTTCTAATATATGCAAGATCTGCAATCTTGATGATTTTCTGCAATCCTCCAGTCCATAAATACACTGCACATCTTTTCTGATAGGGCATCTGTCATATGTTATGCCAATACTCCTGGCCTTTGACTCATATTAGCAGGTTGCAAAGCAGTAAATTTTCATTTAGAATTTAAGCTTGATAAAGTACTATTGACAAGACCAAATTGATTTTGTTTTAACTCTCTCCTTTCAGCGTTGTCCGATTGATTAACTTGTTTTGATGTTGGACAGCACTGTATACAGCACAGTCTCCTCTCTCCACTGCAGATTCACTGATATTGAAGTTTTAGAGGAGAACAAACAAAATAAGACCAGATATCCAAAACGGTTAAACAAAGGATTTTTTTTTTACCCCTGAAGCAAGTAAAATACGATAATTTGGATATTTAACTTTGTTCATATACTTTTATTTAAATAAATAACTTATCTTTATTTCTTATTTTAGATAGAATATGCCTTTGGGTTTGGTCAAGTATGTATTCGATTTAAATTTAATCTAATTTTATTTGGTACATTCGAGGTTATCTGTTAATTTTGGATATAGTTGTTTTTAAAACGGCAATGTTCTTTTACACTTTACACTAGTTATTTTAAATTTTTTTGTTTTGGCATAACAGTAGATCATGTACAAAGCTGAAATGTATGCCCTAACTTCTACAGAGTGACCCTTCAACATCGTTAAATGAACAGATTAACATTTTAGATGAAAACATGAAGACTGAATGGGTGTTTTTTTTTTTCTCTTTGCTTTTACTTAAACACATGTTAAAAAGAGTTTGGAGATACAGACAGCTTCAGCATGAGGGAAAGTAGTAATTGAGAGGAATTAAAGACAAACGGTGAGTTTCAATGCTTTTACAGTCACACACACATGCAGCAGAAAGTCAGCTGCTCTGGGAAGTTTCAGCACAGAGTGACAGTAATGATAGTGTGCGAAGGTTAACTTCTAGAGAAACCAAAGCGCTGCTGCTGAATAGGAAAGAGTGGGGCAGGTTTGAAAAGTACTTATTAGTCAAAATGGGTAACCACGGCGCCGCCTGCATAGCATTATCAAATCACTCTATACCTAGTTGCAACACAGTACCTTAAAAAGCAACCGCCTAGACAGGAGAATTATTTTTACTGATACGTTGCCTGCCTATTGTCTTCTGAAGGGATGAATGAGCCCAAGAAAACGTGGGGTTGCAAGGTGTTGGGAGGGATGCAAGGGGCTATTGTGAACATTTCTTCCTCTCGTTTTCCCTTCTCTGCCCTTGAGGTAGCCGCCCAATTGTTTGTGGAATAAGCAACACATAGCGTGCCATGCAATTTTAATGACCCCACAGTTATAATAGATTCCCTGATTCACTTCTCATCAGCTTCCAGTTTTTTATTTAGTACAAAAAAAAAACTCCTACTTGTCTTCTCTCTGATCAATATGTGGTGTCTTGGAGTGAGGCAACGGGTTTTAATATGATTTTATGAGATCAGATAGCTCCCTTTGATCCCCTGCCGCGATTCGTCTGATCTCCTATATCCGACAGGCCCCAGCGTTCATATGCATATTACATCTAGGAACACAGGGAGTGGGGAAGAAAAATGCGGGAGGAAAAACAACATTGTCCCTCTTCGAGGAAGTGTTTGTTAACTAGATTTGATATAAAAACCTTCAGGTGTTGTTGTTGTTGGTGGTGTTTTGTTTTAGCTGGCGCTGCTGCTTGTGAGAAGTGCACATCAAGCAAATTAACACTTGCAGCTTTGTCCTTAATTGCAAGTATGAGAAAAATGGTGGCTCAGGGAATGTTGAAGTAAATAGGGTTTCATTTTGTTTTGTTTGCTGCTGCTGTTTTATCATAAAAAAGTGGTACCCTGATTGAATAATCTTGCCGATTCAGTGTGTAATAGCACCATAAAACCTAACGAGCACGTATGCATCTTGTAGAAACTTTATAAACTAAAAAGCATGACTAAATGTAACTTAATTACTTTGGCCGACTTGACAAACAGCAGTGTTGAGTTTTTAAACTGCAGATAGTGCGGTCCATGAAACAAAAGATTTCCTCGTAACTGAAGACCTTAAACTGAAATTCTAATTTACAGAGTTTATTTATAGCTCTACAGTACATGATATGTAGTAACAAACATAAAAGTGATCAGTATGAGGTTAAAATGTCAATCTTATCATACATACATACAAACATACTAAGTTTTGATTAAAAAAGAAAATTCTTCTATTTTAATACCATTGCAGCTTTGTTACAGTTCTAAGTTATATCAGGTGGTTTTGATTAAATACAGGAAAAAAATATCTGCTTTTCTTAAGCTGCAAACTTTCATTTTGTGTGCATTTTTCAATTAGGTTGCCATTTGGGATGATTCGAACCTTGAATAAAACAAAAGGATTGGCTTTCAACAGGAATTAGTTTTTTGTGTAAAGAAAGAAAACTCATCTATAACAACCTAGGTTTATTTTATGATATCTGGAGTGGATCATCCGAGATTAAAGACACAAACCAACAGTTTGTGCTGCTTCCTCTTTTTTTCTCTATGCAGTAAAACTAAATCTCAATGCAGATCGAAGTTTACAATGTTCTAAATGTATTTTTTAATACTTTCTTCATTATCAGATAACTAAAACCATCATTGCCAAACAAACAAAAGACAAAAAGGTGTTTCCAAATACTACAGATGAACAAAAGGGAGACATTTTTCTGCCTTTGCCACTTCATGATGCATCATTTCTGTGTTCATCCTTGTGTTCAGATTCTGCACCCTTAGAAATGGCAAAATTGTCTGCAGTATCTAGGAGAGCTGGAGGTAATGAGGAAGTGATAGCATCGTGGTCTGCTAGATGAGATGAAAGAGACCACAATAAAGAGAGGAGAGGCTGAAGCAGTAAATATCCCTGGGCCACACAAAGCAGATACTAATTGCGTCCCCAAACTTGAGCGCATTAAATAATAAAATTTTAATTTCTGGTCTTGTCATTGCATTTCTTCATTGATGTTCAGATGGACAATTCATGGTTCAAGGTGGAAAACTTCTTATTCGTGTTTAGTAAGCCTCACAGCAAGAAGATATGTTATAGCTTCAGCTGGGGAGGGGTTTAGATAGGGGCCTTTCTATGGGGAGTTTGCAATCTTTCCCTGTGTATGCATGGATTATCGAGGGACATGCAGGTTAGGTTAATTGTTTACTCTAAATTGCCTTTAGGATTGAAAATGAGCATGAGTGGTCACTTGTCTTTCTGTGTTGTCCCTGTCATGTACTGGCCACCTGTACAGGATGTATCCTGCTTTTCGCCTGTTAATGCTGGGATAGGTTCCAGTTTCCCTGTGCTCCTTTCTTGGATTAAGAAGATAGAAATGGATGGACTTAGTGTATACAATTTTGCTCAATAATATCACAATCTAAGTTGAAATTTGGAATCTCTCCACAATGACCTTAAGAAACATAGGATAATATAACTAGAAACGTCGGGGGCAACGGGGAGGGGTATCTCCCCGACTGGGGGAATCTACAAAAGAGATGTAGCCAAAACAGTTTTCTGGTTTGAGTGCCCCCTGGTGGCCAACCTGAAAATGATAAATCACTCAAAATGGAATCGGTTCATCCTTTCTATGATCTCTATGCATATCCAAGACATGAAAAATCTAAATTGAGTATTTTCAAGTTAACGTGTTAATATGAAGGATCTGTGGTGGCGGTCTTGGCGAAACCATAATATCCCGACACTCTGTTTGGGGATATAATTTGAAAAAACAAACTAAATTTACTTGATAAACAAAAATTACAACCCTTAAGTACTCAGTTAAAGTTATATGTTGTACATTTTCCTTTTTGGGTTCATTTTAAAATCTACTTTGAGTTTTAATGTGGTTGACGACTGCATGTGACTACAGTATTTAGTCCATAGGACAGTTAACCCTGCAGCTATTAACGGTTTTTAGCTTATTGATACCTAAACTGTTGTTTAAACCCTCTGTGTGTTCTGGAAGACAGCATTATCAGTGATGTATGTAATGACATATGCAAATCATAAATGCGGGCAACTTGATAAACTTTTTTCTATTTTATCTTTCTCAAATTTTAGACAGTTTTCCATGATGTGACACTTGGGGGAAGAGCTGGTGTGATCCCATGTGATCTGCCTCAAATGTTCATGCTGCATATTAAACATACCATTCCAGTCTGGGTGGTCTATTTAAGCTGCATACTTATTTTGCTTAATGCTTGGTCCCTTGATTGCTGCTGCATCTACTCCTGCCATGATCTCTGCACATTGCCTGTTTCATAAAACCCTTCACCACCCCAGTGACTACCTGTACACTTTGGTTTAAAGAGAATATGTTGCTCAGTATTCACTCCAATATACTTGCATAATTGGTTAAAAAACATAAATGTGCAAAAAGTGGTGGAATTACAGCCTGTGCACTAAACTACAAGGCTCAATAAAACTTTGATCCATCAACTTGGGAGTTGTCTAATTGAAACTGCTTTTGCAGAAAATAAATACAGTAATTTGTGGAAACATTTGAAAAAAGGGTAACACTTTATAATACGGTAATTCTCCAAGTCAATTCTGGATTAACTTTGAACTAGTGAGCAAACAGCTTGCAGTTGTCACAAACCTGTTTCATAGTAATTCATTCATAATTTTCCACACCACTTCATCCTATTCAGGGTTGCAGGGAAGCTGGAGCCCATGATTAGTTCTGATTTTAGTAACTCCTTAGTAACTCCTCAGCAACTAAGCAAGTAACTATAATACTGTATGCAAAATTTGCTTAAAATCTTACTTCAAATAGATTCCACAGAACACAATTGTTTTACAGACTCTGAAGGTCAAAAATATTTCTTTTTCTTTTTAGACTGAATTATATAAGAAAAGCTTTCTTACTCCAAGGTACTCCAAGATTTTTCAAGGACTTTCCCAAGTTGCATTTCTGGTGTTGGCTGCCTTTTATTTTATTCTCTGTTAAGCTGATCCCACACTGCTTCAGTAATTTCGAGGTCTGGTTTGTGGGGGGGGGGGTCATCACCCCGTAAGACGTGTTGCGACTGATTTTCAGTACAGTTCTTGTGCCATCTGGTGCACATCCACCTTTTGTCTCTGTTTCCTTAAAAATGGATTTTTGCCAAACATCTGACATGAAGATTATTTTTGATGAGGGTTTAGTGAAAAGTAGATGGGCCAACTGAAGGGCCAGGCACATTTAATAGTTCTTTGACAAACACCTACTTGTTGTAAAATACTATTTTATGGCTGATTGTCTTTGTCATTGTTTATGGAACTAAAAACATTTCTTGCTGAGCTGTCTGTGTACACACAATGCTGGTTAATTTTAAGTACTTTCTTCAAGAAAACAAAATGCCCATTAAACCTATTAAAGCAGAAGGAAGTCAACATGATCGCTCATCTGAACCACTACTGGAAATATTAAAACAAAGTTCAATATTTTAGCCGTTTACTGTATTTTAGCTCTTCCCTGCTTTATTATGAATACAACATGAAAAAAAGAGCCAGTGATGCAGTTTTAAATCTGCACATGAGAAAGGGCATTGTTTAGCTCAGTAACATGTTTGAACCTGTTTCACCTCTTTGCATAATCAGCTCGCTTGTGGCTCACAAGTGAATATGCCAGCGGAGTGTTAGCACTACTTCACAAAGTCAGTGACACTGAATTACTTTGAAAGGAAAATGGTATCACTGAACTTCCTTTGTGGCTGAGGTGAGAAATATTAAACTATTAAAACGGCTTCAAAGACCATCTGAAAATATCACTATTAAAATTAAAGCTTTATTAACTTCATTTAGACATAATTCATTCACCACATAAAACTATTTTACCGTACACATCAACATTATTCTTGCCACAAACTGAGAAAAAAACTTATTTTCTTTTAATACTGGCAATTTTTAACGAGAGTAGCCATTCATCTCCATCTACAGGCAAACAAATTCAAATAAATCAACACTTTGCCCAAATATAAAAATATTTGTGTAGTGGGCAGATAATTAATGACCACAGCTGCTCTAATTAAAAGCCATCTGAGTTTCATTAATCTTGGTTGTTGAGTCCCATCGTTTCTCAAAGTGGACAGCCACGCCTTTCTTATGCAACACCCAGTGTCCTTGGGCTCATTTTTCAGGTGATTGGGAAGACCACTGTTGCTTTATTAGCATAGTAAAGAAACATGAAAGCACAATTAATTATGCATTTCAAGATGAATACAGAGAAATTGCTTTTTTTTTTATTAAAATTGTTTGTGGAAATGAGTATTTTTTGTTAAAAAAAAAAAGATAAACATGAACTGATCTCCAGTAATCACCCAGAGCCAATTACAAACAAGTCCTGATTCCACATTCTCATAGATGTATCAGCAAGATCACACTGAAGTTAATCCACAATTCCTAACACGGCTCATAAATACATGCAGACATACACACACAAAACATGCCCAAGATAACTGAAACTCTTTTGCACGGAAACAGAAAAGAGAGAGGTAGAGGAAACACATGGTGCTATAAAGTGCTTTATGAAAACGCCTGGAATGTTTATCGAATTTAACGGTATCAAAGGCACTAATGGCTGATCTCATTTTACTAATGCTTGCTTGTAAATCTCTTCAGGCGAAATGACTTAACGCAGCTTGATTATCAAAACTGTTGATAGAGGCTGCATTTAACTGCTGCAGGATCATCTGCATTGTGATAAAGAATACATATTCGCTGCATCTTCCACATGCAGTTTGTACAATGCATTACAAAGAAGAATAGTGTAGGTTGAAAATAATAGTGTGGTTGTGGGGGGAATTTTGTAAATTTCAATAATAATTCAGATATTAAACAAGTCACTAAGCTGACCTGCAGATATAATTGCTGAAATGATGAGGTGCACAGCTGTAGAGGGTTAGGTTAAAAGAAAGGTTCTCTTAATTCTGTTTAATCTGTGATAGTTCATACCAAACCTTGGGACAAAGTTTCCATGTAAATCTTCCTTTAAAGTTAGTTTTTAGCTAAAAATATCAAGCAAAGCTTTTAGTGATTATGCAGAGGGATTCAAATTAAACAGAGTTCAAAATATGTGAATAATGACTGTGTCTCAGACAGCAGCATGAGTCTCATTGTCATGGCAGTAATGTGAGCAGTTCGCCTGGCGACAAATCTATGTGTGTGTTCTCCTCTATGATGGAGTCGGTTTGGTTTTCAGGGTCTGATGTGGAGCAGACTGTCGTGCGGTGTTCGTATATACAGACCAGACTGAAACCAAAAGTAGCAGCATGACAAATCTGTTGCAGCAGCAGAAACTATGGCATGTGTTGGAACGAGTATCTTCTTACCGTATGACAAAAAAGGGCACCGGTGGAAGAAAACACCAAAGCATCTCAATGTCAAGCCGGAAAGAAAAAGGTAAGCTTGGTTTGTTAAGAGTTTTCAGAACGATCCAAGTATAAACCAAAGGAAGCATCACAAGCTGATGGTGTTGCAGTTGGAGAAGGTGTTGTAGAACATTTTGCAGTGAAAGTTAACAGCTTATCAGAAGTGTATTCTGTTATTAAGTTTGAGATAGTTTTAATACATTTATTTAAACTTGAACAGAATTTATTGGTATTGCAGTTTTGTGTAGTTTTACATGAATTTAATGATGTTTTATCTCTAGTTCAAAACTTAGATTTTAAATCTACTGCTGACAAAAGTTTAATATCTTGGTTTAATTTTTTCCCAATCTTACTACACCACAACTCAAGTACTTAGTTTTAACCCACATCTATCTTCTGATTTTTAGGCATCTGTTTTTCACTAAGCTGAGATGAAGGAATTTTGTACACAATGAACTTTAAACCTTGGGATACAAATACGTTTCCCCTACGTAACTTAAGGTTTGTGTCCAATGTAGGACTTAAATATATTGCAAATTATATTTTCTAATCTTTTATTTAGCTCAACTATTTGCATGTCAGTGCAAAATAAGGAGAGATAAAATATAAATTATATTTTAAAAATTGCTCCTGGAGCTCTTAACAAATCAATCATATCTTTATGTCATATTTATGGGTTATAATGTTCAGTTGCATTCACTTAGTTATCTTTAACCAAGACATGGACTCTATTTTCTTCTTGATTGATTCAACTGAATTAAAACAAATACAGTACAGATAATTTATAATTACATTGTCAAGAGGATATTTTTTCATTCATTCATTTTCTATACTGTTTAGTCCAATTCAGAGTCGGAGGAAGACTGAGTCAATCCTGGTATTTAGCAGACAAAAATACAAAGAGAAAAAATGCGTCAAATTCACACTTAGGGAGAATTCGAAAGCGATGAAGTTAAACTAACATGCATGTCTTTGGACGATGGAAACACGGGGGGGTACCCAGAGAGATCATACGGGAAGAACATGCAAACAAGTAACGTGTTCATGGAATAAAGCTTCTCTATTAAAAAAAAAAAAAAAAAAAAAAACCTACGTTATTACAGCTTCAACCACCTTTTTTCTGTGTTCTTAATTATTCATTTGTTCATGTGCACTACATAAAAGTGTTGACAGTAATCACAGGGGCAATGGCCATTAAGTCCTAACGTGGCTAATGTTTGCCTAATCAAAGTTTTATGGACGGCAATAACTTGGAAATAACATTTTTTTAATTATCCTTTAATTTGAAACAAGATATTGGTGCAATCTCTCATTGCAAGCAAGACCAAAACAATAACAATCCCCGAGGGCACCGTTATTGTTTTACACACTATAGGTAAGAAGGCAGGAGAAAGCAAACAACTTTTTTAAATCATATATATTAAAGTAGTTGGTAGGTGCAGGAATTTTTTTCTTCTGCTCTGTAAACATTAGGAAATGAAAAAAGCATCAGCATTGATTTATCATGCTAATGCATTTTTTAAGGTCTCATCACATGGGTTAATTTCTTCATGATGGTTTTCCTGACGCTGGAACATTTAGAAGCAACAGAAAGGAGTCACAATGAGACATTTTATTGTTCACTATGACAAACATTGATAAACATTCTGTCCCTGTTTGGTGGAAAAGTTTTCAACTGTGGTAAAACAATTGATTATATTAATCTGTCATCACCCCCAAAAATGTTGCTAAGAGGTCAGTCCACTTTTAATTCATGTGACATGAATACTCTCATAAAGTTTACATCTCTTTCTATACTCCAAATAATCTTTTCTTTCCACTTCCCTGATGAAGAATACAGTATTTACCCCTTTCACAGTCTCCACCACCCAAGCACAGACATTTGAGCGAGTTTATTAGTTCAAAAGGATTATTATTCTAATGTGAAAATGGAACTAATGGTGTGCCAGATGCTTTTTGCACAATTATCAGAGAAAACAAGTCTAAAGACAAGTCGTGTTATTATTTGGTCATTTCTCAGAGACCCTTCAAAATTGCCCAATTATGTTCTATTAAGGCAAGGCCAACCCTGTCAATCAATGGAGCAGCGTTTGCCCCTGCCTTCAAAGACAGTCCACTCAAGATTTAATGGCTTTCAGAAGTTCACACTGCAGCAAAGAAGAGAGACTGTTGCACTGTCTAATAAAGTTTATTATTTTATCTCAGGAATAAGAAATATTTTGGAATGTTATAAGCCTGAAATATATATA
>JBAMHX010000019.1:14829706-14846212 GCA_037177515.1 Pseudomugil tenellus
CTCTTTCCAGTCCCTTTAACTGGATACCATGATGCAAAAATATTGAAAAAAAACATGGTTAAATTACGTGTTACATGGCATGTTACCACTCAACACTAATGTGTACATGAAAATGGAAACTTGGTAAACAAAAGAAAGCTGTTAGTGGAACATAATCTGCCCCATCACACTGGAAACAGGAAAAGACACCTTATGTAATGAAAAGAAAAATAAGAAAAGCATGAACCTCACACTGGAGGTATACTACACTGTGCAAATAACTGCTTTGTCATGATTTGACTATTTTCTGTGTATCTTTCATTGTGTGTTGTATTTTCCAGTCTGTGCAAGGCCAAATTAGTAGAGGGCTTGCAGCGCAGAGCAACATACAGCATACACCCATTTGTTTACATATACACGTGAATTTTAAACCACAGGAGGCTTTCTTTCCTCATTACAGAACTGCTGAACAAAGAACATAACCTATGTCTGCTCAATCTTATATTTATTTGTATTTTAATTATTTATGTGTTCTTGTGCCTTATACCACTATATTTCTCACATTTAGCATATTTAGATGACAAATAAAATCTGATGACACACAATATATTAGAAATTTATCAATATAGTATATTCTGCAAAATATCAGCATAATAAAACAATTGCCATCTAAAAAGAAAACATTTTGACTTGAAATAGAATAAAAAGTGTGTTGACAAGAGCAGCAGTCAGTTTAGAGGAAGTTCTTTTAAAAATGGTCTAACTAGCATGTATGCAACAAAAGGACTCCATACAGCTGAGTGCAGGATTTGCTAACATTGTGCAGCTGGAAGACCAAAACAGGGGATTAAATATGCTTGTAAGCATACAAACTCAATGAGGATTGTCTTAATTTGAGACTTTCAAAGCAGACTGACATACACAGATAATCAAAACTGAGGTGTTTTCCATCAAGATCCACACTTTGCAAACACTTGGAAAAACAATAAAACATTGGAGTATATTAAAACAGCCAAATCCCTTACAAAGAAACTCTCATTCATATATGTCTACAAAGCATCAGACATGGTGACTCAGTCACATAGAACATTTAAACATTACCTTTTATCAGCATCATTTAATAAAAGTCTCCATTTAACTTAAAAACAATGTCGGGCATGAAATTGATACTTATATACATAGACATAAATTCATACAGACAAATTTAGAAGCAGCAGAATGTCAAAATATTTCCAAAATGTTGTTGTATCAGGCATAATTTGGGAAAAATAACTGATCACCCTCCTGTGCACATTGACTGAACCTGACATAAGTTAAAGTTCATGACCACATAATTCACCTGTTTTTAGGAAGAATTCTCTTAACATTGCAGTTACATCAGGACTTACTCGCGAATAGCTAACTGGGCCAGCAATACTTTATTATATTACAGTAAGGGACCATCAAAAATAAGGCCTAATCTATTTGTGGATTCAGGCCTTACATTACGCAAATCCTTTATGTACCATCACTTTCCATGTCCCATCACTCCTTGCACAAAAGTCATTTTGTCTCATGCTGTTCCCAGTTTGCCAAAAACTTGTACTAGGTCAGCTCCAAATGCACACATCCCCACTGGGAATTTTTGGCATCCTGGTTATCACATTTGAGCAAAACATCTGTTGTTTCACCGACCAAGCCAAACCCATTCCGTCAAAGCGTATTAGTGAAACAGGAAACAGCCTCATCCATGAATTTAAAACCATTGCCTTATTGGGTTTGTGGAGTCAAAATGGAGTTTTGACTCCACAGTTCATGGAGTCAAAATCAGCAGTGTTTCCAATAGAGCTAAAATATTTTGTGTTGAACTGAACAGTGAGAAGAACTACTATGATTGAAGTCTATGTACTGTGGACCAATGCAATCAATCTCATCTACCTGTATCCACTTCTCCCAGTTTCCCCCTTTGTTTTTCATCTCTTAAGGCCCCTATCTCTGTATCCTACATCTCCCTCCTCTATCTATAATTCTATCTTGTTTGAGAGCCAGCATACGTCTCCAATAATTTCCTCCCAGCCCCGCATCCCACTCACCTTCCCCCTTCTCCTAGAATTTCCTCTTTTACCCCGGTTTCTCCCCCAGTTTGACTCGAGCCATGACTGGTGTGGTTATCAATCACAGAAGCCAAGCCCTGTCAGCAGTGACTGAACCCAGAGGCGGCCCTCTTCCTTCACTCCCTCTCCTTCTTTTATCTGTCTCAGTCTCCTTCCTTTAACAAATTTGTTCCAGTTAATAAGCCCTCCCAAATGACCCTCTCTTCCTAATTAAGCACATGCAGCATGTAGGGAAATATGATACTTAATTAATGATGAGATAAACTCTCTCCCAAGGCCCTGTCAGAAAACCGTGACACCATGTTTGTCGGTTTGAAATCAAATTAATACACTAAAAAACAGAGAGGAATAACTGATGGGTGATTTTGTTCGCCTTCTAATCTGACAGATGAAAACTAAGAATCTGGATTTGTATTTTGACATCCATTTATTCAGTTGTTACTGGCTTGCTTTCTCAAGAGAATAATGCTGTCTTTGGAACAAGATCTGGTCATCAAACTTGAGTTTTATTCGCACAAGCTGTTCACTAGCTATGAGTTGAAGTTTACCAATGGACATTTCTCAAACTCTGAGCAGTAAAAATAGACTCATGCACTTATATTAAAGTGCAAATAGACAGATCTATAATTTTTTGTTGTTTGAAGATTTGCTTGTTATGAATAAATGTTTCCTAAAAATAGACAAAAATAAAAAAAAAACTACATGCAAGACTCTTGAATTGAAGATGCATAGTTTTGTCTTTACACTTGTGTGTGAATAGACAAATCAAACTTTCCAATTGTTCTGACCTCCAGCACTGCTTTTAGTGATTTTGTCTTGCAAAGGAATTCCAACAGATTTTTAGCAGTTATTTTGTATATTTCTTTAATCGGTGTATTTGCATTTTTCATTTGCACTTGAGGAGAGTGGGGGTAAGAGGAGGTGTAGCTCTTAGAACACTTTGTTTTAGTCTAAAGTTAGTGCCCAACAGCAGACCTTGCAGTGAAACAATTTTGCTTTATGCTTCTGTAACTCCTCATACTGCACTTTATGGTTGTAAATAGTGAACAGATCAATCGCAATCAAACCTTTATTTGGAATCTTGCAGATGAGCTGAAACTTTGAATCTAAACCATTACTAAAAACAGGTCCACTATACGCCTTCTTCAAAAACCTGCTTTCCCACTCGCTTTGGTGTCTAATTTTCAGTTACAAGAAGGAATGATGGATAAGAGATAGGCTATGCTTCAACTTTGGTAGAAATGGGGATGCAAAGTCATGTCCCAAGCGGAAAAAAACAAAAAAGGTAAACTAGAGGCAATGTTTGTATATTTCTGATGCAACATGAACTATATACTGTCTACATTAAAATCTCATGTAGAATTGCGATAAATTAGTGAACTTGTAAATAAAGAGTTTGAACAATCTTCCTGCATCCACAAAGACATAAAATCAAAATATATCATGCTTCATTTAAAGGCATCTGAAAAGCCAGTACGTTTAATATGCAAACTATTCAAATATTCAAATGATTTACAACAAAGGCTCCTTCAATTTTAAGCAGCTTTCTTACAACTGTCCACAAAGAATGCAACAGACACAAACTGACAATAATTTATTCCCTCTCATCTCATTACCCTTTGTATGATGACTGTGTTTACAATAAACTTCAATTTCTTTAATCATGTCCAACATCTCAGTCTTTTATTATGGTTTAACAAGCATTAATTAACAGCTGACAAAGGAAATCACATTTAATAATGCATGGACAATATTTGTCCAAAACATATGGTGTACTTTATTAATATTCAACATCAATTGTCGCATCCTGTCTGGCAGGGCCTTGCAGAATTGGGTCATTTTGATGGGAGTGCAGTTATAAGTGAAGTTATGAGTGATTTGTTTGCAGTCATGATCTGATATTTAAAAACTCATTTATAGCCGTGAAGACGCAGCACTTTCAGTGATGCAAGGGTGACGAAGAGCAAGAAGAAAATAGGGTGCTAAAAATAGTCTTGGATGTAATTGTGACTTCCTGTGTTCGCATATAAAGACTGCATTTCAATTAGGGATTTTTGTGAGAGATTGATTCCTTTGCAATGTTGATGTTGATACAGTGACAGCATGTTAAAATAAGAACTAACAGCAAAGAAGAACTAGACAAATAGAAAAAAAAAAAAACAAGAGAATTAAGTAGCACAATGCATGTGTGTGTTTAGGCTCAGCCATAGGTGTTTTTTGAATTATCAACATTTTAGAAAAGTGATGGATAAGCAGTTTTTGTTAGTATTAAAAAGGGACAAAAATAAGACAACTGAACACCTGACAGTGGTTTCTTATTTATAAGCAGCAGGCGATATATATCACAAAAAGTAGCTTCTGACATGATTGATATGGTGATATCGACACACTAGGAGTGACAAATGACAACGTAAGTTCATCGCCAGACGGGTGAAACCCAACGCAAGGGACACAACAAACTGGATCGACTCCTCATAGACTCCTCCAATTCATCAAAGATGAAGAGTCGAGAGCTTTTGCTCAAACTGACAGAAATCTTGCAGTTAACTTTACAATAGAAGCCGACAACCCTACAACCTACATTTCGTGAAGTTTAGTAAAGAACAGGAAGCTACAATGATCTTTTCCTCCATGTTGAAAATAGTCACAGAGTAGATAGCACTGACACCGCCTAGCCTGGGCTCAGCTCATTGGTCAGTAAATTAACCCCTCGCTGATTGTTGTAGTGCCATACGACAGCGACAAAAGTTGAACATTTTTTAACTTTCTTGTGTTGCATCAAGACCAGGGAGCAATCTCAGGTGGAAGAAAGGGAGACTAATGCAGAAATGCAAAATAATGCCGTTCACCCCTCATCTGCTAGGGACATGCTCCAAAACCGAGCAAATCTCCTTAGACTCCCATGTTAAAAAATAGCAGATTTCACAGCAGAATTAAACATGTTTACAGCCTGGTACAAAAAAACGTTTTAGGTTTAATAGGTTGAGTTTACCTTCATGACAACGCTGAAGGGGTGAATTTTTTTTTAACTCCTCCGTTTCAACATTATTCAGTCTTGAATTTAGAGGTGTGTCCTTTTGATTGACTTGTGTCAGAAGGGCTATCAGCGCTAGCGCTGGTTGCTAACAGCTTAAAACTAGTTGGGTCATGGCTAAAGTCCTCAGTCTCGGCATCATGTTAAACCACTTTAATCATTTTGTTTGACTGAACTCAACCTGTGCCTTTTTTGTCCAATGTGGAAAACTATGATTGTGCTATCGATTGCGCCAAAAGACCTTCCAAGAAGTATCTAGTCCACATTTTTGGTGAGTGAAATTACATATTAAGTAGCCCGTTTCTCCGACATTAGTTGAGCTAATTACTTAACTTGGTAGCTAGTTTAGCACCGTTAACCCCCTACAGGTATTACGTTTTGTATATTCAATTAATTATTAGAACCCATAATATAGTGTTTAGCATTTCTAAACAAACATTAAAGATTTGAAAAAGGAGGTTTAAAATGTGGCCCAAAATTTAGGACAAACATAATGCTTTCTTGATGGCACTAGAGGTTTAGAGGTGGCAGAGATGTAAAATATTGAAATGTCATTAGCCTCTGTTTCTGGTGAAGTAATGACAAAACACCATCATTCTGCAAATCTTTATCAGCCACGTTTTTCTTAATATGAAACACCTGCACTTCCCCCCAGTGTTAGACAAATGTAGCCGCGTTGGTATCTGGCTGCCTTCTCTTCCTCTCTGCTGTTTTTCTTTAATAACCAAACTGGCTGTCAATAATCCGATGATCAGCTTTTCTGTTTCAAGCACCGCCTCTCATGTGTTCTTTAAATTCTTGAACGATGAGGATTAAACCAGCAGTTAAAGGTTTACGACAAACCCATATTTACCTTGAATTATTTTTTAAAATATTAGTTATCATGTATCAGTCTCATGTCTTGATCACGTGAAACAGATAAATAAAAAATGGGAACAGCCAATTTTAATGACATACGGTTTTTATTTATTCCGTGTTGCTTTTTAGTATTAATGAAGTTTGGTAGATTGGTAGTTTGGTAGCACACCTGGATTAATCAATTCATCCATTAATGAAAGACAGGAAACAAAGGAATTGTTCTAAGTTCAGGAAGTAGGAAACCTGTGCATAAAGCAAATTTCACATGCACGAATATTGCCTGTTGCTTAGCTGGAGGACGGCAGTGATTTTCACCTCATCACAGAGTTTCTAACAGAAATAAATGGAGAATATACTACGTTGACCCCTATGTGTCGAGCCCTTAAGTCTACACAGCTAACGGAGCATTCATCGATGACAGCATTGATGATGACGGCTCATTCCACCATTTAACAAACCAAGAAAGAAATATTTTATTTACTCTAGTTAAATATGAATTGCTTCTCATGACCGTTTCTGCACTCATCTTACCATTACCGCTGCTTTTTGTTTAACATAAGGCCATAAATAGTAAGAAAATGCAGAACTACTCTGTTCGGCTGTATCCTGTCATGGATACAGTTCTGAATAATCTATCCTCACACCCCCAACCCAAAGGCTATTCTGGGGCAGAACATACCCAGCTTGTGTCTGAATGCTGAATGCAAGGTGATTTCTGGCACCCACATAGATCAGCAGAACTGGCTTGCATATTATTGAAGCTCTTAAAATGTGAAGTAGATAGTAGAAGTAGTAGTAAATAAATAAGAAATCCCCTGCTGAAAATATTACTGTTATGCTTTACAGAAAAAAAGCCTCTTTTTTCAAAAGAAAGCACAAAACTGCAGCTCTCACTAGTGCTCCTTGAGACTAGTCAGCAAAATCCATAATTCTTTCACCGTGTCACTTTGTTGACATAATTCCTAAACAGACAGTGTAGTTGTAAACTATTTTTACCAAGTTTGCTGCTGTGATTGTCTTGCCGCTTGTGCTTCTTGCTGCGGAAATGTGTCTCGACAATGACAACTACATTTTAGCTCTTGTTCCCCCTGATCTTCAAATCAGATTTACACTGACTACCTTTGATATGTGCAGAGTGAGTGTTTGCATCCCTGTGGACTGTGAGAAAAATAAATAAACCAAAACGATCACATCCACAAACAACCAACAACAAATCTGACATATTTACCATAACAGCCTTTCTGAACTTTGGTCTAAATGAAACACATCCATAAAATAAGTGTTTGTTCTGCACCGTCCTTTGAAGTTGGATTTGTTTTTGCTCTTTAATGATTTCTTTCTTCTGATGATGATGGAAGCCGTGCTGACACCTTCTTTTGCTTCATCAAGTTCCGCTGCACAATTACATGAATTTACTTTCAATAAATTACCATCTTTGCATACATCAGTCAAATCATCCAGCTGAGGCATTCGCAAACAATATGCATTATTAATTTCATTGTCAGTGTTTATTTGGTTAACTTGTAACCGACTTGGACAGCCCATTGCCTTGATGATGCATTTAAAAGCATCAGGGTCGGCTTTTTAAAAGGAAATCAGGGGATGACATGCTTCCACATACCACTTCGCTCCCTGCTGAGGCCACAGAGGGAAAAAAAGGCTGAACTGCAGCGAAAGACCAATCAAAAACTCAAAAGATGCATCATGAGCTGCTGCAGTCAAAACAACAAAATCAGGGAGATCAGCCACATCACAGCGATTCTCAGTGAGCGGTTGCTTGCACTGATTGACTACATTTCAACTTAACTTTCTACTGTCTACAATGGTTAATTTAACACATATCTAGTATTCATGAAAGAAAAACAAGAGTTAAGATGGAAAGTTAAGACTTATCTTTTTTATCTTATGTAAAAGTTTAGCTAAAAGAACATTTTCTGAACTATCTCCACCCTCTAGCAATGTTGAATAAGTGTTGGGCATTGACAGGGAATATCTGCCTTTTATACAGTACAACCCATGTACTCAAACTTGCAGCTCACGCAACACAATTGTGTTTTCCTCAAATATGTGGCTCAATTTAACAGTAAAATGAATAGGAATTCCAACAGGATTACATTTTTGACCAAGGGACATTTTTACAAACTAATAATTGACTACTCACATTTTTCATTTCTGTGCCAAGTTTTCAGACAGCTAATACATTTTGAGGGAGTTTTCTATTAATACAAAAACTAACACTGAGTATGAAGGTCCAGATTAGAGATATATTTATATAGATAAGTTCTCTTTCTTAAACCATTTTGGAATTTAAAACTAGTGAAAGAACCAAATAAATAAGAAAAAATGGGATTGGGACCAGTTCAACAATTCCCGACTGCAGGGAGAAACCAAGAAAAGGAAAAGGTATAATCGTGGTAAACTCTAAATAGACATGCCTGGTAAACTAGGAAATAACACAGCAAGTGAAAAAAAAAACAGAGTAAGGAAACCCCATTTGAAAGTTCCCATCCATTTAGCCCTAAGGGCACCTGGAGGGTGCTCCAATGGCAGCTCTCATCTGCCATCAAACTATTATCGCATATGACAGCTCTTAGGTGCACTCCCAGCTAAATTCCAAAGTCTTCCTCTAGCTTAAACTACACAGGGGAAAAAAGAAAAAAAACATGAGTACAAGTTTTGTACCCTCTTGCAAACATTTCAAATAATTATGTATTACAACAGCCTTATAAAATTAACAAAAGCTGAGGGAAAAGTAGAATATTTTATCTGCATATTATTAAGGAAATATTTATTGCATGGATTCATTAATTAGTACATATGTATTAGTTCTTTTTGTTTCTCTCTGAAAACAGGAAGGTCTTGTGTTCCATTATAACATATTTAAAATACAGAATGATACAAAATCTTTATTCCCAGTTAATCTTCAAATGAATTAATTTTTAACAAAACATGGAAATATGAAAAAATTTATAGGGAAATAAACTGAAAGGTAATTCTATCAGCAGAAAAAGAAACGAAAATTGCATTGCTGTTTTGAAAAATAACCAACTTTGAATCAATCATGAGAGCAAATCCTGCTTAATTTTCTGTCCAGTAATGGTTTGTAATTTATTACAGATAAAGGGCTATTTGTAGTGTTTTGAGATGCAGTGAATGCTAAAGATTTGTATCATCCTTCAACTGAATTGCTTTTCTTCCGCGTGTCATGTTTTATGTCATGCCATCAGTGTTTGATTGTAAAGTAGATGAGTGCCTGGGCCATCAGAGACACATAGAGAAAGCAGGGACTCGAAGATTCCTACTTTATCTGCTAGACATAATGATGGCATCCACCTGCTGTTTTATGGTCACAGCTGGAACAGTGAAGCCTCTATTTCGCCCAAGTGCATACTCCCTCTCCTCCACCTCCCTGTTCTTTGTTTTTTCCCTCATATTTTACCTTTACTCTTCTAATCAGTCTCTCTCATTTTCATCTTAGTCATCAACCATCCTTTTTTAATTGCCCTCTTTTATCCCCTCTTTATCCAACTCCGGATTCAACACCCTTCCTCCACTTGCCCTTCCCATCTTTGTGGCTCATTGCTCTGATGCTCTTTTTATGGTCAACAGCCATGAGCTCCTCATCTTGGCTAGTATGGCCTCATGTGTTTTGAGAGGGGATGAGTAGATGAGGGAGTAAAGGCCCACGAGGTGCCCAAATAGCCAAATATCAGAACAATATGTCACACAGCTGCCTGATGACCTCAACCATTCAACCTTGCAGGGCTCTGACTGGGTGTTTTATCCTGAGGGCAGTTGCAGCATAGAAGCAATATGTCTTTTTCATACTGCAAAATATTCGTACTTTGTTATCAAATGATTTGCTTGCAAGACCAGGGCACAGTTTGGAATTCATGATGCTTTAGACTGAGCAGATACATCTCTATACACCTGTGGATCTTTCAAATGCAAACCAATAACAAGTGTTGTCATTTGCACAAAAGGTCATTGTTACATTTAGCAATAACAGAGAGTAAAGTTTTAAGCTCCCTATTTGTCTTAGTCTCACTGCTCTCCTTGGGTCTTTCTTTAACAACAATGAAAAAGGTTTGGTGACATTTTTGGCAGATTCAAATGCACCCTTCCGATTCATATCCTAGTCTGTTTGGGATAATGTGAATGTGCAAACAAATGCACTCAGTCTGCCTATGAACACAGATCTTAGTGTGTTTATAAAGGAAGCAACCTAAAAAACAAAGTTTATTTGTAAAAGTATCATTTATAATTATGGGTTTAGCACGGCAAACCTGGTAAACACAGCCAAATAATGAATGTGTGTGGGTACAGGCAGCTATGGACAAGAGAAAGAGACAAGGTCTAAATGTGGAAGAATTTTGTAAAGTTTCTGATCAAAATCTGAATAATTCTGACAACTAGAATCTCATGCAGCTCAATTTTGTTGCTTCCAGTAGATAATGAAATATGTTTTGTAAAAGGTCTCACTCGAGAAAAAAATGCATAAATGCAATCTCAGATTGGAATAGTGATGCATCTCCACAATTGAGCAAGTTTTGTACAGCTTGTACAGACTTCATAAAGTTCCATCTTATATGTGTAGATTTTATAATAATAACAATTACAAAATAAAATAAAATGAATGAAAATAATAAAGGTAGCAGCATGAAATATTTAATCCAGACAATGGAAACATGGTCAAATAAATAAAAAAGAACAGTTAAGATCAATACTCAGCTTTGGTTGAAGACGAATAAGTTCAAATCAGTTTGACAGTCTTACGCCACAACAACAGACAATGAAATACACAAAGTTTTCTCCTGTAAAAGGCAACATGGAAGTTAATCATTTGAAGGAAGTTTTAAAAAGAGAAAAGATCAACTTCTAATGGACAACATAAGGAAAATAACAGTATAGCCAAATTCCTGGTTCAGGGTGGGTGAGAATTAGAATATTTGATTTTGGAATCAAAGGATCTCCCAAATCGTACAGAAGGAGGTATGGCACTACCTATGTGGTACCTCATTTCATACGACCACTATTGGCTTTACCACAAATAATAATAAGTTCTGCAGCTCACCTAATGTCACAGCTCTACTTCACTGCACATTGAATTAATTTCTCATTTGATCAAAAGCATATGGTGCTGCACGTGCAGCAGTTTTATGTAACTCATCCAGCAGACAGTGTAAAGCAGGCCATTCAGGAGATGCTAAACACAAGGAAATGAGAAGGTTGTTGTTACATGGCTACTTTTTTTCAATATGTTGGTAATAAAGACCAATTTCAGAGAAAGAAGAAAGGTTGTGTTAAACACAATCTGCAGATTTACAGAGGTTTTAAGGATATACATTGAAAGATTTTAATTTGATTATTGAGGTAATTATATTCCCCAAAGCGGAGCATTCATGTTATGGTTTCACCCGACCACCGCCACCAGATAACTTTTGCGAGTACCATAACTCGAACAATTTTTGCAATTGGATTTTGTTTACTCCCCAACGGGACGACCTGTATCAAATTTCATAATTTTTGGATTTTCGGTTTCCCCACCAGGTGGCGCTTTATGCGCAAAAAAAAAAAAAAAAAAAGATTTTTGGCTATATCTCTGAAAGTATTTCTCTTATTGACATCAAATCAAATGCAAATAAAAGGTGCACCTATGGTGTGCTTTATATTACTGTATTGTGTCTATTCGAGGATTGGGAATTAGGAGGATTGGGGGCGTTTGGGCATAAACCCCCAGTCATTGCTTACGACTGCATAGACCTTGTTATACTATGCTAATGTCTGATACAGAAGCCTTATTCAATATCCACCAAAAAAAGAGAAAAACTAATACAAATTGATGATACACAAAAATAAGTGAACAGTAAGAAAACAAATAGCATCTGAGTTAAATTTTTTAACAAGTCTCACTTTTTGTCCCTTTAAATTCCCCGTCATGATCATCATTTCTCAGCTCAGTCAAGAAACCCTCACCTGACCACATTTCAGACAAGTGATCTCCAAGGAACCTCATAGCAGGTGTTTCTAGACAACTTCTGACTGACTTTACTGAGGAAGATTAGAGTTTAGACTAAAAATAGGAGAAACAAATCATTCAGTCTGAAATTACTCAACAGCAGAAGGAGGGGGGGAAAAAATCATGATCGCAGCTCAGGCCCGTCAACAACCCAAGATGTCCTCTGAGAGCGGCACCAGCTTGACAACATGTCAATATCACTTTGAGTGCTTCCCTGCAAACACAGCTCTTTGGGAAATCTCATTTACTACAACAGTTTTACACACAAAAAATGGCAGCAAACATTTGACAAATGCAGGGGGAAAAAAGAGCAGTTGATCTTAGACTGCAGGAAGACAATTTAAAAAAAACATCCTAAAACAACACTTCTTTGTTGATCACTGTCAATGTGATTACTGGACCAGACAGTCTTGTGTAACTTAAGGCTGCTGACGTCCATCTGTCTGAGATCTTACGCTCACAGGAAAGAAAGAGCTTTCCTTGAGTTTAGCCTCCTGTTCGACTACCTCTTATATCTGTCAGTCACAGACCTCTCAGAAGCTGACAGGATGATTGAATACAAGTCCTTATTAACAGTGACAACTTCAGCTCCAGTTAAGCAGACCTGAGCAAACAGAAAACTGTGGCGTGCAAGCACAACACACAAAAACAGCTTTCAGTTTGTCTACAGGCATCCAGACAAAACTGGAAAAGCATGAAATGGGAAAAAAAGAACACAAACACACACATCTTTGGTTTATTTATATTATTGTCCCACATAACAATAGCTTTAGGTTGATAGGTGTTATTTGTAAAAGGTAGGCAGAACATTTGAAAATATGAACAAGCAGTCCTTTTTTTATGAAGAACTGCATAATAGTGAATATGCATATTGAAGCATGTCTTGCAATTTCCATATTTAGCACTACACCCTTTAGGTGGTTCTCTTAGTCTCCAGGGGCGACAGCCACTCTTGAGTGTGATTTGTCCCAGGGGTTGCTACACATGCTGAATAAACATGAGCTTAATTCTCCTTCCACTACACTTGTAAGGGGTCAAAGTTTGTATTTACAAGAACAGCAAATCCACTTATAATCAACACCTGTTTTGGGAATAATCTTCATTTTATAGATGGTGTTTGTTATAGAATAAAATATCACTTCATTTTCTATCTGTATATTACATATTACTGATATAACCTTTTTTTTTCAATCACCAATTACTATTTTCTAAATGAATAAACTTGACATTTTAGAGAATATGGACATTTTTCTCCTTGCAGTCATATATTAATACCATTACTTTCAACAGCAAATTTATTTACACTAAATGTTACTAAACACAGTACATAGACTATTGACTGCTTCAATCTTCATGTACCCCTCTACATGCAAATTAAATATTTTTAATCAAACACATATTTCCCTGAAGGGTTTTAAAAATGTTTTCATGCACGGGGCATCATTAACAAAACAGCAATAGGCCACAATCTGATCTGATCGATATATTCCGTACATCTGAAAAACTGGGTCACATTGTTCAATATGGTCTAGATTACATTATGATTTTCAACACTTCTTATAAGGAACAGACTTTGTTTACCACTGGATTGTTTTCAGACTGGCTGATCTACTTTATGAAGGCATAATGACTTAAAATGATATGAAGATTATGTATAGATATTTGATTCTGAACAAAAGAAAATACCATGTTTAGTACTTCATTTATTAAAGATGGTGAGAGGACTAAGTAAAGTAGTAAGGGGGAAAAAAATTGTACAAGTTGTCTTCCTCCATAGTTCATTCTTTTCAACTTTTTAGCAATTTTCTTACAATTTATTTAAACAAATCCATATTTACACAAATGTTAGGGTTTAAACAAGTTAATTTTAATGGTTCCCTGTACATTATACAATTTTGGCATTAATAAGGCATTTCGATGCCAATTAACAGTGATGGAAAATGATTTTGCTAGGATAGGATAATAAATCATTAGCAAGTTTTTACCAAGGGTTAAATGAGAAATCATATGACGCACAGCAGAGTTGCAAAGTTGCATGAGGAAGGACATGAAACTAGCTGGGATTGACTGTAAAGGTTTCCATGCATCTTCTGCCAAAAGCAGTCATTTACTTTACATCCTGTCTGTGTCAGATCCCCATATATCCCCATATATTAATGTCTCATTAACAAGATCATTTAATGGCAACCAATTTCTCTCACTTTTTTCTTGTGAAAAACAAATACAATATGAAATAAATCGAAGAGCCCAATATGAGGTTTTACCTATTGGCACTGTAATCTCTAGATTTTAAGATAGCCAGTGCTCCATGTTCTCTTCCCAACCAAAAATACAGTGATGTATCAAATCTAATTTTATTCATAAAACACTTTTTACATGAGTAAAACAAAGGGATTTTTGTCTCAAAAACAACTTTTGAAAGACAAAAACACAAGTTTATTAAAGAGCAAATTACAAAACATATACACAGTCATACTTTTTCTGTCTCACACATACACATAACATGAAACACAAATAGAGCCCAGCCCACAGAATCGGTGATGAAGGGCAACCTTTGTGGAGTCCAATTCTTACTTATTCAACTTATTGCTGGCAATGGGGACCAAGCTTCAACATTGAACGTCCAAGGACTGGACCTTACGTACAAGTGGAACCTAACGAACCTGTAGCAACGCCCACATGAGTCATTGAGGAACATGATCGAACTCCTTCTCGAAGTTTACAAAACACTTGGAGCCACCAGTACCCTAAATAGGGTATAGAGCTGGTCAGGTGTTCCACGACCAGGATGAAAATCAGACTTCTCCTCAATCTGGAGTTTGGCTATGTGATGGAATATCCCTGCCAGGATCCCTAAATAGACTTTACCAGGGAAGTTGAGGAGCGGATTCCCCTTATATTTGGAGCACAGGTTTCCCTTTTAAAAGAAGAGAAACGCTGCCACAATCTTCCAGTACAGAAGTCACTGTCCCCAATGTCCATGCAATGTTGCAGAGGCGTGTCAGCCAGGACAGGCCCATAGCATTCAGAGAAACATCTATCCCCAGGGCCTTGTCAACAAGAAACTGTTTAACCACCTCAGCAAATTCTGCCCTGAAGATCAAAGAGTCCACAACTGACTCCATCAGCTTTGCTTCTTCATCAGAAGATTTGTTGCTGGGATTGAAAAGGTGTTCAAAGTACTCCCTCAAGTGACCCACAGCTGTAGAGTCAAAGTCAACAACCTCCTATCCCCACTGTAAATAGTGTTGATGGAACACTGCCTTTCTCTCCTGAGTACCCGGATGGTTGACCAGAATCGTCCCCTACCATTTGAGCCAACTTACCACCAGGTGGTGATTGGTTAACAGCTACATCCCTGTCTTCACCTAAGTGTCCAAGCTAATTTGATTTGATTTGCTCAAGTCAGATTAAATTACTACAAAGTTGATCATTGAATTGCAGCGTGTCCTGGAAACTCTTTTGCTCAGAGATGGTGTTTGTTATAGAAAATTTAATAGTCAAAGAAATACAATGACAAAACAACACTCGGGTTCAAACAAAAAGGTGCCATTCCTGCTGCAAGCTCTCTGCTAGCTCATAATCAGGTGTGCTCAACAGCTTGGAAAGAACAGCAAATATTAAAAAGTAACAGAACAATTTGCAACAAGGCTGGTTTAATTCAAGGTTTTCATATGTTTTTCAGTAAGAAGCAGTACTGTCCCATAAGCTAAAGGCTAATGCTAACATTTTCATATCAATAAGTTCATGTTAAATTTAAAAACTCCAAACAACTGTGATTCCTTAAGATGAAGTTTTCCCCCCATTTCTTTGAAACAGTTTAAGCCATGACAGGATTCCCTGCTGCCAGTTTTAGTCTTAATTGTAAAACATACATGCAGCGTAAGCAACCCACTTTAATTGTCATTTTTCCATCGCAAAACTACCTCCCTTATTCTTCTCACCAATTAGAGTAGAAAAAATATTTTGTCTTTAGACCTTTCCTCAGTATGCGCTCCATCTCTCCCCACTAAATCATTCAACAGTGCTTTGCCTCTCATTACCCTCTTAGCAAAACTTCCTCAAAAATCACATAAATCAGCGCCTGGGAATAAAAAATAAAACCCTTCCTGCAAGCTCTTGGGATTTTCTCTAACAGTTTTTTTAAAAAAAACCCTTGCAGTCCTGAGGACTGGCTTAGTTATGTTCCTTGGTTTCTCTACACTGATGTAAAACCTGAATGATTGTCTCGCATCTCTATGTGCTTCTGTGTTCAGACTCAGTTGTATAAGAATGAGTTTATTACAGACTCAACTTATGAAGCTCAGAGAAGTTACAATAGAGGATGGACAGTACGCAGCGTATCCTGATGCCAAAAAACATTCACATCAATAAAACCCCAATTTAAATAGATTGTACATCGTGCTGCATTATTCCCTGTGACTATTATTATTATTTGTTGGATTAATAATGAATGCACATAATTATATATATATATATATATATATATATATATATATATATATATATACGTATATAGATCG
>JBAMHX010000019.1:14858082-14870934 GCA_037177515.1 Pseudomugil tenellus
GGACATCTCCACGGGCCCTTGGGGGGGTTTGGGAGGGAGGAGGTGTTTGTTTGGGCGTTTTTGGTTTTTTTTTTTTTTTTTGGGGGTTTTTTTTTTTTTTTTTTTTTTTTTTTTTTTTTTTTTTGAAAGAAAAAACTTTCTAAACTTTCATCGGTCCTGTACACTTTGTAGTGCCGGAGCATCAACTCTCAAAGTCAAGGAGCTTGGCTAGATTTCCCTCTGGAGACCATCTCTGAGATTTCCCTTTGTAAATTTCCGCAAGACTACTGAGAGAGGCGAGTGATAACGTGGTTTAAGATGCTAACACCTCGCCATTAACATGTGGCCAGTGCTAGCGCCCTCTCATCAGCGCCCCAAGGGTTTCCTCCTCTGAAATGCTCTTTTAGCAGCTCCCTGACAGGCAAGCGCTTGGCTTTCTAGTTAATTAAAGGGAAAAACATGGCCTTAACTGGTGCTTGGTCGCGCCCAGCCTGCATAATGGGACGTAATTAACTTCCCCTCATCGTTACTTCACTTCAAAGGGTCGGTTTTGAGTCAGCCATGCAGACACACATACACAGATGTGCACACATACATATAAAATGTGTATGTATGACTGCTTGTGCACAAAATAGATCCCTATAACTCTCCTCGGGGAGTTGCTTATGAGAGCCCAAATTGTCGGGTAGATTCTGGCGAAAAATAGAAAAAAATTGGTTTCACTAACTTATGAGTAAACGTTGTCTATGAACACACACACACACACATGTTGGGAGCAGTCTGTAATGGTGTCTGCTCTACCAGTCTGAATATGATGTTATATTTTGGCTGTTGCTTTGCTCTGCTCAACTGCCATTGTCTTGTTCCGTGTGACATAGAAACATAAATCTTGAAGGCAGGAGATTGTTGTACAGACATTACAAAGCACCTTTCATCGGTGTCTCATCTGTTCTCCTCTTCTTTTTGCCGAGCCAGAGCAAATTTTAAAGTTTCAAGGTCATCTGATGGAGACGAAACATAAGTACTTGAAAAGTCCTGCATGTGAGGATGGAAGTCATTTGAGTTTAGTTTTTATCTATTTGAATCATTGTCACCTTGGTAAGATTGCAAATTTTAAATACATTTTCTGAACTTTAAACCTTATTTTAAAATGTTTATCCAAGAACAAAAAGTGTTGCATTGTTTTTTTGCATTTTTCACACACAAATTCAGAACTACTAATAAAGTGTTGTATATAGAAATATGCATAACACGGCAGTGTATATTGGGAAAAAAAAAAAAACCCTAAATGCTGACATCTGCCACATGCATTTTGTTGTTTTCAACATTGCGGTGTTGAGACATGTTTGCCCCCTTTCTCAACTAAACCAAGGTACCGTGAATTTCCCAGCTGTGAGTGGACGAGCAGGCGACAAGGCTTGGCCAAATCAGACTGATGGCAGGGCTCTGTTGGCTTTTTGCAGTTATTTATTCATGTGTTTATTCTTCCTGTCGTTACCCCTCTGATCCAACGGTCTCTTTCGCCGCTGGGTCAACGAGGAAACAGTGTCTCATTACATCAGGTGTGATGTACCTACCAGCCCCTATGTGTGTACCTCTGATAGAAAACAATTGTTAAAAAAAAAGTTCTCATAGTGAAGTAAACCTCAAAGTTGTCCAATTCTGAAAGAGTAAAAGATTGCTCATTAAAACCTGTTGGCTGATAAGGACCTCAAAATTAGTTTGTCAAATCCTTCAAATAATAGCTGTCTTGATAATATTCCACTTATCTTGACTGGTAACATTTATAAGAAATGATAATCTGTGCCCAGTGTGACATTTCACAGGATGATATTTGCTTGGTGGCTGCTACAAGTGATGATGGTCAAGTATTAGTCACAGCATGGAGTGTAAGACGAGTGCAGGACGGACCATCATTGGTCAACAGTGGTGGGCACCTCTTTAACCATTGTATCGTTCATGTCTTAGTGACCGCCCCCACCACACACACACACACACCATGAACAGTTGCCGTGTTACAGTTGCTTGTCCCCGATGTGCTCCACAGTTACTCTGAATTTACATGTGTGCTAATTAGACTGGAAAAAATGATTGGCTGCTCACAGCATTGCAGTAAAAAGGACTGCGTACAACAACACACACGCTCGCCTGCACATGCAGACACATATGGGCGTCTGCATACACAAAGCCCTGGTGGACAGTAATGCATTGGGGCGTGCCCCATCACACTGTGTCAAGAGACACACCTCGGCAGAGTTTGGGCTCTGTCACATGTGATTTACTCTGCGTCACACAACCTCGCACCCCTCCTTCCTGAGTGTACAAATCTATCTCCTTCCAAATCTCCTGCGTGCGTGCGTTCCATATCATTTCCTCCATATTGTGAAAGCTTTAAGCTGTGCTGTTGTGTTTTCCTCAGGGTGGTTAGTGATAAAACCCCCACAGAGCTTCACCATAATAGTCCTAAATCAGCCTTGTAGTAATAACACCTTACCCTATATTATTCCTCCTGCAATCATATGTGCTGAGGCCCCAAACTTCTACTAAATGACCCTTTTTGATGTCTCCACTCCTGGCAGGACACAGCAGACCTTCTACTTTGAGCTTTACATAGTCACACAGAGTGAAGAAACAAGCATATGATGAGCAAAAGGCAAATATACACACAGCCATACATGCAGGGCATCAAATACAGAGAGAAATATTTTTACCTGCATCAAGCGAGTTAGGAATGTTCACCTTTAGTCATTTGTTTTATCAAAAACTATTGTAGAATAAATAAATTACACAGAATCGGAAGGGAGTTCCTACAATTTCCAGTTTTTCTTTTTCTCTCACAGTCAGTCAGAGTGTCGCCGAGCTCAGTTTTTCAGCTGGTGAACTGAGACCCTAAAAGTGGGTCACAAGTTCTGCCAGTGATGTGCTCAAAAGAATGTTGTTCACTGGACCGTCAATTCACAGACAAGGTCAAATTGGATTACTCAGTTCAGAACCTCTGCGTTCCCAACTATTAGTTTCACACCAGTGCAGAATGCTGTCTGCCTCCATTCAGCTTCAGCTTCATAATTTAAAAACATTACAAGGTCAGTTGTTTGCAGGTCCTCTTGTGGTGCGTGTGTGTATGTCTGTGCATCTGTGTTTGTGAGTGTTTAAAAAAGAAACACATGTAGCAACAACAGCTCCAAAAAGACCATGCTGCTGTACAGTTTAAACATTGCTGAAAGACCACAACCTGATTCAGTGAGACATGGAGGAAATATTTCATTTTCTCTCTATGATTTTGCCAAATATTCATCTTTTTTTTTACTTGTTTTGTGTGTTTTTTTCCTTTTTAAAAACTAAACAATGGTCACTCCAAATTACTTGTGTGTTAGTTACACAAGATTAAATTTCCTATTCAAAATCTTTTTAAATCATTTGATTAGTTATGCGTGCGTAATAACACAGTTGGACTCACAGCAATTACCAATGCTTATGTACATTTCATGCATTGCAAATTTCAAATCATCTGTGCGTTTGTGTTATAAGGTGTTTCACTTTAATTAAATATATCTGTTCGCTTATCCCCTGCATTAGAAAGTGCTGGAATTACTGGATCTAGACATTACAACTAATATCATGTTTGCATAGTCCTGTTTCATCAATTTGTAAAGATGCCATCATAAACTTAGAAGTAATAACTATGTTTTAGTATGAATTCTTACTCTATTATCATTCTTTGCAATAAAATATTTTATTATATACAAATTATTATTATTAAAAATTATATTATTATTATTATAAATATTATTATTAATATTTTACTGTTAAACCTGCAAGAAGAAAACAAATCACTGAATAAATTACATTCTAAAGCACACATCAAAAAAATTATCAATAATTTTATCAGGAATTTCAGTGTTTTTTTCTTTTACAGAAGGTGACAGAAATGTATGTTTGCAATACAAAAATAAACACCACAAAGCAACTCTTTTTAACACACCCAACCTTTAAAGAATTGGTGCATGTGTGAGAGAGCACGTGAAAGAAAATGCTAATGACACATTTTAAATGGAACAAAAACTGTTTTCAATTTTACCCAACATCTCCCCAAAAGGCCCTGAGGTATCTATCATCCTTCACAAAAAAAGAAAAAAAGGAAATCATCCAATTTACCAAAAGAGGGACGAGTCAGAAAAAAAAATCTGAAGTCCCAATTATGAGTAATTACCACTTTTCGCTCTCGACATGGTGAAATGATTTGATGCCTTTCAGAAGGTAGTCTGTTTAAGCTCAGCACAGACATCTCCCTCTGCCTTGTGTTAGTCTTTGACTGTGGCTAATATGATCATCTGGTGGAGAGAAAAGACAGAGTTTAAAAATGATGGCGCTGAAGTTGGATCTGCCGGTCATAAATCATGCAAGGTGGTACAGTTCTGAGATGAAGCTGAAAGCATACGTGCTACGACAGCCTTTAGCTGGGACCAAAGCTGGAATAAAAATGAAAATACCTCTGAGGTGTACATGAGGTGGAGCGATGTGCTGTGTTGCACGCACATGTATCTGTATGTGTTTAATGCCTTAGTTGGCCCTGTCATATTTCAATCCCCCCCCCCCCCCCCTTCCCAAAAAAAAACATAGTGGGCAAACAGTTGTTAGCGAAAGCTATAACTGCTTTCCTGAAAGTTTGTCAAATCTCTGCATGTTAAGGAAGTTGTTGCTGAATAGGAGACTTATTTCTAGTGCTGCACTTCGGACTGTTGGCATGGTGAAGACAACTATTACGTAGAAGTAAACAAACCCCTCAATCCTTTTTTGTCATTACCATAAAAAGTATGTCCAAAATACGTTAAAACAGTAACTTTCGGATCAATTCTACAACAACTTCTTTTGGACAACTGGGCAAACTCCAAACTTAATGGCTTCCCAGGTAAGGTATCACTCATTTTCCAAGTTGATTTTCACACAATAACAGGTAAATTTTTAATATCAGTCTAAATCATGTAATCATTTTAGGGAGCACAAGTTAACTTTGATCCAAAACAAACAAAATTATGACTTAAATGAGTCGTATTTCTGGCAATAATTCCAAGTAAAACTTATTTCTATTCTAAACTCAAACTCTGTTTTTTTTTAAATAGCACAGACCCTTAATCAGAAAAGCAGTGGCTTTTTCACACATATACTTGGAGTGTTTTAAATGTTACAAAGATGAAATGATAGAAATGAAGATTTCAGTTAGAGTCCAATAAATCTGAAAGCAGATTTTTATTTAAATAATAAGAATCTTATTTCAATTTAGTTTTTCACCATTTTGCAAGACATTATCACAAAAGAAATAAATCATGCTCTAAATAAATCTTTTTTTTTAGGGTGGGAGCACTTCTTCCTTTAACATGATGGTTTATAGGTTCACTAATAGAGAACTTGTGTGAAGTCTGTGGTTAAACACCGTTTACTCCGAAAAACACCAACAAATACACAAAAGATGGCTTTTACACCCAGGTGGAGACTTTGGAATGAAAAGCTACTACTTCTCAAAGTGCTGTGACCCCTCTTATACCTCAAATCACAACAAAAGCCCTTGGAAAGACGAGCAGAGAGCGTCTGTCTATCTCTGAAAAACACACAGACATACCAGCGTATGATTTAGACACGGCATTCACACACACCCAAACACACACATATTCAAACCAACACCTGCGAAACCTCAGCACTGCATCTCAGCATTGACAAAAAGGTAAATACAGTTCCAATCCACCTGGTCGTTTGATGGTTCACAGACTCACACATGACAATGCATTGATTTTTATTTTTCCCTCCCCCTCTCTCTTAGCTCTGCTGGGCGTGTAGACAGAGCAGTGTGGAGAAATCCATTAAGCCGACACTTCTCGTTTCCATTGACTGACAGGCCTTGACGGGCTCGGGCTTTTGGCCCACCTGCTTGACTGGCAGCTCGACAGTTAAACAAGCCTTCCAGTTGCTATAATAGTTTAAAACACTTTCAATTACCAGAGTCAAACAAATCCAGCAGACAAGCGCTTGGGTGCTCCTCCACAAGCAATCCCACACCCCGGCAAGTCCCTCTATCGCTTGGTTTATCAGGACACAGCAACAACAATCAGAAAGGGATTTTATTTTTTTTTTAAAAAAGGGGGGGGGGGGGAGTACACAAAGGAGACAGGAAGTTGGTGAGAAAAATTGCAGAGTAGAAACTGTACCATACCTTGACGAGAGGTTTTTTTTTTCCTTGTTTCACAAGTCTTTAGCCCTTTTTGCAGACTCATTGCATTACTTTCCTGTTTGGAAAACAGAGCCAATTCATGTGCCTATAAGATTTATAACAAAAGTCATTAAGCATTAAGTAAATGAGTTTTGACCAACCTTCTGACTTCTGCAAAAATCACACAATAACAAGAGGTTGGGCACTTTCCACAAATCAATGAAATCTCACAGTAATAAGATAGACTCATAAATCTCTTGTTAACAAGCACTTCACAGCAGCTCAGCTGCATCTCCAGTTGCCTCTCAACACTACAGTCTCTCAGACTTCAAACTAAAAACATACATAAAGAAGACTCTGATTTTCTGATACAATTTTTACTTTTTATTCATATTAAAACCACAAATACTTGATAGAAATTCTGTAATTTGTGGCTCATCTAAATGATTGTATGTGACAGTAAACACCTCTGCAAACCATCATATTTTACTCTTTATTATTTGACATTAGAAAGACTCTTACTTACTCTCATTTTAGCTATCACACAATTTCATTAAAGAAATGGTATGTCATTACATGACAGATACGGCATTAAGAAACTAACTAATTCAAAAGAAATGTTAAAAAAAAGTCAGCACACACAGAGAAACACACAGATTTCTAGCTCAGAAAATAATCATGGAAAGCTAAACTGTTCTGTTTCTGGTCTGATTCTTTATTTATGACACCAGAACGGAGGGAACAGAGTATTTCTATTACAACTGACAACTAACCAAATACTGTAAAATGTTACAGATTGTAAAATTATTATTTTATTAATATAATACTTCTGTTTAGCATATTCCTTCTTTTTTCCTATTGTGTGTGATTGTGTGATATATCCTGAGAGCATTAGCAACACACTCCTTTGCTGGAGGTTTGTTTGTGCATAATTATGTGGGATCAGATGCACCTTCAGCTCCTGCTTCAGAAACAATTTCCTTGTTGCCCCAGAAACACAACGCACACACGCAAACACACACACACACGCTCACAACACTGAAGTCAGTCCCTCTTTGTCCTTGAATTGCTGAGTTGTGGAGCTGACAGAGTGTAAGGTGTGTGGCTGATGCAGTAAAATACTCTGTGGGTGAGTCCACAGTTGTCTTTCCTCCAACATTTTCTATTTTTTCAGGATTGTGAAGCTGCAAGTTAAAAAAAAATTGGATGGAAACGGCAAAAAAATGTCCTTTACTTCTCTGAATAAGTTGTGTTTTTCATTTTAATCATGTGCACTAGGAAAGCTGATCAATCACACTGAGCGCAAACTGTTGTTAGATAAACAAAGCTGGATCAAATCAAATAACAATCACGATTTCCAAATTGTAAAACTAAATTCTGAAAACCACAAGTCCATACGTGGTCAAAACTACTTTTTAATAAGATATAGATACAAGGACAGCAACTTGACATCTTGTTTCTTGAAATGAAAACACACTTTGGTGTGTATTTTCTGTGAAGCACATTTTCATTTAAATTTACTTTACAATTTAAATTCAGCACATATTTCAACTGTTTTCTCAACAGGGAAGCAATGTATACTTATATTCTACCTAAATATTATAACAAAAAAGTTTCAAATATCCCTCAATTATTGCTAAAAAGGTGTTTATGCTCTTATGAGATAGTTTTTAAGATGTTCCGATACAGAAAAATATCGCAAAAGATTAATGGAAACAATTTTACAATGATGCGTCCTTTGTTGTGATGTAGTAGGCGAACAATACGGTGATACTTTTTTACAATTAATTACAAAGAAAATGAAGGAAAAAGGAATTTAAAAGCCTAAAGAAAACTTAACACTCAAAATAACTAAGAAATACTTATTTTGAGAAACTGAGAAACAAATCTCATAAAATCTTGTCCGGCTAATGACATTTTATAATTGATGCTCATGTACGTAACACTATTCAATACCTGGAAACTGCAATTATAGTTTGTCAAAAATATACAAATATTGCTTTAATTTGCAAAAACCTATAATGGAAACATAACTTATAACAATCATCTTCAGTTTTCCTAAAAGTGATGTTGAATTCATCATATATTTTTTATTTAAATTTATTGATCTTTATTTTCATTTGGGGAAATAATTTTGTTATCTTAGAAGGATAATAATAAGGTAAAATGTTTATAGATTTTCCTTTTTACTCTATTTACTAAGAATTTTCCCATACTGGACTGAGGACAATCACTGACTATGTTTACAAAAACTAACATATTTTCTATTGTAAGCAAATCAATCTGATAAGAGATTCTAACTGACATGATGACTTGAACGCCATATAAATTTGAGACAGCTAATATTTTCACAAAATAGGCCATGTATATATCATATATAATGATACATTTAGCTTCAAAGAATTAATATTCATGAGAAAAAAATTCAGATTTTGTTCAAGGGTCAAAGAAAGAAAGATTAAAGAAAGAAAGATAACTTCTCCCCCCAGTTGTTCTTGGGTTAGGCTTTAAAGGGTTAAGGTTAGTTTTATCTCTCTAAAGTAAAGCTAGTAGCTACCGGTACATATTGATTTTTTTCTTTTCTTTTTCAGGCTATTTTGCTAATAGCTCTTAATTATTGCTTCCCAGCTGTGTGTACTTGGTGAAATGACACAACATTATGACAAGCGGTACCAGTGCAGCAACTGCACATGACTTATGTGTTCAAAACACTACAGCTGTGGGAGACTACCCTAACACGCATGCCAGACCAGAAATGCCATTCTGCTTACTGTGGTCTGGCAGGACTCGGCAGGCATTAGCTTTCACCAGGGCTGTAAATGAAAGTCAGAGAGCTTCACAGATAACTAAATCAGTTTTAAACTGAGAAAATGTATCATTTTATCACTGTGAAGAGTTGCTTCTTTGATGAGACTCAAGTCCAACCTTTTCTACACATACATTAGCTCAGTGCAAAGAAGGTATACACTTTTTTTATATGAATGAATTAAATGAACTAGGATAGGCAATCAAAGTGTTGTACATTATTAGATAAAACCTATGAGTTTAACTATTCAGTCTAACTTCTTGTTACCTAAACTATATACTGCTGCTCACAGAGCATCGTCTGGCTGCTGCTCTATGTAATATCTTCACTGAACATGTTAGACTAATTAAAAAAAAACAAAACACTGAAATTATCTATTCTGCGTTGTTTTGAGAGGTTTGTGAGTGCTTGTTTTAAAGCCATTGAAAGTGTCAGTCAGATATGCAAGTTGAAACAAGTCACTTGCAGTGTGACACACCTGAAGTTTATTGTAATTTAATGTTGTGAGACTAGGGTTTCTAATGCTTCCAGATGCTGGGAAAGTGATCATCTTTAAAGCAGTTGTGTCTTTAAAAACTAATTATAAAAGAATTCAAACAATTTGTTTTGATTGGAAATGTTAGTTTTAATCAAGCGCCTTCAGAAAATAAAGGACAAAAGGAAATTTTCTTACTCTTTTATTCACAATGTTAGTTCTCAACAAAACAGAGTTTTATGGCAGCTGTGTTGACAATAAAAAGGTAACAGAATACATTATTACAATGATACAGCACATCTTAAAACAATATATTAGCGTTGTAATTTTCACGTCCAGAAAGAACTATATATGTAGATGTCTGACAATATAGGTTGTAAAGACAATTAAAAGCATTTGAATGGCATTTTCTGACATCATTTGTATAACATTTTATTTGATGCTCAATAAAGCACATTTATGTGACCCAAATTAGATCAACTGCAGAGTAGGATTTTAAATCTTTAGAACTTAAGACAAAAAATGATTTTTTAACCCCTTAATACTTGCTGAAAGGGTAAATTGTCAACTAAAATCTAAATATTGTTTGCATATCTTTGTTACATTCCAAATATAGGTTCAGAAATTTCGATGAATGTGTATCTGAGCTCAGTTAAGTGTTAAAAGATCTTAAGTATTAAACTCTTGTTACTAATGCTCCCTCTAATCTTTACCCAGGCTCTCTCTCCAGGTCAATACATGTAGGCGCCACACTGCAAAGAGCCCAGGACCGACCATGTAAAGTGACTCTTCAAGCCTCCATCCCCCAGCCTCTGTTGTCGGACACTTCTCGCCCTTAACAACCACCATTGATTCCCCCCGCCCTTTTCTGATGAAGATCTGGTCGGCATTTAATCTAACATTGTAGCCTTTTGCTGTAGGACATGCTGAGCATGCCATGCTAATCAATTGGCCACCACAACCACGCTTGGGCACTTATCTTTACTTCTGCTGATGAGAAGTAAGCAGCAGTAACCACAGATCTGTTTAAAATTGATCTCTTCATTCATCTATCTGTAAAGGCTGAATATCAGACTCAAAATGCATACCATGGACAGTAGGCTGTCTCTAAATAATAAAACTCATCAATGTCCATGGAGAATCACATTATTGCAAATGCGTCCAAGCCAAATGGTAATTGCCATTTAGTTCTAGCGCTTAAAGGTGCATTACAGGTTTGGTTAAACCTTCCTTCAAGCCTCTTAAATTGGTTTGCTGTATACAGAAATATGACTTGATGGCCACCAGAAACCCTCTTCAGGCAAGGACAAGTTTAAAAAAAAATTTAAAAAATACACGCAAAATATTGCATGACATTATCATTTTAAAAAATGTCAAGCCTTTTGACTCTCTGGACTCTCAGGGCATCATGATCCATGCCTGTCAACCACATTTCAACACTCAAAATGCATTTAAGAATAATAATTCAGGAATGTATATAGTTTAATGAGGCCAGATCATTTCTGGAGTGGAAAGGAAAGATGTATGGATCTACATGGGCTCCCTCAGCTGCGAAGCTAGATTTAGTCCTCTTTAGTCCTGAGTTTAGCTTCAGATAGAACACATTAAAACTTGTAATTAAACTATTTGTTTTAGGCTGATACATAATGTTGAATCTAATTCTTTATCTTCAACTACAGGAATTAGGCCTGTCACGATAACAAATTTTGCTCTGCAATTAATTGTCTGAGAAATTACTGCGATAAACGATAATATTGCGCTAAGCGCTTATGGTTGTCATTTTTATACAATTTTCAACAAACATAATAATAAAGCTGCAAACAACACTCTTAAGAATACACATTCATTTCTAAAGAACATTTAAAGAACACGATGTGCAGACCAGTTTATGGTCTTCCAGGGTTTCTTCAGTCTGCTTATATGAAACACATCTGGTCTTCAAACACTTGTAGTTCAGGGTGCGGTTAGCATTTACATACAGTGTGTCATCTTGCAGGCAACATTGTGGACAAAGGCTGCCTGTGAATTGCCCTCATGCACTATGATGCACCGTAGTGAAACCTACTGCAATATCCAAGGTAAATCCAGGTAAAAGAAGAGAAAAACAAATACTAAATTTATCGCGACCGGAAAACTTATTGTGCTCATTTTTTCTTATCACGTGATTAATTTACTTATTGCGACAGGCCTAACAATAACATCTTCTCAGCTGTGAAACAGAAAAAAGATGTATAGAAAGACTGATCTTCCTTATTTGTTTACCATCATACCAGCAATGACCAGAGTTGTAAAACACAAGCAGGCACAAAAAAAATAAAAACATTTTATCTAGGTCTCCATTTCATCACATGCAGCATCTCCATCGCCACATAAATAAATAACAAACATATAGACCACATCCATGTTGCATATCAAACACAGCCACTATTATATGTGACAAGTCTGGCAATTAACAATTTCTCTCACTCTGAATTCAAACCATAAAAAAAGATGATCAAGGGTAGTTGATATCCACAGACTATGCATAATTTATGTGGCTGGTACAAAATACCGTTCTGTTGCAGTTCTGTTCATTCACTCGACTAATTCATTGAAATAAAGTGTCCCAAAGGGGTATCCGTGTAATCAAGCCTAATCCCAGATTGATTTGAAAGCAGTCAAAGAAACAAAGCTGAAGTAATCAGGGAAGGCTTTTGTGTCATAGGAGGAAGGCTGAGAGAAACAGCCTGATCAGAAACTGTTTAGTAGCTCCACTTAAATGCAAAGAAAGTAGACATTAGCTCCTGAAACTGATAATTGTTTCAAGTAGAAATGTGTCGCTTAAAAGCATTATTATTGCATAGTTTAGGGAAATCCTCCTGGGGTTTATGTTTACATGCAGGCGGTTATTTATTCTGGTCTAACTGAAGCTGTTCACTGTCCCAAAGCGCCAACAGGAAACCTGAGATTCCAGGAAAGTGGATGAGAAAATAAGAAACAAAAAGTCAAAGAAAGCAGAATTTCTTTCACAGCTCGCCAGAAAGCCGATGCTGCAAATCCAAAAAGCAGTGGAAAGATACACGTGTTAATATTCTCTGATTTTATACATCCTGAGAGAGAGAAATGCATTGCTGAGTTGTAATTAATGCTTTTCTAAAAAAAAAAAAAAAAAAAAAAAAAAAAACATCAACTATCACACATTTTAATAGTTAAACTTGAATGAATTTATATCCCAACAACAACAACGTCCACCTGCTCCAAAAATATTTTTCTCTCCCTTTTTAAGACAAATTATGATGCCTGTCTTTGTTGCAATTATGCTCTTGGCACACTCCTCTCCACACACACACACACACACACACACACACACACACACACACACACACACACACACACACACACACACACACA